>OY744536.1:20043032-20163032 GCA_963556195.1 Sepiola atlantica | reverse complement strand
TTCTAATATCTATATATATATATATATATACATGTGTGTGTGTGTGTGTGTGTATAGGTATAAAGAAGAATAAGGGTAATACGCAAAGAACAAACTATATAGAACGGAAAGAATTAACAGAGACGCATGCTATTTGTGTTTCGATATTTCATTTTATTTACAAAACTTTGTGAAAAAGAGAATTTATTGAACAGAGTCAAATTGAATATACATACCGTTGGAAATAGTGGTGGTAGAAAGGCAAGGTGGGTAAAGTAAAGGGATAGTGTTACGATGGAAGGGAGTAGGGTTGGCGATAAGCCTAATGTAGGGTGTGTGATTAAAGATGATTGGTAGCAGTGATTTGTCGGTGAATATTTAGGGGAGAGGGGGTGGGAAGAAAAGGAAGTAAGGAAAAAACGATGTAGAGCTTTCTTTGCTAACGGTGGAAAGATTGACAAAGCACCGAATGTATCTAAAAAAAGTGTACGAAGATCCTCTGAGGATTATGCAATAAACAAGAATCTCATGAGAAAACTTTCAACTTGCAATTAAGAGATTTAATCCATTCTCTTCTTTTCCTTTTTTTTTTGGGGGGGGGGGTCACTCTTTTTCCACAGGACATTTTTATTTTTTCGGGTTTAAAAAAAAATTTTTTTTAATTCTTTCTTACAGTTTAAGCCCTTACTAAGCTAAGCTGTCTTTATGGGTGCTGTGAAGATTTAAATAAAATTTAAACACCTAATGTCTTCAAGTGCAATGAGCATTTAAAAAAAAAAAAAAAAAATTAATCAAATTTTTTTTATTTATATGTATATATAGTTGTGCAAGTCCTTGGGTATACACTTTGCTGCGGGGTATTATTTAATCTTTTAATAAGGTTTGTTATTTCTTTTTGAAATGAAATTTGAAACTTATTTCCGTTGCTGGGACTCAATTGTTACTCTGTTCAGGTATTCATTGTTTGGATCAAGTAAGGTTTAATCTTTTAAGTTCGTTTAAAGGGATTATAGATGGTTTCAATTGTAATTCTAAAACTCACACGTTTTTCTCATAAGTATCATTTATCTTCTGGTATTTCTTCCTTTGGAAATTTGAGGAAACAATAAGAAGCAACGAATGGTGTGAACGTTGGTTTTTGGGGGGGGTTTTTTACACGTTAATGGATTAAGGCATTATTTTAGTTCGTATCTGAAGTAGAAAGAAACAAAATTTAAACTTATTTTGGAGTTGCCATGAAATTGTTGATCTGTTCAGTTTCGTTATGTGAAGAAAGGTTTAATATTTCAAACCCATCTGTATGCAGTTCTTAAAAAATAACAATTATTATATAAAAATAATAATTATCTTTCATTTTAATTCTCAAAAAAATACTTTATTTACACATAATATATAGTTTTGTGGTTTTAACCAATCATCAGAAGTGTCATTTGGTATCAAACAAGGTAAGACCGGAAGATATAAGAGTTATCTACCCTTTTTTAAATTTATGTATTTATTAACATTTAATCATTATATTTACTGTTATAGATATAAATGTATAAAATATTTAATCATCATATTTACTGTTATATATATATATATATGTATAAAATATGAAACGAAAAGTATACTTTTAGTAGATAGAACCTATAGTGAAATGGTTTAAGCTCAATATACGAGATAGAACAATTATAAAAATAAATGAAAGAAGAGGGATAAACATGTACGAATGACAAATTTATTTCAACTTATTTATCTATGTAATTCCTCTGATGAAAAGATTTTAATCTTTGAAAAGCCTTGGCTTACAGAAAGAATAATAAACATGTTTTTACCGAGTACACCTTGCATTGAACAATCGAAGTTGAAATAGATTTGTCATTCGTACATGTTTATCCCTCTTCTTTCATCTATCTTTT
This sequence comes from Sepiola atlantica, assembly GCA_963556195.1. Classification (NCBI taxonomy): domain Eukaryota; kingdom Metazoa; phylum Mollusca; class Cephalopoda; order Sepiida; family Sepiolidae; genus Sepiola; species Sepiola atlantica. Next base: position 20,161,152 of record OY744536.1, on the reverse strand, counting down.
AATAAATGTATATATTTATATATGTATATATTAGTTTTTATTTGATTACTAATAGACAAATATATTTTTATTCTACAATTTTTATTTATTTACTCTTACTTGTTAATTATTTATACACTTATGGACAATTGTTTTCGGTTTTATATATAATATTGATCGTTAATTATTGACAATTGCTTTTAATTAAAAACTTTTAAATTGTTTTTGTTTTGTTTTTTGCTTGATCTGGGCTTTAATAGAAAAGCAAGTATTTGTGTCTGCAGTTAGCAATAAATTCTTGTTTTTTTGTTTAATAATTTAATTTGTTTTTTGAAGTTTATGATTTGATATTTTCCCTCTCAACATAATTTACATTTTCGACTATTTATGTTGCAAGGGAGAGACTGATTTTTAGATTTCCCAATTGATATTAGGGCTAATCTTTTTATTTTTTTTAGTTCTTATATATATTGAAACAATGCAGTGCTATTTCTATATTTTTCACCACTGAATGTCATGTGATGATTATGCCTATGATGGATTATGTTAATAGCAAGTAAACGCTTAATCGATACAGCAGTATTATTTGACTTATTAGCAACAGTTACCAATACACCATCTTTAAAAAGGGGACGTAACTCTGTATTCGAACATACAGAGTTACTTTCTTGGTTTTTGTTTAATAAATTAATCTGTTTTTTAAAGTTTATGAATTGATATTTTTCCTCTAAGTATAATTCCATGAAAAATGCCAGTATACTGAAATCATATGCCCTTAATAGGGTTAAGATGAAAATTCATATACACTAAATGTACAAAAGCAAGGAAATTCCCAAATTTTTACACTTTTATTGTCATTAATTGAGGGTATGACTACATATCAACCAAACCATTTCATTATCGCATCACTACAGTATAAATCTCTATGCATGAGTGGATGAAGTGTGTGAGGTGCGCTGAAGAAAAATTCCTACCAGTAAAATACATAGCCCTGTTGTGTTCGCATACTCTTAATGACAATAAAAGTGTAAAAATTTGGGAATTTCCTTGCTTTTGTACATTTAGTGTATATGAATTTTCATCTTAACCCTATTAAGGGCATATGATTTCAGTATACTGGCATTTATCATGGAATGTCACTACTTTTGTAAAGGCTATGCCTCAATACAATGGTCATTTTTATGTTTTTTTGGAATTTTCTGGAAAACTAAGGTATATGGTAAACTGAAATTAAAATGCCATCAACTAGACCCTAGAACCTCTATCTCTGCCAAAAATCAGCTGAATCCATCAAATAGTTGATGAGATAGAGGGTGGCACATACGTATGTACGTACACACGGATAACACAAAATCATGCTTGACCTTTCTGGATCTCTGGGTTGCCTTGACTAATGATGCTGAAATTCTACACACTTATAGAACCTATCAAAAAAAAATTGTGCAAAGTTTTAACTAATTTGGTTTATTGGTTTTTGAGTTATGATTGATCAAAGAAATGAGATTTCCAGCATAGGCCATTTTTGAAGTCTATTAAGGGATAGAGCGTTCTCGCACCTCCCTTGATTTGGAGTTTTTACTGTTTATATTGCAGGAGGTGGAGCTCATTTTAAGATTTTCTAATTGATATTAGAACAAATGTTTCTATTTTTTGTTCCCATATATATTGAGACAATGTAGTGCTATTTCTATATTTTTCAACTCCTCAACGTCATCACTTGATGATTATACCTACACTTGAAATTATTTTTCCGTTGTTCCTATGCATACTTTTTGTCTATTGTTGATATTATCATTTATTCTTGCTTTGTGTATGACATGAGCTGTTAAACATTTATTAATTATTAGGCAATTATTTTTTATTCTACATTTACATAAGTTGGTATCATTATTAACACTAATAGCACTACTGTTATTATCGTTAATTATTTTTATGGTGTTTATTTATCATTGATTGCATGTTATCCATGCAGCAATAAGGAAGTTCAATGCTATTCCTATTGATAATTTCAGATTTAGGGAAACATTTATCTATTATTCTAAAGAATATTTTTCCAATTTGTGTTTTTACCTCTCTGCTATAAGGTGGGTTGAACCAGATTATATTTAGTTTTTATTCTTATTTAATGCTAATTCATCATCATAGCTGTTATTTTTAAAGCTGTTTCATATTCTTTTTTGTGTTGGTAGAATATATTTATATTGCTGAAATTGGTGGCTTGCCCATAGCCTCTTGATCTAGATATATTGTTTGGTTTTTTATAAGGCTTGTATGTTACCTTGTTAAAATTAAAGGCTATGTCTAACAAATTAACTCCTTTTAGATTAATTTTTATTTTTATGCCAAAACCTAAGTTTTAAAATATTTCTATTATTTCTTTTCTTTTTATCTAAACTTCTACTAGATGCACTATGAAATATTATTAGACCATCATCCCTGTAAATACCAATGTTTCTCTTGTTTATTATAGATAAAAGCTTATTAATTATATATTGCTGTTAACTTGCATACCTCCGCACCACTGTGGCAACCTATCATGACATCCTTATCTCTCTTCCACTATCTTTCTTTCCTCGTCTCTCTTTCACATTCTCTCTTGCGTCATCTCTCATTATCTCACACTCTCTACTGGTCACACTCTCTTCTTCTCTGTTTCTCTCTCTCCTTCTCTTTCTCTCCCTTTCTCCCCCTGTTTTTCTCTCTTTCTCTCTATATCTCACTCTTGTACTTTCCCATTTCATCTCACACCTTCTCTCTCTTTATATCACCCTCTCTCTCTCTCTCTCTCTCTCTGTCATCTGTCGTCTTCAGTTTCTCTCTGTCTCTCTCTCTCATTTTTTCTCTCCCTCTTTCTCGTTCCTCTCTCTCTCTCTCTTTTACTCTTTCTTTCCTCATCTCTATCCCCCTTCTCTATCTATCCTTTATGGCTCATCTTGCACTTTCTTCCTTTCCACACCACACTCACTCTTTAATCCGTCGTTTTCTGTTTCTCCCCCCCCCCATCTCTCTCTCTCTCTCTGCCTTTCCCTCTCTCTTTCTCACTCTTTCTCTCTCTCTCCAACTTTTCACTTATGAATACTTTTTTAGTTGCATTTAAATTTCTTTTGAAATGATTCCATTTCAATTGATCAATTTCTCTTTATTTTTAGAAATTCGATCTTCACTATTTTCAGATAGATTAATCAATTACAGGTTTTTCTTACTTTCTTTCTTTTTTTAAATCCCATCCCTAAAATTCAGAAATCATATCCTCCTTTGTACGTTTAGTTCATAAAAAGGTAGACTTTGTAATTTGACAATCTTGAGCTATAAACTCTTTTGTCTATTAATAGGTTTTACTTTTATTCAGAAAGCAAACAACACATATTTATATCAAACTGTCCAAATAATTTATACTTAAAGAAGTGACCTGTTGCGGAATGTGTTGCATGTCACTCCATCTTCAATAATCATTTTGTATGTAACAAACTGTTGACATTTCTTTAATTTTCGATATTTAATGAAGAGTTCCCTTTTATTTGCTTTCCCGTGAAGGCAAACACAAGGTCGGTTTTTAATATGGGGACAATCCAGCTCCCCAAAAATGTGGAACTCTGGATTGGGACAAAAATGAAAACTGCCCAGTCGAAAAAGATTTTTCCCTCACTGACCAAGGACAGAACAGATCCATCACTTTGATCCCAGCATTTAGACTATTGAAACTTAAAAACATTTTTTTTTTTTTAACGTTTGATTATATTTCAAACAGTTTTTATATTTTCACTATTGTTTGCAAATTGATTCATAAAATCACATTTGAAAAATGTCTATTCATGTCATCTTATTGCTCCAGTCTAGAAGGATTTCCTCTTCACTGACTGAAGACAGAACAGATACGACACTTTGAACCCAGCCCGAAGGCCAAAAAGCTTGATGAAAAGTCAGTTTCAATGTAAAAAAAAATGATTCAAGTTTTAGCATTTCTACATCTAGAAAAACTTGTTGTATTTAGTTTCTGTTTATTTCTTTAACAACATTTATATTATAAAACATTCAGAGATATAAAGAAACCTGTTTAAAGATTTAAAAAAAACTTTGCAAAACTTTCCAATTCAGAAGTTGAATTCTGATGATGCAATGATTAATCTTACTTTCCTTGTTCTTATTCTTGCTTTGTCTATCGGCCAGGGTTGAGCCAGCTCTCATCAATTTTATAAGAATATCCTGTATTGCTGCATACCAGACTTGACGATTTGGAGATTCCTTGGCCACAGTTTTGATTCACTTATCGTTTTCTTGGCAAAGTCTGTAATATTAGGGTCCGACATGAATTCAAGGTCTACAGTATCATTTAACTGCCTTGCCTTTTTATTGCCAACAGCTTAAAAGGCTTAAGAGCTATCAAATCATATTTTAAGACGGCGGGTCTTCTGTGATCAAAAGAATGTTTGACCCAATGTGTTATATTTTCACTTACTGATGCCTCTATAAACCATTATACACCAATGTCGTCGTCATGTGCCGATGTTGAAAAAAAATTTAAAAATGTTATAAACGGTTTATTTAAAGAGAGTCTGGTGCTACCAGATCAGGCTGTCTGAAGATACTGGCTTCCTGACCGAAAATGCACCAAACATTGATGTCATTGTTTTTTTTCCTTTCCCTTTGCAAAATCCAATCATGTTCTGTAAAGCCAAAAAACAAAAAACAACAATTTTCCTCTACAAAACAACCAAACCAAACACCATGAATAAATATTTGAAGATGTAAAGAACTTGAAGCAAAAAAACTTTTACCAAAATGACCGGATTTGGCATTTAATATGTCGTAAAACAAAACGACCATACCTAAAAAGAGAGACAGTTACAGAAAACATCAGAGCAACGGGCTACTTGCGTACGAGTGAGAGAGAAAGACAGACATATAGATAGACAGATAGCTCGTCTCGCTACACCCAGCCACACTGTGCATGCTGCCCTCATTGGGTACAGCATCCTAGACACGTCTTTTCTGCTTGAAATCTCACCAGACAAAGAGACAAAAAATCTTCGCCTGAAAATCGTGTAGTTTCATGACTTCCGTCTGGGGTCAACTCTGACCCTTAAAAGTGTCACTGAAAATTTTCCATTTAAACACGGTCCTCATTATGTAACATGCATGGAGTATTGTTGCCACATCTGGGCTGGTGCATCATCTACTAGTCTCTCTCTCCTTGACAAGGTCCAAAAAAGAGTCGCCAACCTAATAGGTCCCTCACTGTCGACCAAGCTTCAGTCCCTGTCCCATCGCCGCAATGTAGCATCCTTGTGCTTGTTTTACAAATACTTCAATAGATTATGCTCCGATGAATTGGCTACTCTGGTGCCCCCTCGACGTAAATTCACTAGACCAACTCGACAATCAACTAAATCCCATCCATTCACTGTGTAGGTCCCCAGATGCCAGAGAGCTTTCTACTCAAATAGCTTATTTCCTCGTGCTGCTGGCCTCTGGAACTCTCTCCCTGCCCCCTGTTTCCCCGACAGTACTGACATGCAGAAATTTAAAACTAATGTAAACAGACATCTCGCTGCGCAGATCCCAATTTAGGTTGACCCCCCCAACCTTCTCCCCTTTTTTTCTTTTTTCTCAGTAGCCCCTTACGTCTACAGTGGCGGCCTGCCTTGTTTGGGGTGAACTATGTAAAAAGAAAAATTTTAAAAAAAGGATCTCATATTATTACTTGTTTGAAAAATGATGGCTATGACCTAAAATCTGCATCTACCATTCATTGATTTGGTTAAACTTAATGTATGAGAATATAACCTTTCTAGTTTTGAGCATCTGACTCCCATAGAACAGTTTGGGGGCCAGTTCTGCTTACAGCAAATTCTCTGAATTCGTCCACTTCAATGCAATTTTTCACAAGAGGGCAAATGTTACCCTGTGAACCCATTGAAAAAAAAAAACAGTTCGTCTTGATACTTTCTGAACAATTCATCATATTCATTTTAATGCCCATTTTACATGCTGGCATGTGTTGCACAGCTTTTAAAAATTGACTTCCAAACTAGCCTATCTCTGGACAGGTCTTTATTTATCCCTCTTTCTGTTAATTCCATCATTATCACTTCCTCCCATGTTTTTCTTGGCCTTCCTCTATGGGCTGACCCTGCTACCTCAATTGATAAGGATAGACTTGAGAGAAAGAGGGATAAATAAAGACCTGGTCAGACGTAGGTTTGTTTGAAAGTCAATTTCTTAAAGCCGTCCAACGCATGCCAGTAAAACAGACGCTAAACTGAATATGATGATAATGATGGAGGATACTGAAAAGTTCATTGAAATCGGATAATTATTTGATTTAGCAAAGATCAAATAATTATCCAATTTTAATAAAATTTTCGATTTTTGGATTTTAAAAAAAAATAAATAAATAAATAAATAAAAATTAAAATTAAAACGTTTTGAGAAGCTTTCTTTTTACAAAGAGTAGTTTCCTCGTAGACCACCCTCCTTATATCATAGATTGTGAGGGGATATGAACGCCTGACGATGACACTGCTAATGGTGTTGCAGTTTGGCTTTATATTTAAATTTTCTATGTTTCTGTTTTTTATATAATTGGGTCACCTCTTACCAAGGCCAGAGGCCACTCAAGGATAAGGGTTAATGAAATTGAATGGCCGCTAGTTTAAAGATGAAGAACCTCATGAGAGGATTGAGGATGACCAATAGAAACATGTGATTGGTTGACAAAAAAGGAATAGGCAGAATACACATTACTGAGGCAGTAATTTTTACGATGTCATACCCGAGTTTGAATCTTACATTAGTCTAAAGGATTTTTTAAATTGGATACGTGTTTTATAAATTTAAAGAAATTAACATAAGATGATAACATAAGAAACATTACATAAATATTATTTTTTTAAACTAAGTGACCTTCTTCTTTTTTTTTTTTTTTTAAATAATCCGCAAAAAAATGTTGATATAAAGGGTTTTATTTATCTTCCTCCCACAAGGTAAGATGTGACACAAGGTTGGGAAAGTGGGATTTGAAAAGCCAGCGCCCGAGAAGGTGAGCACACTGGCCTACAAAAAATGCCTGTGCAGCCCCGTCGGCATTCCCCAGTAGGGGCGCCTCAGGCAGTAAGCGATAAACTTACTCCACCCAAAAGAGGGGAGGCAAAGCCTGGGAGGGTGGACCTCCTAGAACTGCACAGGACAAACCCACAGACCGGCGGAATCAAGACCCAAAGGCCAAGACGATACCGGTCTATAGGGTGTAGTATCCATCGGAACAGATACTACACTTTTATCTTGGCCAAAGATGTTGATATAAAGGGTATTCGGCATTAGTTCAAAGCGAATTAGTTTTGCTTAAAAACATAATGTTGTTTTGCCTATAGAAACGATACATTCATCGTAGTTACTTACTCTCTCATTCAAATACTGAGCAGCGGTTTTTTTTTTTTAATGAAATTTCACAAATATTTTTTTTCATACTAGCTATAAAGAGTACTAAGCTAGGTACAGATGAAAATTGACATACCCAGGTACTGTACCAACACCGCTCAAGAAGCGGGTATAAACTAGTGCTTATTTAAGTTTTTTTTTGGTTTTTTTCATACTAGCTATAAAGAGTACTAAGCTAGGTACAGATGAAAATTGACATACCCAGGTACTGTACCAACACCGCTCAAGAAGCGGGTATAAACTAGTGCTTATTTAAGTTTTTTTTTGTTTTTTTTCCGATTATTGATGATAACTGTACTTAGTCGCACAGAACTGTTTACTTGATCTCATCAACACCAGCCAGTTTTCTATAGTACACATGATGTCACCTCTTACGATGACTGTAGTCACCTAACACGCGCCACCCGCTTCTCATGCCAATATATATCAATCACTCGGAGTATTCCAACGTGTTTTGATGGTTCCGGAACTGGCTGTTTGCAATCTATTTCTACATTTGCCACATGCAGTCTTCGTGCTGAAAGTCGTGTTTCTAAATGCGGTCTATAAGTGCAGGTTACGGTACTAATGGGGTCACAAAGAGAAATCTTTATGTTCGTCCGAGACGAGCCAATGATTTGGAAATGACGAAGATGTCACATTGTGTAGATTTAAAATCAATTAAAAAATCAATAACTAAGTTTTAAAAAAGTTTTTAAAAAAATAAATATTTTTTACTTTTTCCATTTACAACAGAGAAGCTGTTATGGTGATCTACCCTATTTTAGCATAGAATGGACTCTTCCTGACTCTATAAATAGTCATTATGACCAATCAGTAGAAGTGAGGAAACAGCCTCTGTCAACCCATTACTTCTGTACTGGCCTTTTGGCTAAGATCAAAGTGTAGTATCTGTTCCGATGGATACTGCACCCCATAGACTGGTATTGTCTTGGCCTTCGGGTCTTGATTTACGCCGGTCTATGGGTCTGTCCTGTGCAGTTCTAGGAGGTCCACCCTCCCAGGCTTCGCCTCCCCTCTTTGGGGAGGAGTAAGTTTATTGCTTACTGCCTGAGGCACCCCTACCGGAGAATGCCGACGGGTCTGCCCAGGCAATTTTTAAACCCCACTTTCCCGACCCGACCTTGGGTCACATCTTACTTGTGGGAGTAAGATAAAAACTGGCCTTGTGCCTAACTCCTGGAGAGAAGTAAATCAATACTCATCTGTTTGTGTTATTTCTTTCGGCCCTTTAAGACCACAATAGAAACATTCGTAAATTTTTAAATCTAAGATTTTAAATATTTATTTCACTAATGTTATTTGTGAGCATTACTTTAATCACCTGACTACTTACAAGGTGCTCTTCCCCCTCCCCCCCACCCCCCTAAAAAAAAATAGCGCCACCTACGGCTTGGATACTGAACTACCTCACAATTTAGGAGTGAAAGAAAAATGGATTGAATGGGAGAATCCATGTTTTATTGTCAGCAATGAACTCACTAACTTTTCGTTTAAAAGTATAAGTCAAACAGCTATCTTCAGTTTTTTTATATTTTCACTTTAAACATTTTTTTAAATTTTTACTTTAATTCACCTCAAACAAGGGGGCACATTACCACTGGGGCTATTGTGAATTAGGGGCCAGATTTATAGGGGGCATTCTAAGTGAGGAGCGGTGCAGCAAGATGTTTGTTCACATTACATTTAAATTTCCGCATGTCAGTACAGTCAGAAAAACAGGGAGCAGGGAGGGAATTCCAAAGACTAGCCGTTCGTAAAAAGAAGCTATTAGAGTAGAAAGTCCTCCGGCATCTGGGGACCTCCACAGTGAATGGGTGGGATTTAGCTGATTGTCGGGTTTGTCTTGTGTCTTGTTCTAATGTAGATAGCTTCTAGAATATTTCATCTTTTTATGTTGGTATCATAATGTAACTGTTTTTGTGTTATTGTTTCCCTAAATCTTTTTTTTTTCCTATATCTTTAATAACATAAAATACATGCTAAAATATACCTTAGTTCTGGGATTGAGTTATGTTCGAAATAAATTCTGTTTTAATTATTCTAATTAGCTGTAATTTGTACTTAACTGAACAAGTCACCATATCTTTCTCTTAGCTATCTATGTATTTCTCTCACCCCCTTCTCAGTTAGTTGTCGATACAGTTAGAGAAACAGGAAGCAGAGAGGGAATTCGAAAAGCTAGAAGTTTAAAGAAAGAAGGTATTTGAGTATTGATTTACTCCTCTCCGGGAGTTAAGCACAAGGCCAGTTTTTATCTTACTCCCACAAGTAAGATGTGACCCAAGGTCGGGTCGGGAAAGTGGGGTTTAAAAATTGCCTGGGCAGACCCGTCGGCATTCCCCGGTAGGGGCGCCTCAGGCAGTAAACAATAAACTTACTCCTCCCCAAAGAGGGGAGGCAAAGCCTGGGAAGGTGGACCTCCCAGAACTGCACAGGACAGACCCATTGACCGGCGTAAATCAAGGCCAAGACAACACCAGTATGGGGTGCAGTATCCATTGGAACAGATACTACACTTTGATCTTAGCCAACCGTCTGGCATCTGGGGACCTCCACAGTGAATGGATGGGATTTAGCTGATTGTCGGGTTGGTCGAGTGTATTTACGTCAAGGGGGCACCAGAGCAGCAAGTTCGCCGGAGCACATTGTTAAATGAAAGGAGTTTTGTCTTAGTAGCATTAAATGTTACCATCCATTTTTCTCCCCATTCAACTACAGACTAGAGGTCATTTTTTAAGGATCCAGCCATTGCCTTGGATATGTGCACGTCCGTTTTACCCACATGTCGAAATGAGAGATGTATCTTTAAATTAAAAAAAAAAAGAATAGGTAGCTTAGAATACGAGGAAAAAAACATAAAAATGTCTGACCACCCATAGAAGGCTAACCCCTCCCCCCCCTCACTCCGTCTTATAGTTAGATAAATGATATTTTCGTTTTCACTGGGTCATTTACAAAGTGGCTGGCTTACAAATGCTGCCAGCACACGGCACTGGAAATTGAATAGATTCGCCAAAGTTGGGCTTTTCGTTGCGTGCTTTAAATATGACTGGTATTTTATTAATTTTAACTTATCTTATTTAATTGTATTTATTTTCTATGTTCTTATTTTATTTTTGTTTTATTCCGTGTGTCTTTAAAGTAAATTATTTCCTCTACCATGTGTCTCTCATTTTCATCCTACTGGCCAGAGAAATGACTGTTTCGTAGTATTATTACTTATGAGAGGGGAACCTATCTTCAGTCTTCTCTTTGTCTCAGAATAAGTCTTCATGTTACCTTTCAAAGTAGAAATGTACATGTACATATATATATGTATATTAAAATATTGGTCGTTCTTTTTTTATCTATTTTATTTATTTATTTTTTTATTTATTTATTTTATTTATTTATTTTTTTTTTTTAAAGCATTGAATGAATGATAAGTATTAAAATGACAATAAAAGCCCTTTACAATGCAAGACAGATTTCTTTCTTTTTTTTTACTTTTATCTTATATATTTCGGAGACAATCTCCATTTTTAGAGATATTTTTTTCTCTTTTTTTTTTTTATAAAAATAAACAAACTTTTAGTTTTGTTTATCGAGAAGATGTCTGTGTGTTGATATGACGTATTGTCCGCTGTGATGGAATTCGCGGTTATTAGTAGAACGGAAGTGCCAGGGCATGCTGGGATTTTATATTAAAATATTGGTCGTTCTTTTTTTTTTTTTTTTTTTTTTTTTTTAAAGCATTGAATGAATAAGTATTAAAATGATATATATATATGTATAAAATTTCTTTCTCTCTCTCTCTCTCTCTCTCTCTCTGATCTGCAGGGCTTTTGAAATACCTGTCATAGTACACGGGCACAAGATTATCCTTCTCGGAGGGACGGCCCTACAGATCTTGTCAGATCATTCATCTAGGAGAAGGAAAACTCTGACATAAAACCTGTGCTACTGACTTACATCTTGGCACCAAACCAATGGGGGAGGGAGGCCTCCTTAGTCCTAATCGACAACCTTCCTGGAGATTCAAACTAAATATCTGGTTTGCAAACCTAGAATTGCTTAAGGAGTAGATGAGCTCTGCCTATCGCCGGCCTTTGCACTCCTTCTTTGTCTATTAGCCAGACGCAGAGGTACCAAAACAGGGGGTGCCTTAAAGATACCTAATGCTTGGCCTTGTTTTCTGACTAGGGCAATGAATGCTGTCTCTTTTTCTTTCTAACTGGGCAACTTGGGGAAAATTTCTTGTCACTATGTCTCACATGACTAGCCTGGGCTGCTCTTGTTCCGACAGGTTGAGGGTACAAGTTTGACATCTTTTCTGGCAGCTGTTTCTGAGTGACAGTACAGGAACCCTAACTCTTAGGTAACACTAAGAGTGGCTGCTCTATCATAAGCTGTATAATATAGGGGTAGCTGTAGTGCGATATTGCGCATGGAAAGGGAATCTGCACTTATCTCTGGTGCGCTTTCCTGAGGTCACAACCCCCATGGATCAAGACTCAGCTAATAGTCCACTTGTATGAGCTTACTGGCATCAAACAAACACACACTTTGCCCACCTCACTCGATCAAATAACTAACAATGACAGTACAAAGTAAAAACAACATATTCAAACCAGACGCTTACTAAAAAACAACACATTTGCCTCCTCCGTGCAGGCTTGCATTCACAAATATCAGAGGGCTTAGAACCAACATCGATGGCGTAGAATCCTTTATCCTAGTAAACTGTCCGGATATCCTAGCACTAAGTGTAACCCACCTACACTTCTCCATCTCCTAAAATCGATTTGACATTACTGGATACCTCTCTCTTTACCGTAAAGACTCTAACAAGCATATGCATAGACTTGGCGTTTATGTTAAGAACACTCTCCCCTTGACTAGAGAAGATGGTCTAGAATCAGATGATCAAGCCTACATGTGCTTTAGATTAACCTTACAATGCAGTGTTAATTACTTATATTTCATATACCGTTCTCCTTCGAGCTAGGACTGTACCCTGCTCAACTTTGTCTCAGATAGCATCGATGCAGCACTCACTAGATCCTAGTGCCCAAATACATGTATTTTGAGATTTTAATGTCCGCCACCGTGATTGATTTGGATTCTTGACTTATATAGACGCAGCTGGTAACTGCACGTATAGTTTTTCCATTGCACACCCCCTCTCTCAGCCTGTCACTTTCACGACCCGTTTCCCAGATTGTGAAGACCAGCAAGCCCCACTTCTTAACCTGTTCTTGATCTCACTGCTGAGGCTTGTGTGAGGAGTGCCCATATCTCGCTTGAGAATGCTGATCACCTTGTGGTAATGATTGGTATCACCCTAAAGTCTCGTCCCAAAGCCGATTAACCGTTACTCAAAATGACGAGATACTTCAAACAGGCTGATTGGAAATCCATCAGAGATCACATCAGAGACGCTTCATGGAGCGAAACTTTTTCTCTATCAGTGAGCAAATGAGTTAACCGAATGGGTCAAAGTAGGCATTGAAGCACATGTCCTTATGCAGAAACTCTATAGCAAGCTCTACTCTCCCCAATGGTACACCTCGAAATTTTCAGCTGTTATTGCTCAGAGGCAGCAAGCATTCCATAAATTCAACCGCCACAAGTCAACTATAAATCAACAGAAATTTGTAGCATCAAGCAATCATTGAAAATTTCTGGAAAATCTATAATAGTGTGATGAACAAGGGACAATCAACAATTCACCCGCTATCTAACCACAATGATGTTGTTTCCACAGCGACTGATAAGGCTGAACTACGTTTCGTATGCTATTAGCAATGCACCGTGGAAGATAGGGTCTGATCTTATACTGCTAGAAATATACAATAGTTGGTAGTTACTATTGAGAAAAAAATCTTGGTGCTTGTATAATAAAAAGCCGGAAAAAAAGTTTTTATTGTCTTATAGTGTTGGAGAGGTAAGTAAGGGGCAGGTGACTCTTACTACGATTTTTAATCAAGATTTTCTCTGAAATTAGGAACATGGATGTTAACACTTTCAAGTTCGAAGATATACTGTATTTTACCGCAGACAGTTAGGGTTATTATTAATTAAATTTATTTAAATTACATTTTATGAAAATATATTGTTTGAAAGTTAGAGCTGTTGTGAAGAGTTACCTGCCCCTTATTTACCTCTCCAACACTAAAAGACAAAAAAAAAAACTTTTTTTCGGCTTTTTATTATACAAGCACCAAAATCTTATAGGAAACCTGTCTTGACAGGATTTGTAAATGACCCCTGATGATGTGGCACTCCTGCTAGACAATTAGAGTTTTTTTTAGTGATTCATGTAATTACCAAATTATATCAAAGGGAAATATTGGTTCATAATAAATTAAGCGCCATATTGCAATGATAAAATGTTTTTTAAAGTAATCATTAGTGTGATTAGTCTTAGTTTATCTGTAGATGTAAATCATATGTCCATTATTTTGTGTAATTAGCAATTGTGAATGTAATTAGTGTTTTCTGTTAATATGTAGAAAAGGAATTAAAAGATATCACAGTCTTTACCAGAAAAAAAGTTCCCTCCATTCAAAAGGAAAAACAAAGTACTGAAACCAGGAAAACAAGTCTATTTATCATGCTTAGGGGAAGAGTCCATTATTACAATGGGTGAGTTCACTCCACAAAAAAGGTATGTTCCATTAACTCTTCAACAGTAAAGATTAACACATTCGGAAATATCTTTTTTAATGTTTACTTTAAAAAAAGTGTTCTTCTGTATTTATTGATTAATCAATTGAAGCAGCTGACGGGGAAGTAGAAAAATTTTGTTCATTCCGGCCATCTTTTTTAATCCTCTCATCGTATTGTTTATCATCCAACTGACAATCTCATTGACCCTTATCCTCGAGTGGACTTTGGCCTTGGTAAGTTGTGACTCATTAGTATTGAATAAGAAATAAATTTGAAATCAGTGCACAAAAATCCGTTTAGCGCGCTACTTAATTCTTGATGCAATCCTAATTTTGAATTCAGATTTTTCACGTTTTTACAGTAGATTTCATCTGCTTTTTTTAACGTCAAAAACGTGAAAATTTCTGCACATCTTGCATAACTAAAACAAGTCTCATAAATAAAATCCATGTAGTCACAAAAAAACTAAGTAAGAAAAGAAATAAAGATCCTTATTTGAACTGTCCTCAAACGAGGAAACTTGAGTTTATACGTAGTTAATGCTACGGTATTAATTCACCAAACATTGATGTTATTGTTTGTTTTTCCTTTCTCTTTGCAAAACTCAATCATGTTCTGCAAAGCTAAAAACAAAAACAACATTTTCTCTCTACAAAACAACCAAACCAAACGCCATGAATAAATATTTAAAGAACTTGAAGCATAAAAACTTTTACCAAAATGACCTGATTCGTCATTAAATAACCCGAAAAGGGTTGATATGCCGCAAAACAACTAAACCAAACTAAGTTCCGGTATTGTTTTCTTGGCATATTTTGTCATTGGGACCGTTTTCAACTGCCAATATCACTTTCTATAGTTTCCGAATTCTCATGTATCTGAGAAAGTTTAACTCCCCAAAGCAAAAAAAAGGCGGAGATTACCAAAACCATATAAAGCATTATTTGCTTCAAATGCTCGTTGGATATGACCATACTTTCATCAGTGAAATTTTAACTAATTTTTCCTGAAAAATAAAATTTTGTAAATTTAAATGTGTCCAAATGCATATACTTATATAAAAGTTAGGTATATATGTGTGTGTGTGTGTATGTATGTATGTATGTATGTATCTCTCTCTCTCTCTATATATATATATATATATATATATATATATATATTTATTTAAGAAAGCGATCGGAGGTCACGCTACTGAGATTCACAGATCAAAGAAGAAAAGAGATTAAATTTTTTTTTTACTTGTCCATGACGTATGTATCGGCAAAATTTGCTGATGGCGATGCAGAATTAGTAAAAAAATAAATAAAATAAAAATGAAGATGGTGATTGAAATACCGTAGAAAAGTCACACAGTGCGCTAGCCGCCATTTTCCTGGGAGACAGACATCAACAGAGGCTGAAGATAGTCCAGCATAGGAGACCAATTAAAGGTCCCCTTTGTTTAGATTTGAAACCGATAGTAAAAACTGATGTTGTTCTGATCTTCTGTAATATATATATATATATATATATATAAATAGTATGCTCTTATTTTTTAATTTTTCTTAATCGAGCACTCTGCTGGGGTTGTTTCCCACTAACCTTACATAGATATCTATATATAAAGTTAGGTAACTGTATATATTTATATATTTCTATGTACAGGATAATCTCCAAATCTAATGAACAGATCATTACGAATTTCGGAATACTTATTCTAGGCAACACGGTGATTAACATGGACACATTATTTTTGTAATTTGTAACATTTAAGGAGTGCATATATATAAAGTTAGGTATGTGTATATGTTTAGATATTTCTATGTATAGGATATGTTTAGATATTTCTATGTATAGGTATGGTAGGTAATGTGGGCTATATTTAGTTTTATTTAGTTTTATCCAAAGGGGCAAAGAGGGTCTGAAAGCCCTTTGTGAAAAATTCATAGACCTGATTTTTGTGAAATTTAAACAATAGCTATTAGACATCATGTAATAAATATTCCCCAATTTCAGTTTCTTTGTAGTATTTTAATGGGATTTTAGGGGGCATAATATAGACACAACCTTCTATTTAGAAATTCAAATAGTTCCGATTTGCATTGAATTTGATCCATAGTAACCAGACACCAATTAAGCAAAATTCCTTGAATTTCAATTTCTTAAAACCCCCTTAAGCTTTAGCTTTTAAATTTTAGACATTTTCTAGAATCAAAATCATGTAATGGAGTTTAATCAAAATTGGAATAAGGATTCTAGGCATAAGGTTAATCACGTTACATCTTGATTTTAATCTTCGTAAGGTGACATAAAAGTGGTGCAAAACTGTTCTATTTTATGCAAAGGGGTAAAGGGGGTGGAATCTCTTCGTGAAAATTCAGATACTTCTGCTTTTGTGAAAATTTTAACAATCGGCCATAAATTAATAAATATTCTCCAAATTTCAGTTTCTTTGGGGTATTTTAAAGGGTTTTTAGGGGGAATAATATGGCACAACCTCTCATTTGAAAATTCAAATATTTTAGATTTGCTTAGTCATTAGACACCATTAAACAAAATATTCTGAATTACACTTCTTTCTTCAGACCGATTAAGCTGAAGTTTTAAATTTGAGACATATTCTCGAATCAAAATCATGGAATAGATTTTGATCAAAGTAAGAATAAGGATTCTAGACATCCGGTTTAGTATCAGCATATCTTAATTTTAATATTTGTAAGGGGACATAAAAGTGGTGCAAAACTATTATGTTAGGGGAATTAATTTTATCCGTCCCGGAACATGTATTCTTCTAACATATTTAATGTTTTTTCTTTCTTTGGGAGTATGGTACAGTTTCGATGGCATCCCCTAAATGGTAAAGTTTACCAAAAAAATAATGTGGCCACGTTACTCACACTGCTGACTAGGATACATACCACTCACATACATATTATTGATACCGTCAGTTTCAAATCCAAACAAAGGGAACCTATAGTTGGTTTCCTATGCCGGACTCTCTTCAGCATCTGTTTATGTCTGTCTCTAGGAAATATCCAACTATAAGTCTCCTTTGCTTGGATTTAAAACCGACGGTATCGATGGTGTTCTGATCTTCTGTAATACATATATAAATAAATATTACGCTTTTATTTTTGAATTTATTTTAATAATCGAGCACTCTGCTGGAGTTCTCTCCCACTAACCTTACATGTATATATATATATATATGTATGTATTTATATTTAAAGTTTTTATATTTAAAATATAAATTTTATAACATAAAGCAATTGTAATAGCTCAATAGTGTGAAGCTAGAGGTATGGTATATATATATATATATATACACTGATTTTTTTGTTATTGTTTTTTTCTGGTGATAGTCGACCGGTGTTTACCGGTGCGTTTTCATTATTTGTTTCTACCCTGAGCGGTTTATTTATTTTAAGAATATGCAGAGAACCGCATTTTAATTTGCCCTTAATCGGACGTGTAATCAATTTTTGTACATAAATATAGATTTTTTTATTAATTAATTTATAAATTAATTTTTGTATATATAGATTTTTTTACATTACATTGCTTCAAAATTAATTTATAAATTAATTTTTTTAAATCTATATATACAAAAATTAATTTATAAATTAATTAATAAAAAAATTTTTTTTTTAAATATATATATATACACAGACCTAACTTATATAATTTACAAGTTAAATTCAACCACTAATAAAAAAAAGTGTTTTTACTTCCATCAATTTAATTGTTTGATTTGGAACATTTTTGCTTATCCATAAATACACTTTTGTTTTTGTTTTGTTGCAATAATGCTAGCTTAACCAGCACGAAAGTGAGCATTCAGTGCAAATATATATATATATATATATATATATATATATATATATATATATATATATATATATATAATGTGTGTGTGATTTTATGAAGGCTTACCAAAGCATTCCTTTCAGGACACCAATGATCACCATTAAAGATATTTTTTCTTACAAATATTATTTATTCAAATTAAGTGTTTTTTCCTACACGTGTTTCACTACCAAGCAGTTACTTGCTTGGCAGATCATCAGGGAAATTAAATGTCTGGAATACGGGTTTCAACTGCCGACAATACACAATGTGGCGTTGCAATAGTTGAGGTCACTTAAGAAGAGAAGAGGAAAACAATTTGATACATTACAATAAATTTCAGGATGGCCTTTTCGTCTCCTCTCTGAAACACTAACTATATATATATATATATATATATATATATATATATATATATATATATATATATATATATATATATATATCGTTAGTGTTTCAGAGGGGAGACGAAAAGGCCATCCTGAAATTTATTGTAATGTATCAAATTCGTGGTGTCTCTGTTGACACACCGGCGTTTAACGCACTTAAAAGATATGCTTCAGTAATTTTTAATCTCTCCTCTCTTAACTTTTAAATCTATCATTATTGTTTGAACATGAAAAAGAAAACTTCCTAAACAATTGAGTCGTAAGAACTTTTTTTTTATCTTTTGAATTTGAATCCAACGACTTGCTTAAAAATCGCTAGTCAGGTGTAAGATTATTTTCTTTCTTTCTATAATTTTCTCCAAATAGTTTTAGTTGCACTAAATACACTAGAAATACACTAGCAATACACTAGCAAATGGAGTGAAAGAACTTTCA
The DNA here is from genome assembly GCA_963556195.1 of Sepiola atlantica. Classification (NCBI taxonomy): domain Eukaryota; kingdom Metazoa; phylum Mollusca; class Cephalopoda; order Sepiida; family Sepiolidae; genus Sepiola; species Sepiola atlantica. The sequence continues at coordinate 20,142,433 of OY744536.1, read as the reverse complement.
ACCAGTGACTTGATACGATTCGAAGTGGAAAATATCTACTAAATCTATTCCTCGCTTCGTTTAAATCACACTACAATCAATATGCTTTCTCATGAGGTAATTATTATACATTAAGACAAGGCTCATCATCATATTCAATTACATGCTGGCATGTGTTGGACGGCTTTTAGAAATTGACTTCCAAACTAACCCATCTCTTTCTCTCAAGTCCATCCTTATTACTTCCATATTTTCCTTGGCCTTTCCCTGCTAACTGACCCTGTTACCTCAACTGTTCTACATTTACTAACTTAAGCGCTGTTTTCCATTCTTTGAATGTGACCAAACCAACAAAATCAGGAATTAACAGAAAACATGTGTTGATCATTCATACTTTTATTAGCTATGTTTTACATCTGGATGAATCACCATCCGTGATGAGAAAGAGGATAAAGTCTCATTTCTATTTCTGTAGTGACGTCAGTGAAGAGTGCTAATAAAGAGAGATAACTTTTTATACCTAACTATTGCAAGACCTAACGGATTTCTTTTCTACTAAAATGAGAAAATGTTGCACACAAATCAAATGATAATCCTCACATTCCATGAGCGATGTTTCTGACAAAAGGGGAAGAATTGCTGTTTTCTGGGTCGGAATCTATCCATATAACACTTATCGTTGGCTAGTTTTTGACTTTGAAGTAGTATTTTTTATTAGCCTCTCTCTCTCTCTCTCTATATATATATATATATATATATATATTTCATATATTATTTCATATATCCACATAAAATGTTATAAGGAGATATAATCTTTTATGTATCAATTTTCAGTATTTACTTCAACAGTGCTCCTTGCGTGAGTAGGGCTAGGTAGTAAGTTATGAAAATATATTTATGGCAATTAAGCTACGCGGAGGCCTTCACGTTTTATCCCCGTATGGAATCGTCAGGCTAAAATGATATTATTTTAGTCTGACGATTCCCTACGGGGATAAAACGCGGAAGCCTCTGCGTAGCTTAATTGTCATAAATATATTTTCATAACTTACTATATATATATATATATATATATATATAAACTACAAGAATTTTGTAAATATGTATAGACACAAAACCAAGACCTGCCACCAATTTGTAGCCAAAACCACAACAGCTGATATTAAGTGAAGTGACTTTGTGTCTTGGTGGAGGTAATCTGCACTCTTGGAGTGATCTTGTTATTCTTGAGATGACGTTGAATGCCATTTTATTAATTTTCACAAGACAATAACAACGAAATGACCTTGAATATTTCCGCGTCTCTGTGGGAAAAGACAGAAATTGTTTGCTTGTTAAAATCTTAAATAATCTTGTAAATTAGATTTGACGTTTTGTCATTAAACGAATAAAAGAAATGTTTGCTGCTTTTTAACATTTTCATTGTCTTTTTTTTTTCTATTCAAACAAATGTATCAACCTTTCTTGATTTTTTCTTTTTGTTTTTTGTTTTATTGCAACAGGATGATTGTTTATTTAACTTAGGCAATCTATGTAACCTGTCGGGGGGAGGTGGGGCACAACTTAAAACAGCGTGTAACAATTTAATTCACGTTCTTATAGAATCAAGTTTTACTTTTATGTTCTGTATTTGACAAGGTCAGTAAGGAAAACAAAATCACTGCATTTAAAATTTTTATAAGACCCCTGTGACCCGTTGAGTCAGCATTTGTTATATATATATATATATATATATATGTCTCGGAAGTTTCCTAACCATTAAAACTATATAAAAAAATTTAAAAAAACATTTTAGTCCCAAGTCGTTCGATGGAAAATCACTTTTATAAGTCAATTTACTTTTAGCAGTTACTATATTAGTTTGCTTCCAAGAATTTACGCTAATCTTAACATTATTTAAGGGATCATCAGTTGTTTACCATGAAAAACTGTTTCGTGAATTTAAAAACAAAACAGTTTTTTATTTCATGGCTTCCCAGCAGAGTTGATCAGACCCCACTATATATGAAGAAAAATGGGGATAAAATGATCCAACGTAATGTAAAATGAAAAAGGAAAGCCAAAAACTATGTTATTTATGTATTCATCAACGTTTCGTCTTTATTGAAAGACTTCCTCAGGATGAAGAAAGGAATGTAGAAAAATTATACAGAATATCACTTCTTTATTAACTCAACGTTTGAGAGATAAAGGAGAACTTCAATAGAATATTCGAATATCTATGTATCTCATATAGAGATCAAGAGTTAGCCCCAGGAAAGGGTCCCTTGATTTCTGAGAACTTTGATTGAAGTAAAATGAAAAAAGATAAAAAATACTAGACCATCTGTAAAAAGTTGAATATCCAATGTAGCAGTGAATCTTAGGAACTGTTGGAAATAAGTCATACACCATCCATTATGACTATGCAATTCCTATAGCTACATACCTAGAAAACGGAGCTGTTAAACCTGGCATAGTGATATGGGACAAAAGGAAGAAAGTAGCAACCTATTTGAAAAGAAACTGGAATCATAGGAAGATCTAAGTCATTCCAGTAATCATAGGAGCAATCGGGCTCATGAAAAAGAATTTCAAAAAACTACCTGGTGAATATACCCGGTGAACCAAGTGCAAGAGAGATACAAACAATTGCGCTTAAAGGGACAGTTAGAATCTTAAAAAGAGCTCTCAGTTGGAGTCTCTGAAATAGCAGGTGAATGTATGGCATCTAGTAAGATGTCCCATCCCAAGCAAAAACAAATAGATAAGAAAATTGAAAAAATAAAAAAAAATGAGAGAACGAATTTATGGAAGGTTGATAAAAATTTGGAAATATACCGGATTGTAAAAAGGAATACCGAATAACAGGGCAATTTTTTTTTTAATAATTAAATCTTATTTACAGAGTTCCTTCGATCACAAGAGTCGTATGTGTGAAACCGGAATTTGACGATATTTCAGTGATATTACCCCTTTCTCAAGTCTTTCTATTTCATTATCTCAGGCTACTCTCTGCTTCATGCGAATATATATATATGTGCGTGTGTATGTAAATTGAAGTGAAATTATTGATTTAAAATAAGAGATGCCCAAAAAGGCATAATAAATCAATTATTCAAGAACCACTCAAATCATTGTTTAAAATTTTTTTTTTTTTTTTTAAATTAAATCTGACATAAGCGGATGCTTCAGCGACTATGTTTTATATAGAAGAGCGTGCATTCAATCTGTTCCTTATGAAGCAAAGCGATCCAAACTGGTTTGGTAATTTGCTTGGCTCCACTCTTTCTTTTTTTCTGCACCCTTTCTCTTACAGATGTGATGTTGCTAGTCTCAGTCTTTTCTATAAGTACTATTATGGCATGTGTTCTTCAGAATTGTCTGATTTATTCCCTGCTTCCTTTGTTCCAGCTTGTTTGACTCGTTGGTCTAGTGGTCTCCATCAATTCGCTTTTCTGATACCTCATTATAATTTCCTATTCCAGTAGCTTCTTTCCAAGAACTGCAGACTTGTGGAACTCTCTTCCTGCTGACCGTTTTCCTCTTACTTATAGACTTGGTCTTTTCAAGACTACGGTCAATAGGAATCTCCTGTCTTTGCAATAATCATCTTTCGTTCTTTTTAGCTCCTTATATCAAGTGGCTTCATGCCTTGTCTGGAGCGACTTCCATGAAAAATAATATACATTAATCATTTTAGCTCTGGGATATTTCCTTATTTAATTTGGTAGAAGAAATGTGAGCATTCTCTTTCCAGCAGTTGTACAAAATTCTAACAAATTATCAGCTCAGATGCAAGTGTAGTATCCGTGTCCATATTTGGTCACGTCAGTGGTCATCACTGACATCATAGTCCCAACTAATCTCATTTGCTTTGTTGCAAATGAAATTTGATGAGGTACCACTTACACCCTAACTTCAATGAGACAGCAAACAGGACCCACTTTTAAAAGGCCAAAGTTCTTTTGGAGTTTTATTGAAACATTAAGAGGAACGAAAACTCAACTGAAAAAACAACCTCTCCCAACTGGTGGTAGGGATTCTTCTTCTTTGCGTGTCTTTGAAGCATGGGGTCATACGACGGTTTCCCACGTGGTAGACATGAATAGCAGGATCAACATTTTATCTGGGACTCAACCACACATACACTGCAAAAGAACTTTCCTTTAAACTTCGATCTTAACAGCATCAATCCAGAAACCTAATGCCAAATCGTGAATTATTCGTCTTTTTATTAAACTAAAATAAAGACTTATTCAAATAACCGTCCACGACTCGATTTACTGTCTGGGATATTTGCATATCACTAATCGTGCAAAACGAATTGCTTGCATAACTCAAGACGTCGCGCCTTGCAGTCGCGAATGTTTGGAATGGTCAACGTTTCCCTTTCTATCACAGCAACAAGTTGTCTGTGCCTCGACTGGAATGGGTGTCTGTTATAACTGGAACAGGGTTCGAACACTCTTGCTTCGGGAAAGTATTTCCCCCGTTTTCCCTGATGAATGACGCCCAACACATGCATTCTTTTGTGGAACCGTTCACTTTTACGTTCATTACATTTATATAAATAATTTTATTATTTGGTTAAAAAATGGATTAGTTGAAATAATTTAACCAAAATAAATAATTTTATTATTTGGTAAAAAAAATGGATTGTTTAAAATGATTTAACGAAAAAAATAATTTTATTATTTTAACCAATCCATTTTTTATTTTTTTTGTAAAATGAAAAAAAAATGTTTGAAATGTTTTTTTGTTTTTTTCAAAGCATCTATAACATGTTTTTGCTTCTATATTTATGTATTTTTTAAGTATGGTTATATATATTTGAGTTTTTTTTTTACCATTCTTATATCGGGAAATATCGTTCTATAATTAAATTTATTATTTTTACGATTTTAATTACACATGTTTAAATTTTGAAATAAAGCTTACTGGTATCAATAGGTACTGCTTGGCTAAACTGGCCTCGTGGCAATGATTCTTTCAACTCTGAAACCCTCCCTGACTCTACGACTATCATCTTATTAGTTTTCTTTTAAATGGGTCGTCACTTACTAAGGCCAAAAGCCACTCGAGGACAAAGGTTAATGAGATTGTCAGTTGGATCAGAGGATTGGAAACGATGAGTGGAATGGACAGAATTTGATTACTTTAGAGGACAGCTCAATGAGTATCTGTTGACATCAGACTTGAAGACGACCATGTTGTAGTCAGCAGGAAAGCAGTCCCGTGGTATTATGTTCCACAGATGGGATGTTCTTGGAAAAAACTCTGTTCATGGAAGTTCTGTGTGGTTTTAGGTACACAGGAGAAAGGAAAGTGAGCATTTTACAGGGGTGATGGAAAAGGGGGTCAGAGATTGGAAAGAAGTTGAGCATCTATCATGTGCCACTGATTTTTTTTTTTGCAGCAGCAATAGTCACATAAATGTATCATTATCGCATAATTATGAGGTAACATATTTTTAAAAAATATTTTAAATCCATAAGTTTAATATTATTTTTCTCAATTTTTGAGCCGAGGATAATTAGTTTTTATTATTTTAATTATTTGAAACTATTCTCATCTTTGTCGTTATGTTCACAACGTTTTGGCCGATGTAACCTCTGACTTTCTCCAGGTGCATCTCTTTGAACTTCTAGTTGAACTAAAGTACGTGAACAGAATTTCGAACTGAACCCTTTATTTAATCTATGGGGGTAGATTGTTCTCATTCCATCAACCATGATCGGATAGAAATGTTAATTTATGTTATTCTTAGTTATTATCACCGGTAGTAAGGATTGAACCTTCAACCATAAAAATAAAATAAATTAACATTTTAGGTGGATCTTTCCGAACTTGGAAACCTTCTAGTTGAACTTGGAAACCTTCTAGTTGAACTTGGAAACTTTCTAGTTGAACTTGGAAACCTTCTAGTTGAACTTGGAAACTTTCTAGTTGAACTTGGGAACTTTCTAGTTGAACTTGGAAACCTTCTAGTTAAACTTGGGAACCTTCAAGTTGAACTTGGAAACCTTCTAGTTGAACTTGGGAAGTTTCTAGTTGAACTTGGGAACTTTCTAGTTGAACTTGGGAACCTTCTAGTTGAACTTGGAAACCTTCTAGTTGAACTTGGAAACTTTCTAGTTGAACTTGGGAACCTTCTAGTTGAACTTGGGAACTTTCTAGTTGAACTTGGGAACTTTCTAGTTGAACTTGGGAACTTTCTAGTTGAACTTGGAAACCTTCTAGTTGAACTTGGAAGCCTTCAAGTTGAACTTGGAAACCTTCTAGTTGAACTTGGAAGCCTTCAAGTTGAACTTGGAAACCTTCTAGTTGAACTTGGAAGTCTTCTAGTTGAATTTGGAAACCTTCTAGTTAAACTTGGGAACCTTCAAGTTGAACTTGGAAACCTTCTAGTTGAACTTGGGAAGTTTCTAGTTGAACTTGGGAACTTTCTAGTTGAACTTGGGAACCTTCTAGTTGAACTTGGAAACCTTCTAGTTGAACTTGGAAACTTTCTAGTTGAACTTGGGAACCTTCTAGTTGAACTTGGGAACTTTCTAGTTGAACTTGGGAACTTTCTAGTTGAACTTGGGAACTTTCTAGTTGAACTTGGAAACCTTCTAGTTGAACTTGGAAGCCTTCAAGTTGAACTTGGAAACCTTCTAGTTGAACTTGGAAGCCTTCAAGTTGAACTTGGAAACCTTCTAGTTGAACTTGGAAGTCTTCTAGTTGAATTTGGAAACCTTCTAGTTAAACTTGGGAACCTTCAAGTTGAACTTGGAAACCTTCTAGTTGAACTTGGAAACCTTCTAGTTGAACTTGGAAACTTTCTAGTTGAACTTGGGAACTTTCTAGTTGAACTTGGAAACTTTCTAGTTGAACTTGGGAACTTTCTAGTTGAACTTGGGAACTTTCTAGTTGAACTTGGAAACCTTCTAGTTAAACTTGGGAACCTTCAAGTTGAACTTGGAAACCTTCTAGTTGAACTTGGAAACTTTCTAGTTGAACTTGGAAACCTTCTAGTTGAACTTGGAAACTTTCTAGTTGAACTTGGGAACCTTCTAGTTGAACTTGGGAACTTTCTAGTTGAACTTGGGAACTTTCTAGTTGAACTTGGGAACTTTCTAGTTGAACTTGGAAACTTTCTAGTTGAACTTGGGAACCTTCTAGTTGAACTTGGGAACCTTCTAGTTGAACTTGGGAACCTTCTAGTTGAACTTGGGAACTTTCTAGTTGAACTTGGAAACCTTCTAGTTGAACTTGGAAGCCTTCTAGTTGAACTTGGGAACCTTCAAGTTGAACTTGGAAACCTTCTACTTGAACTTGGAAACCTTTGTCAAACTCTGGAATATGGACGCAATTTCTAGTCGAAGTGTTAATTTGTTATTACGGTTGAAGGTTCAATCCTTACTACAGGCGATAATAGCTAAGAATAAGATAAATTAACATTTCTACCCAGCCATGGTTTGTGGAATGAAAAGTTGGTGGAATGGGAACAATCTCCCCCCTGTGTATTGAATAAATGGTTCAGTTCGAATTTCCGTACACGTTTCTGAGTTTGACATAAAGATTCCCAAGTTGGAAAAGATCCACCTGAAAAAGATTGGAGGTTACATCGGCCGAAACAAAAATTTGATGTTAAACCTGCATAGGAAACTGAACCGTCCTGCTAAAAGTTGAACTTTTTGTTAATTTTTTTTGGTCCCCAGATTTTTTTTTGTTTTGAGGTATGTCTGTCCGTCCGGATTTTTCTCCGCAACTATCCATTGAATTTCTCTGAAATTTTACATGAAGTTGTAACTTTGGTCAGGTTAGAAAGTAACATTCTCCGATTTTTTAAAAAAAATCTGGTTAGCCCCCCAGGGGGTCAAAAGGCACCGAAATGGCAAAAAATGACATTTTTTGCCCCATAACTTTTCATCCATCCATTCAATTTCTCTGAAACTTGGCCAAAATGTGGAAGCAATTATTCCTAATAGAAAATAAGTATCGCTGACCTTGGAAAAAATCTGGTTCGCGCCCCCAGGGGGTCAAAAGCCCCCAAAATGGTAAAAAAATGACCCTTTTCTCCCATAACGTTTGATCCATCCATTCAATTTTTCTGAAACTTGGCCAAAATGTAGAGGCAATTGTTCTGAATATAAAATAAGCATCCTTGACCTCAGAAAAATTCTGGTTTGCGCCTCCAGGGGGTCAAAGGGGGGTCAAAAATGCCCCAAATTGCCCAAATTGCCCAAATTTATTGCATTTTACACTCGCCACATCGAGTCACATACAGAGGGGGACCACGCATGCGCAGCTTCTTATAATCTGAAAATTTGATGTCTAATCGATAATCTGAAGATTTCTTTGAAAGACAATTTGTGAAAATAACAAACAAGATGAGAATAACAGTCTGAATAATTCAAATCTACAAATTTAATGTTTATCAAAATTCTTTGATTTTGCTGTTATTAAAATTCTTTAATTTTGCTGTTATTAAAATTCTTTGATTTTGCTGTTATTAAAAGTCTTTGATTTTGCTGTTATTAAAAGTCTTTGATTTTGCTGTTATTAAAAGTCTTTGATTTTGCTGTTATTAAAAGTCTTTGATTTTGCTGTTATTAAAATTCTTTGATTTTGCTGTTATTAAAATTCTTTGATTTTTCTGTTATTAAAATTCTTTGATTTTGCTGTTATTAAAAGTCTTTGATTTTGCTGTTATTAAAAATCTTTGATTTTGCTGTTATTAAAATTCTTTGATTTTGCTGTTATTAAAATTCTTTGATTTTTCTGTTATTAAAATTCTTTGATTTTGCTGTTATTAAAAGTCTTTGATTTTGCTGTTATTAAAAATCTTTGATTTTGCTGTTATTAAAAGTCTTTGATTTTGCTGTTATTAAAAGTCTTTGATTTTGCTGTTATTAAAATTCTTTGATTTTGCTGTTATTAAAAGTCTTTGATTTTGCTGTTATTAAAAGTCTTTGATTTTGCTGTTATTAAGATTCTTTGATTTTGCTGTTATTAAGATTCTTTGATTTTGCTGTTATTAAGATTCTTTGATTTTGCTGTTATTAAAAATCTTTGATTTTGCTGTTATTAAGATTCTTTGATTTTGCTGTTATTAAGATTCTTTGATTTTGCTGTTATTAAAAGTCTTTGATTTTGCTGTTATTAAAAGTCTTTGATTTTGCTGTTATTAAGATTCTTTGATTTTGCTGTTATTAAGATTCTTTGATTTTGCTGTTATTAAGATTCTTTGATTTTGCTGTTATTAAAAATCTTTGATTTTGCTGTTATTAAGATTCTTTGATTTTGCTGTTATTAAGATTCTTTGATTTTGCTGTTATTAAAAGTCTTTGATTTTGCTGTTATTAAAAGTCTTTGATTTTGCTGTTATTAAGATTCTTTGATTTTGCTGTTATTAAAAGTCTTTGATTTTGCTGTTATTAAGATTCTTTGATTTTGCTGTTATTAAGATTCTTTGATTTTGCTGTTATTAAAATATTGTTTTTTTTATTATTATTTCAGATGATAATGGACAAACACAAGAAATATTAAAAAAAAAAGAAAAGAAAATAAGCTGAAAACCTTTTTAAAGAAAAACAAATCAAAAAAGAAAAACAAAAAAAAAACAATTAAAGTACGTCATTCAAATTTGAAGTGTTGGGTTCTTTTTGCCTTTTGTAACTCAACAAGGTGACTAACCCTTTGCTGGACTCATGCAGGCTATGGTCATGGAGACTGGGTACAGCCCAATACCAGGACATGGCTTGGCCCCGCAAGTTGAAACTGACATTGGCAAACTTGAACGGCGTACATCACAGGACTCATTTGCCGAGTATGCTTCGAGGAATCAACAACGACAGGCAAACGGACCGGTCGTAAACAGAAGAGCCGAACGGCACTATTCCAAGAAGCTGCGGAGACGTTTAATCTACAAAAACGGGGAAGTAAACATAACTCAGACAAACATACGCAAAAGGCGACGGCGCTATCTGGCAGATATCTTCACCACACTTGTGGACATTAAATGGCGGTATAATCTGATGATTTTTGCTCTGGCATTTATATGCAGCTGGTTGATATTTGCTTTGATATGGTGGTTGATTTGCTTCTCACACGGAGATTTGGACCACTTGAAAGATAAAAGCTGGAAGCCTTGCGTAGTAGAAATTCATTCATTCACATCCGCCCTCTTATTTTCCATTGAAACGCAGCACACCATCGGTTATGGATCAAGGCACACTACGGAGGAGTGCCCAGAGGCGGTTGTGGTGATGATGATACAATCGTGTTTTGGCGTCATATGCCAGGCCCTTATGACCGGCATTGTATTCGCAAAGTTGTCACGTCCGAAAAAGCGAGCCGAGACTCTCATGTTCAGTAAGAACGCGTGCATCTGTAAGCAAGACGGAGATTTATGCTTACTCTTCAGGGTTGGAGACATGCGCAAGTCTCATATTGTCGAGGCCCATATCAGAGGCGTATTGATTCGGAAAAAGACCACGAAAGAAGGGGAGATTCTCCCCCTCTTTCAGTTCGATGTTAACCTCGGTTACGATGAGGGCCTCGATCGGTTGTTCTTAGTATGGCCCGTTATTATAGTGCATAAAATTGAAGATTCGAGTCCTTTCTGGGAAATATCGGCTGAGGACCTTCATCGAGAACAATTTGAGTTCGTTGTCATTCTCGAAGGCATTGTTGAATCAACAGGAATGACAACTCAAGCGCGAAGCTCTTATTTACCCGGAGAAATTCTCTGGGGTCATCGTTTCGAACGCCTTATTACCTTTCAAAAGGAGAATGGACAATATCAAATCGATTTTTCTCGTTTCCATAATACCGTAAAAGTAGATACACCCCTCTGCAGTGCAAAAGAACTGGCAGAGTTAGACAATGCGATGGAAGAGAACGTATCTCTCGATGAAGATGAAAATACATCGTTGATGTCGAAAGCTGAAAAATACCCGAGTCCTTACATCATGAAAAAGCACGGGGCCGTTCAGACAGACTTTCCTGATGATGATCAGGATTCCATCTCGAATCAGGATTCTATTCGTAGCAAGCAGAACCTCAGTTTGGACAACGACGGTAAAGAAGAATCGGAAACTCTACTTTGACATAAAAGGTGAGTGATAAATAAATTAATTTATAGTTTCCTAATTCTAAAGGTATACAAATATTATGAAGCTGACTCGAAAAAATTAGTTAATTAAATAGTAATTACTCGCCCCCCCCCCACGCCCCCCTATCTTACGTTTACAAAAATTCTTGCCGACAGACAGACAGACAGAGAACCTGCTCGTTATATTATAAAGATAAAAAATGATTTTCACTCGACTATCATGTCATGTTTTGTATGTATGTTATCACCTTTTACACACATTTTTAAAAATGTGATCGTCCAATCAGCAAAGATGGGGCTTTGTTGTGAAACTATCGTTTGCCGGGGGCGTTAGGGCGATGTTTGTCAGACTTTTGTGCCGACGGGACGATGTGTTACAACATGTACACTGACTGACTGGGGACCATTGTGCTGCAAAAGAACCTTATTTGTAATAAGGAAAGAAACCATTATTCCGTTTTCTTATAAAAATAGATTTATTTTACTGAAGACATTTTTAAACCCAAAGTGGAACGCGTCAAAACGCGTGCGTCTCGGTCCGAATTCAAAACCAGTCTCTCTTATGAGAGAGAGAGAAAGAGAAGGAGGAAGAGTGAGAGAGAGAAGGAGAGAGAGAGAGAGGGAGAGACAGAGCGAGAGAGAAAGGAAGGGGGAGACAGAACCAGTCAAGGCACACCTGCCTCCTTGTGTCTCGGGTAATATGTTTTGTTTTAAGTTCATAACTGATGTTGTCGAATGACGACAATCTGATCCCTGACCCCTTCAACTGCACCTGTTATTGAATTGTTTTGACATCGACCCTCAGTCCTACAAACATGACCGAGGGACAGTGCACTCAGCAATTTCAACTGTCAACTCTTGTGTCACGATCACACCGAGTACAGAATATCTTTGTTGCACTTTGCGGCTTTCCCGAAATTTCAGCACAAGTTTGGCATAAGGATTACGAATATTACGCATTGTGCCATACACCCCCCCCCTTTTATTTTGACCTTTGGCTGTGCAACCAGCAACGATCACTGGTGATTTCTGGCACAATGCTCACTGCGTACAAATACATATCTTTTTACTCATAGTCAAAAAACCACCTTATTAATTTCATTTCACTATATCTCATCGTCTCTCCGGAAATATAAATTTCTGTCTTTATAACATTTTACTCTCTTCTTCTCTCCTAAAATATAAACTCATCTCAGGGTTTTTCTTTCTCTTTTTTTTTTCTTTTAGAAAAACATATTGCCCCTTAATATTATTTTTTTTAATAGACATTTTTATATATAGTCATTTTACCTGAATACTTTCATTAAACGTTGTTGATTTTTCAACAGTTTTTTCTTTGATAAAAACATCTGTATTATTAATTTCAGTTACGTTTTTATTTTTGTTATGGTTGATGACCCTTTCCTCTCTGCCCCCCAGACAACTCTAAAACGAATTCCTCGGTCGTTTCAAGAAGCCTTTTAGTTTTGCCGTCTGCTATTTTTAGTTTATTGGGGGTGGGTAATTTGGGAAATCTTTTCAATTGAGGTTTTTTCAGATAGTCGATCCGTGTTTGGGAAGTGTTAAAGGTGACAGTATTTCTGAGGTCCCTACGAGCCACATGCATATGTGCTGTGGGTAGGTGTGGAGACAGGTTAATTGTCTCTACCATGGGTTTTCCTTTTTGGACTGGTGTCTTACGATGAGGTGAATTCTTTTTTGTCTGTTTTTTCTTAACAGATCTAACAGTGGCGATGCATGGCAGCAACTCCACATTTTCCAGTGAGGATTCGTCGATTTTACAACTGGTATTAATACCAAGTGGTATATTTACTCCTTTAACCTTCAACTGGTTAGGGTGAAAGGTTATTTGGACTCGGTTCGGATATTGGGTGCAGATTGGTTGAAAAGAAACCGAGTCCAAATAACCTTTCACCCAATCTGCGCCCAATATCAACTCTCGATCCAAGTTCGGAGTGATATATAACCTTGACGAAGCCTTTAGCTTCCTCACTTGAACTGGTAAGTGAGCCATATTTTTGAGAACCATCTTTTGTCCGTTTGCGAGTGTAACGGTTACATTCGAATTCTTCAATTCTCGTTTTTCCGATTGTAATTCCTCAAAAACTGATGTTTTGAGGAGCGAGACCTCTGATCCAGTGCTGATCCGTGCCTTTATCGGTCGGCCCCTTATCTTCACCATAAAACCCATTCCGGAACCTTGTTGGGGGAGTTTGTTTCCCTGGCCTCCTTTATGTCTTTTAGTTTCTTTTCTTAATTTATCATGTCTTCGGTGGGCCTGTTTTGAACCGCTTTTATCACCTCCCTGACATCCATGCCCTTTTGGGTTCATCTTTCGCCAGGGTCCTTCTTTTTTTGAGGAATTAACATGGTTACATGTTCGGGTAACCGGCGTCGGTTCATGCCGGTGGTGATGTGTGGTTTGCGAGGGTACCCTGGTCTTTCTTTTTCTTGGGTTGAAGTTATTTATTTCTCCCTCAGATGACCCTGGGCAGTCCTGTTCTAGCCTGTTATGGCTAAAATGCCCTCGCCACGGTCTCCTAGATTTTGCTGAAGCGTACCCACAAAACTTACTCCTTACAGCGTTTGTGGCTTTGCTACAACTGTAGCAACCATGGGTTTTCTCTGACCCTTCCTCGCTGTAGAATTCGGTCTTGGGTATCCTAAATCTATTAGAGGCCCCCCTAGGTCCCTGCTGCCAGTGAATGCCTTTGAATAAGCTATCATTTAGATAAGCTTGTTCCTTTCCGTAGCCACTTCAGATTCGCTCGTACAACTTTTCACTTTGTCTTGCAGCAGATAAAGCTTCCGATAGTGTTGTCGGATTAGATCTGGCCACATCCTCCTTAATGAAGGGGTTAATTAATGCATCTATTAAAAATTCAGCTAGGTGCACTTGCACTGCTGAACTTTCTCTCATATCTGCATCCCTGTATGCTAACTTAGCACGTCGGTTCATCCTATTAGCTAAGTTAGCGAGTGCTTCACCTCGATTTTGCCTTATTCTTATTAGGGCCCTAGCAGCATCGGCAGTATTTATAACATTGCCATACTGTGCCGCTACCTCATCGAGCAGGTCTTTACTGGTTGTATTCGGATGGTCGTCGAGATATTCTCCAATCCATTCCGAAGGTAGACCGTCTGAGTATGTCAGATTCACTAGCTCTGGGTCTGTTAGGTTATAGACTCGCTCTTTCTTTTTCAGAGCAGCTAGCCATGGCCTTAAGTCAGACGATCTTCCAGTAAATATTGGGATCTTCGATCCACCTGTGAGCACTCTATTTAAGGGGATTGGATTAGTGCTAGCCATTTTGTCTATTTCTTTTTTTTCTTTTAGTAGCAGACGTTAAACAAAAAACTCTATACACAAATAATTTTTATAAATAATTTACCAACAAATTCACAGAGTAAATAAGAGCAGAAGAAAATGGTCACCTACCTTTGCTTTTGTGGTTTTACGGTGTGTTGTCTTTTTTTTTCTTCTGATGATGCTGGGATGGTCGTTCCGGTCAGAAGTGGCTGTTTTTTTTTTTTTAGATTGTGTCCGTGCGTTTTTCTTTGGATAGTTTTTTTTTTCAACTGTGGTTGCAGTCGTTTGTTTGTTTTCAGTTGTGTCCGTGGTATTTTTTTTTTTTTTTTAGTTGTGTCCGTGGTAACGCTGGGTCTTATCCTGGTCACTCTACATCAATATGAACCTATCGTTTGCCGGGGGCGTTAGGGCGATGTTTGTCGGACTTTTGTGCCGACGGGACGATGTGTTACATGTGCACTGACTGACTGACTGACTGGCTGAGCACCATTGTGCTGCAAAAGAACCTTATTTGTAATAAGGAAAGAAACCATTATTCCGTTTTCTTATAAAAATAGATTTATTTTACTGAAGACATTTTTAAACCCAAAGTTGAATGCGTCAAAACGCATGCGTCTTGGTCTGTGTCACGATCACACCGAGTACAGAATATCTTCGTTGAACTTTGCGGCTTTCCCGAAATTTCAGCGCAAGTTTGGCATAAGGATTACGAATATTACGCATTTTGCCATAGTGTGATTAATCTGATGTCGTTACGGTAAAAATTTCAACTTTACCAATTTTAAAATAAATTTTTACGGTAAGAAGACTGAGACAATTGTTTTAACGAGAATTAAATTGCTAGAATTTTTAATAAATATAAAAGAGACACATTCGTTTTATTTATTTAAAGAATATTTACCTGACAATTATTTTCATGGAAGAAAAAAAATCATTTTTTTCCTTAATAGTAATTGACCCTGACAGACATTTATTATTTCAAAAAGAATATTATTATTAATAGTAAATTATACAAATTGATGCAGAAAGCACCGTGGAATTAGTCATTTATTAATTTTTGTTGAATTTCTAGAATTAGACTTATTTTTAAACTAGCAGGGCTATCTGGTGTTGCCCACGTATAATATAAAATGAATACCAATTACGAAGCAAAAAAAATCTAATTGTTAACATGAAAAAGCTTACAAGTAACAATATAAACAATGTTGGAAGGATGAGAATTGTTTATATGAATTCAACATAAATTATTTGCAATTTAATTTCTAGGCTATTTATTTTAATAAATTTCCCGTGTATTATATCAGTGTTGCAAAGTCGGAGTCGAAGGTAGTCAGAGGTTTTGGAAGGAGTCAGAGTCAGATTTTTTACCTCCAAAGAATCAACAGACACATTGTAAAACTTTAAAATAAGGAGTCAGAGTGAGATATTTTAAAATTATAAAGAGAGCCAAAGGATAAAAATGATTTTCATTCGACTATTATTTATTCATTCTTGTAAGATTTCTAGAAGTAGGTTTATTATTAATCTAGCAGGACTACTTGGTGTTGCCCGTCTATATATAAAATGAACCCCCCCCCCTTTTTTTTATTTAAGTCATTCATCAATTTTCACAGGTATTATATCAGGGTTGCAAAGTCAGACTCAAAGGGAGTCAAAAGTTTTGGAAGGAGTTGGACTCGTAAAAATAGTCGGAGTCAGATTTTTTTTTAATCTTCAAAGAATTAGCAGACAGTCGAAGTTGGAAGACTTTTAAATAAGGAGTCAGAGTCAGATATTTTGGAATTCTAAGAGTCGGAGTCAGAGTTGGACATTATACTTTCCGACTTTTAAATAAGGAGTCAGAGTCGGATATTTTGGAATTCTAAGAGTCGGAGTCAGAGTTGGACATTATACTTTCTGACTTTTAAATAAGGAGTCAGAGTCGGATATTTTGGAATTCTAAGAATCGGAGTCAGTTGGACATTATACTTTCCGACTTTTAAATAAGGAGTCAGAGTCGGATATTTTGGAATTCTAAGAGTCGGAGTCAGAGTTGGACTTATACTTTCCGACTTTTAAATAAGGAGTCAGAGTCGGATATTTTGGAATTCTAAGAGTCGGAGTCAGAGTTGGACATTATACTTTCCGACTTTTAAATAAGGAGTCAGAGTCGGATATTTTGGAATTCTAAGAGTCGGAGTCAGAGTTGGACATTATACTTTCCGACTTTTAAATAAGGAGTCAGAGTCGGATATTTTGGAATTCTAAGAGTCGGAGTCAGAGTTGGACATTATACTTTCCGACTTTTAAATAAGGAGTCAGAGTCGGATATTTTGGAATTCTAAGAGTCGGAGTCAGAGTTGGACTTATACTTTCCGACTTTTAAATAAGGAGTCAGAGTCGGATATTTTGGAATTCTAAGAGTCGGAGTCAGAGTTGGACATTATATTTTCCGACTTTTAAATAAGGAGTCAGAGTCGGATATTTTGGAATTCTAAGAGTCGGAGTCAGAGTTGGACATTATACTTTCCGACTTTTAAATAAGGAGTCAGAGTCGGATATTTTGGAATTCTAAGAATCGGAGTCAGTTGGACATTATACTTTCCGACTTTTAAATAAGGAGTCAGAGTCGGATATTTTGGAATTCTAAGAGTCGGAGTCAGAGTTGGACATTATACTTTCCGACTTTTTAATAAGGAGTCGGAGTCAGATATTTTTTTTAAATATAAAGACAGCCAAAAGATAAAAATGATTTTCATTTGACTATAATTTATAAATTCTTGTTGAATCTCTAGAATTAGGCTTATTTTAAAACTAATAGGTGTTGTCTGTGTCTTATATAAAATGAATACCTGTTTTCTTTTTACTTGAGTCATCCATCAATTGAAACATTCACAATGTTGTGTTTCAACATTGTTGTGTTTCATCCAATGGCTGATTGTATATGGCACGCCACTGATTGGAGGAGTTATGCTTTCCCATTGTCAAACATATATGATCATCTGCGAAGCCATGCTGTTCTCAGAACGAGATCAGTTTATTGATGAGTGCAACCGGAACTACTGCTACCTGTGGAATAGCAGGATTTGTTGTCAAGGCTTACTCCTCTAGATCAGCCGTATTCTAACTACGCCCAGGCATATTAACAGGGTAACCTTGAGAAGGATGTGTCTTCTCGCCGAACACAGACGATCATTCACTATGGAGAAGCTATATTTTGCATGTCGCATAGTGCTGAAATGCATGGAGACCCATCAAGGCCACCCCTGGTGGACAACTCCGAGAAGGTGCTACCCCCTTTGTAAACCCCCTTTACCCCAGATTTAAAAAAAAATAGAAAATCAGTTAATCGATCTAGTTTTTTTAATCAAAAGAAGACAAAACTAATCGATAAAAGACAAAACTAATCGATAAAAGACAAAACTAACTGATAATTTTTTTTTAAATAGATAAATCAGTTAATAGATCTAGTTTTTTTTTAAATAAAAAAAACAAAACTAATCGATAAAAGACAAAACTAATTGTTAAAAGACAAAACTAATTGTTAAAAGACAAAACTAATCGATAAAAGACAAAACTAACTGATAAGATTTTAATAAAAATAGATAAATCAGTTAATAGATCTAGTTTTTTTTTAAATAAAAAAAACAAAAAATCTAATCGATAAAAGACAAAACTAATCGATAAAAGACAAAACTAATTGTTAAAAGACAAAACTAACTGATAAGATTTTAATAAAAATAGATAAATCAGTTAATAGATCTAGTTTTTTTAAACCAAAAGATGACAAAACTAATCGATAAAAGACAAACCGGATCATCAGTTTGGAGATGAATGCAACCGGAACTACTGCTACCCGTGGAATACCAGGATTT
This sequence comes from Sepiola atlantica, assembly GCA_963556195.1. NCBI lineage: Eukaryota > Metazoa > Mollusca > Cephalopoda > Sepiida > Sepiolidae > Sepiola > Sepiola atlantica. Next base: position 20,124,207 of record OY744536.1, on the reverse strand, counting down.
GTTGTCAAGGTTTACTCCTCTAGATCAGCCGTATTCTGTCTATGCCTATGTAGTTAATAAACAAGGTAATCTCGAGAAGGGTGTGGATCCTCACCATGCATGTATCGTCATTCACTATGAAGAGGTTATATTTTGCACGCCACATAGTGTTGGAATGTATGAAGACCAAATCAGAAATGTACTGCACCACCACCACTACTACTACCACCCCAAAAAATGAATACCAATGATAACAAAAAAAAAGTATCCAATTGTTAACATTTTTATCTTATATAAAATTAGAGTTAAGGCTACGTGTCAGGATATGACGTCATGAACAGGAAGTGCAAACTGAAACGTGGTGAAGAAAAGAGAAAGATCTTTTAACTGATAGGATCCAGTCGCCTATTCCAGACCCCTGTCTTTGTCTGCCTCTCCAAGAAGTGGGTGATGGGAACATGTAACTTTACAGTTATGTAATAGAATAAAACATTGAATGAGCATGACGTCATTTAGCCAGAATATTGTTGGATTTTGTTTTTCAATTATCCATTATTTCAGCTATCAGGCATGTGTACGCAGTGTGATAATGTATGGAAGTGAAACCTGGCCAGTGATGGTTGAGGACATGCGTTGCATGGAGGGGAATGATATGAGAATGATAGAATGGATGTGTAATATGAGTGTTAAAGACAGGTTTAGATCTGATGACCTCAGAGGAAGATTAAATCTAGACACTGTAGGGAGATGTGTGCAGAAGAGGTGACTTCGATGGTATGTCCACGTTGAAAGAATGGATGAGAGCTTTGGGTTAGTCGATGCAGAATAGTTGAGATAGCAGGTTTCATTCACAGGTGAAGGCCAAGGGAAACATGGGAGTAAATGATGAGAATGGGCTTGAGAGAAATAAAGACCTGGCCAGAGATAGGTTAGTTCGGAAGTCAATTTCTAAAAGACGTCCAGTGCATGATGACTCATGTTTATTTAAAGAGCGAACATTTATTATTGTTGTTAGATATTAAAACTAAAAATAGTTCAATATGAAAGGAATCTTTTGATTTTACATAAAAAGCTAAATGCCTAAGTCATGCTAGTCATAAAACCTCATGAACATAGTTCATGCTGAGACGAAACATTAAAAATCCCAATGATTGACTGAATTAAGGAAATGACTTGACTTTTTTTCAGTTATTAGCTTGATCCGTTCCAAAAGAATTGCTGCTCTCTTTTGTGGAATGTGTAATTGAGCTGGCTCAAATATTGTATGTTTTTACATACTTATCATGAATGGGAAATCAGTTTGATCCATGCTTTAAAAATATATTATTATTAGTATTAGTATTATTATCATTATTATTATTATTATCATTATTATTATCATTATTATTATTATTAATTAATGATGATGATGATGATGCTGATGTTTAGTTTCTTCTTTTATTTTTTTCATAGTCTTCATTAATATTAGAAAAAGAAAGAAAAATGACCAAACCTCAATTTCCTGCCAATTCAGATTCTTTGGCAACTCTTTGAGAGTTTCATGCGATTTCCAAAATTCATAACAAATCTATAAAAGTCTCGTTGGATGTCGGCTCTTATTTAGGTCAATTTTATACTTCTTATTACTTCCATGATGGCATCATTCTATATATAGCACCCCCCCCCCGTCCTCCCGAGTAATAATAATAATAATAATAATAATACAAATGGGCCGGCTATCATAATTACGGATCGTTAGAGTTTAATTTACACTGATTTGCTTTAAAGCTGTTTACTGTTGTTGTTTACTTTTCGTATTCCTTTTGACCTTTACGTATGACCAAATGATGATGCCAAGCGAAAATGAACAGAGAATATTCAAATTACATATCTAGTAAAACCCATGAGCACGTACAGTGAAGAACCAATATATATATATATATATATATATATATATATATGATTATTTTTTATTTACACAGACATGTACAAAATCTGCAACACTGGCATGTCGATGTTATCGATCAACAGCTATTATAAACTGAGATCTGATCAGGCAGAGTTAGAATCCGATCTTAACCTTAGATCATATTCTTTCCAAATATGATCAAAGGTTAAGATTGGATTCTAACTCTGCCTGATGAGATCTCAGTTTATAATAGCTGTTGATCGATAACATCGACATGCCAGTGTCTCAGATTTTGTACATGTCTGTGTAAATAAAAATAATCATATACAAAAGCTTTATTTGATATTGAGCACTTTTTATAAACCCGGTTGAAATTCTTTGGATTACTACCCTGTGGATATTTTACCTGGATTATATATATATATATATATATATATATATATATATATAATAAATCTGATTAAACTTTAGTACATCGGGATTTGTTGATTTGCTCTAGTGTTAAACTAGATGCAGAACTTCAAAGTATAACAGAAATTCTTTCGTCCAATGGTTATCCTTTATATACCATCGAAAGATGTATAAAGGACAAAATCGCCGCCTTTAAAGGCGGAGGATTTCCCCCCCCCCCCCCAAAAAAAAATATATATATATATATAATGATAAATGAAAGGATAAAATAATCCGACGGTATGAATTAAAAAGTAACAGCAGAAGATCTAAGACTCAACGTTTCGCCCAACTGTTGTGTGGGCTTTTTCAAGAGCGAAAAAATGTTAAGTGACAAAAAACAAGAAGGTCTGTAATTTTTGGAATATCTATAGTGATAGTGATCATAAAATTTTAATTTATTTTTCTGTAATTTTTGGAATATTTATAGTGATAGTGATCATAAAATTTTAATTTATTTTTCTGTAATTTTTGGAATATTTATAGTGATAGTGATTATAAAATTTTAATTTATTTTTCTGTAATTTTTGGAATATTTATAGTGATAGTGATCATAAAATTTAAATTTATTTTTCACAGCGCGTTAGGGTCTATCATCTGTATACATCTATAAACAAATACATTTCTGAGTATATTTGTAGTATGCTACTTTCAGTGAAATTTATTAGAGATTAGCAGGGGCACCTGGTGTTGCCCAGTAAATAATGAAAACCCTTTATACTCATGCCCCCAGCCCTGAACCCCATATTATGACATTTATCTTATTTTTTTAATTTCTAAAATAAAGTAAGACTTTGCTGTTTATGGATGCAACTCTGACCCCATGATATTATTTCACAAAACCTTAATACAAAATACCAACATTTGATTCCTTAGAAAGAAAAAAAAATGTTGCTCTTTATAAAGGTTTTTTTTTTTAATCGCATCCCGGGTAAGTGATAATTTAAATCGTTAATTAAACCCCTGTTGATGTCAGATGGAATCTGAGGAAAAATCTGAATGGTGGCATTAAATTCCTTGAAAAATTTAACCCTTATTGAAATCAATTTGAATTTTCTAACTGTTAACATATCGATTTCAATAACAGCCAAGATTTAGATATAGAGTGGGAGACACTTATTATAGCCACTTTCTAACAATGTCTGATAGCATAGGGTAATAAATATTATTAAGCTTAAAATTAATATTTATATGCTACTAAACCTTATGTCTATAATCCTTGTTCCAATTTTGATCAAAATTCATTTTTCGTTTTAGTAGTGTACACGTAGATTTAGATATAGAGTGGGAGCCACTTATTATAGCAACTTTCTATGTTATAACATAGCGAAATAACATATAGAAATAACATAGAAATAACATATAGAAATAACATAGAAATAACATATAGAAATAACATAGAAATAACATATAAAAATAACATAGAAATAACATAGAAATAACATATAGAAATAACATAGAAATAACATATAAAAATAACATAGAAATAACATATAAAAATAACATAGAAATAACATATAAAAATAACATAGAAATAACATAGAAATAACATATAGAAATAACATAGAAATAACATATAAAAATAACATATAAAAATAACATATAGAAATAAATAGATATAAAGTACATTTATCAGTTTGATATTTACCAAATTAGAAAATTGGATTCTTAAAAAATGAGAAAAAACTATTAATCTATTTTTTTAATCTCTGCAAGGTGATTTTTATTGATCAAAAAATAAATGATTAATGATGACACATACATTTTAAAAATTTTCATAAATCTCCATTTTTATTATCTATTTGTGTTTAACAATGGGTATTCTGCTACTTAATAATAAAATTAAGTGTCCGAACAGAACATCGTTGCACCACATCTCTGTCCCCTTACAATGATTAAAATTAATATTTCCATCTGCAGCACTATTTAAATCTACAGCACGCTATATTAATTATGCCAAACGCACTTACCTTCCCCTGATTTTGTCTCCGGGTTACCTTAAGATGGTGGCCTTCGAACATGTCAATTGACTGTTCCCGAAAAATGGATTTTTATTTTTAATTGAATTTCTACTCGATAATTTTTCCTACTTTTTGGTGACGATACTTATTTAAATCTGCTACGTAAGTATATAATACTGTTTTTTTTTTGTGGTATTGATGATTTTTTATGATTTAATCCGCACGCTTCTCTGTACAAGCATCGTTTCCCCATTTCGTTTTTATTAGACACAAAACTTTGAATGAACTTGCTTAAATTAACTACAGCGAATGGTCGTTGATTCAGTTCCAAGTGCGTATGGTCAGAATAAATTCTGCTATTTGTAGTATTAGTAGTGTACACGTAGATTTAGATATAGAGTGGGAGCCACTTATTATAGCCTCTTTCTAACAATGTCTGATAGCATAAGGTAATTAATATTATTAAGCTTAAAATTAATATTTATATGCTACTGAACCTTATGTCTATAATCCTTGTTCCAATTTTGATCAAAATCCATTTTTAGTATTAGTAGTGTACACGTAGATTTAGATATAGAGTGGGAGCCACTTATTATAGCCACTTTCTAACAATGTCTGATAACATAAGGTAATTAATATTATTAAGCTTAAAATTAATATTTATATGCTACTGAACCTTATGTCTATAATCCTTGTTCCAATTTTGATCAAAATCCATTTTTAGTATTAGTAGTGTACACGTAGATTTAGATATAGAGTGGGAGCCACTTATTATAGCCACTTTCTAACAATGTCTGATAGCATAAGGTAATTAATATTATTAAGCTTAAAACTAATATTTATATGCTACTGAACCTTATGTCTATAATCCTTGTTCCAATTTTGATCAAAATCCATTTTTAGTATTAGTAGTGTACACGTAGATTTAGATATAGAGTGGGAGCCACTTATTATAGCCACTTTCTAACAATGTCTGATAGCATAAGGTAATTAATATTATTAAGCTTAAAATTAATATTTATATGCTACTGAACCTTATGTCTATAATCCTTGTTCCAATTTTGATCAAAATCCATTTTTAGTATTAGTAGTGTACACGTAGATTTAGATATAGAGTGGGAGCCACTTATTATAGCCACTTTCTAACAATGTCTGATAGCATAAGGTAATTAATATTATTAAGCTTAAAATTAATATTTATATGCTACTAAACCTTATGTCTATAATCCTTGTTCCAATTTTGATCAAAATTTATTTTTAGTATTAGTAGTGTACACGTAGATTTAGATATAGAGTGGGAGCCACTTATTATAGCCACTTTCTAACAATGTCTGATAACATAAGGTAATTAATATTATTAAGCTTAAAATTAATATTTATATGCTACTAAACCTTATGTCTATAATCCTTGTTCCAATTTTGATCAAAATCCATTTTTATTATCAGTAGTGTACACGTAGATTTAGATATAGAGTGGGAGCCACTTATTATAGCCACTTTCTAACAATGTCTGATAGCATAAGGTAATTAATATTATTAAGCTTAAAATTAATATTTATATGCTACTGAACCATATGTCTATAATCCTTGTTCCAATTTTGATCAAAATCCATTTTTATTATCAGTAGTGTACACGTAGATTTAGATATAGAGTGGGAGCCACTTATTATAGCCTCTTGCTAACAATGTCTGATAACATAAGGTAATTAATATTATTAAGCTTAAAATTAATATTTATATGCTACTGAACCTTATGTCTATAATCCTTTTACCAATTTTGATCAAAATCTATTTTTAGTATTAGTAGTGTACACGTAGATTTAGATATAGAGTGGGAGCCACTTATTATAGCCTCTTGCTAACAATGTCTGATAACATAAGGTAATTAATATTATTAAGCTTAAAATTAATATTTATATGCTACTGAACCATATGTCTATAATCCTTGTTCCAATTTTGATCAAAATCCATTTTTATTATCAGTAGTGTACACGTAGATTTAGATATAGAGTGGGAGCCACTTATTATAGCCACTTTCTAACAATGTCTGATAGCATAAGGTAATTAATATTATTAAGCTTAAAATTAATATTTATATGCTACTGAACCTTATGTCTATAATCCTTGTACCAATTTTGATCAAAATCCATTTTTAGTATTAGTAGTGTACACGTAGATTTAGATATAGAGTGGGAGCCACTTATTATAGCCACTTTCTAACAATGTCTGATAACATAAGGTAATTAATATTATTAAGCTTAAAATTAATATTTATATGCTACTGAACCTTATGTCTATAATCCTTGTTCCAATTTTGATCAAAATCCATTTTTAGTATTAGTAGTGTACACGTAGATTTAGATATAGAGTGGGAGCCACTTATTATAGCCACTTTCTAACAATGTCTGATAACATAAGGTAATTAATATTATTAAGCTTAAAATTAATATTTATATGCTACTGAACCTTATGTCTATAATCCTTGTTCCAATTTTGATCAAAATCCATTTTTAGTATTAGTAGTGTATACGTAGATTTAGATATAGAGTGGGAGCCACTTATTATAGCCACTTTCTAACAATGTCTGATAGCATAAGGTAATTAATATTATTAAGCTTAAAATTAATATTTATATGCTACTGAACCTTATGTCTATAATCCTTGTTCCAATTTTGATCAAAATCCATTTTTAGTATTAGTAGTGTACACATAGATTTAGATATAGAGTGGGAGCCACTTATTATAGCCACTTTCTAACAATGTCTGATAGCATAAGGTAATTAATATTATTACGGTTAAAATTAATATTTATATGCTACTGAACCTTATGTCTATAATCCTTGTTCCAATTTTGATCAAAATCCATTTTTAGTATTAGTAGTGTACACGTAGATTTAGATATAGAGTGGGAGCCACTTATTATAGCCTCTTTTTAACAATGTCTGATAGCATAAGGTAATTAATATTATTAAGCTTAAAATTAATATTTATATGCTACTGAACCTTATGTCTATAATCCTTGTTCCAATTTTGATCAAAATCCATTTTTAGTATTAGTAGTGTACACATAGATTTAGATATAGAGTGGGAGCCACTTATTATAGCCACTTTCTAACAATGTCTGATAGCATAAGGTAATTAATATTATTAAGCTTAAAATTAATATTTATATGCTACTGAACCTTATGTCTATAATCCTTGTTCCAATTTTGATCAAAATCCATTTTTAGTATTAGTAGTGTACACATAGATTTAGATATAGAGTGGGAGCCACTTATTATAGCCACTTTCTAACAATGTCTGATAGCATAAGGTAATTAATATTATTAAGCTTAAAATTAATATTTATATGCTACTGAACCTTATGTCTATAATCTTTGTTCCAATTTTGATCAAAATCCATTTTTAGTATTAGTAGTGTACACGTAGATTTAGATATAGAGTGGGAGCCACTTATTATAGCCTCTTTTTAACAATGTCTGATAACATAAGGTAATTAATATTATTACGGTTAAAATTAATATTTATATGCTACTGAACCTTATGTCTATAATCCTTGTTCCAATTTTGATCAAAATCCATTTTTAGTATTAGTAGTGTACACATAGATTTAGATATAGAGTGGGAGCCACTTATTATAGCCACTTTCTAACAATGTCTGATAGCATAAGGTAATTAATATTATTAAGCTTAAAATTAATATTTATATGCTACTGAACCTTATGTCTATAATCCTTGTTCCAATTTTGATCAAAATCCATTTTTAGTATTAGTAGTGTACACATAGATTTAGATATAGAGTGGGAGCCACTTATTATAGCCACTTTCTAACAATGTCTGATAGCATAAGGTAATTAATATTATTAAGCTTAAAATTAATATTTATATGCTACTGAACCTTATGTCTATAATCTTTGTTCCAATTTTGATCAAAATCCATTTTTAGTATTAGTAGTGTACACGTAGATTTAGATATAGAGTGGGAGCCACTTATTATAGCCTCTTTTTAACAATGTCTGATAACATAAGGTAATTAATATTATTAAGCTTAAAATTAATATTTATATGCTACTGAACCTTATGTCTATAATCCTTGTTCCAATTTTGATCAAAATCCATTTTTAGTATTAGTAGTGTACACGTAGATTTAGATATAGAGTGGGAGCCACTTATTATAGCCACTTTCTAACAATGTCTGATAACATAAGGTAATTAATATTATTAAGCTTAAAATTAATATTTATATGCTACTGAACCTTATGTCTATAATCCTTGTTCCAATTTTGATCAAAATCCATTTTTAGTATTAGTAGTGTACACGTAGATTTAGATATAGAGTGGGAGCCACTTATTATAGCCACTTTCTAACAATGTCTGATAACATAAGGTAATTAATATTATTAAGCTTAAAATTAATATTTATATGCTACTGAACCTTATGTCTATAATCCTTGTTCCAATTTTGATCAAAATCCATTTTTAGTATTAGTAGTGTACACGTAGATTTAGATATAGAGTGGGAGCCACTTATTATAGCCACTTTCTAACAATGTCTGATAACATAAGGTAATTAATATTATTAAGCTTAAAATTAATATTTATATGCTACTGAACCTTATGTCTATAATCCTTGTTCCAATTTTGATCAAAATCCATTTTTAGTATTAGTAGTGTACACGTAGATTTAGATATAGAGTGGGAGCCACTTATTATAGCCACTTTCTAACAATGTCTGATAACATAAGGTAATTAATATTATTAAGCTTAAAATTAATATTTATATGCTACTGAACCTTATGTCTATAATCCTTGTTCCAATTTTGATCAAAATCCATTTTTAGTATTAGTAGTGTACACGTAGATTTAGATATAGAGTGGGAGCCACTTATTATAGCCACTTTCTAACAATGTCTGATAACATAAGGTAATTAATATTATTAAGCTTAAAATTAATATTTATATGCTACTGAACCTTATGTCTATAATCCTTGTTCCAATTTTGATCAAAATCCATTTTTAGTATTAGTAGTGTACACGTAGATTTAGATATAGAGTGGGAGCCACTTATTATAGCCACTTTCTAACAATGTCTGATAACATAAGGTAATTAATATTATTAAGCTTAAAATTAATATTTATATGCTACTGAACCTTATGTCTATAATCCTTGTTCCAATTTTGATCAAAATCCATTTTTAGTATTAGTAGTGTACACGTAGATTTAGATATAGAGTGGGAGCCACTTATTATAGCCACTTTCTAACAATGTCTGATAACATAAGGTAATTAATATTATTAAGCTTAAAATTAATATTTATATGCTACTGAACCTTATGTCTATAATCCTTGTTCCAATTTTGATCAAAATCCATTTTTAGTATTAGTAGTGTACACGTAGATTTAGATATAGAGTGGGAGCCACTTATTATAGCCACTTTCTAACAATGTCTGATAGCATAAGGTAATTAATATTATTAAGCTTAAAATTAATATTTATATGCTACTGAACCTTATGTCTATAATCCTTGTTCCAATTTTGATCAAAATCCATTTTTAGTATTAGTAGTGTACACGTAGATTTAGATATAGAGTGGGAGCCACTTATTATAGCCTCTTTTTAACAATGTCTGATAACATAAGGTAATTAATATTATTAAGCTTAAAATTAATATTTATATGCTACTGAACCTTATGTCTATAATCCTTGTTCCAATTTTGATCAAAATCCATTTTTAGTATTAGTAGTGTACACGTAGATTTAGATATAGAGTGGGAGCCACTTATTATAGCCACTTTCTAACAATGTCTGATAACATAAGGTAATTAATATTATTAAGCTTAAAATTAATATTTATATGCTACTGAACCTTATGTCTATAATCCTTGTTCCAATTTTGATCAAAATCCATTTTTAGTATTAGTAGTGTACACGTAGATTTAGATATAGAGTGGGAGCCACTTATTATAGCCACTTTCTAACAATGTCTGATAACATAAGGTAATTAATATTATTAAGCTTAAAATTAATATTTATATGCTACTGAACCTTATGTCTATAATCCTTGTTCCAATTTTGATCAAAATCCATTTTTAGTATTAGTAGTGTACACGTAGATTTAGATATAGAGTGGGAGCCACTTATTATAGCCACTTTCTAACAATGTCTGATAACATAAGGTAATTAATATTATTAAGCTTAAAATTAATATTTATATGCTACTGAACCTTATGTCTATAATCCTTGTTCCAATTTTGATCAAAATCCATTTTTAGTATTAGTAGTGTACACGTAGATTTAGATATAGAGTGGGAGCCACTTATTATAGCCACTTTCTAACAATGTCTGATAACATAAGGTAATTAATATTATTAAGCTTAAAATTAATATTTATATGCTACTGAACCTTATGTCTATAATCCTTGTTCCAATTTTGATCAAAATCCATTTTTAGTATTAGTAGTGTACACGTAGATTTAGATATAGAGTGGGAGCCACTTATTATAGCCACTTTCTAACAATGTCTGATAACATAAGGTAATTAATATTATTAAGCTTAAAATTAATATTTATATGCTACTGAACCTTATGTCTATAATCCTTGTTCCAATTTTGATCAAAATCCATTTTTAGTATTAGTAGTGTACACGTAGATTTAGATATAGAGTGGGAGCCACTTATTATAGCCACTTTCTAACAATGTCTGATAACATAAGGTAATTAATATTATTAAGCTTAAAATTAATATTTATATGCTACTGAACCTTATGTCTATAATCCTTGTTCCAATTTTGATCAAAATCCATTTTTAGTATTAGTAGTGTACACGTAGATTTAGATATAGAGTGGGAGCCACTTATTATAGCCACTTTCTAACAATGTCTGATAGCATAAGGTAATTAATATTATTAAGCTTAAAATTAATATTTATATGCTACTGAACCTTATGTCTATAATCCTTGTTCCAATTTTGATCAAAATCCATTTTTAGTATTAGTAGTGTACACGTAGATTTAGATATAGAGTGGGAGCCACTTATTATAGCCACTTTCTAACAATGTCTGATAACATAAGGTAATTAATATTATTAAGCTTAAAATTAATATTTATATGCTACTGAACCTTATGTCTATAATCCTTGTTCCAATTTTGATCAAAATCCATTTTTAGTATTAGTAGTGTACACGTAGATTTAGATATAGAGTGGGAGCCACTTATTATAGCCACTTTCTAACAATGTCTGATAACATAAGCTAATTAATATTATTAAGCTTAAAATTAATATTTATATGCTACTGAACCTTATGTCTATAATCCTTGTTCCAATTTTGATCAAAATCCATTTTTAGTATTAGTAGTGTACACGTAGATTTAGATATAGAGTGGGAGCCACTTATTATAGCCACTTTCTAACACTGATAACATTAAGTAACAAAAAATTGTGTTAATTAACTAAGCTGATTCTTATGAAGAAACCAATTGGTGAATGCTCAACATTAACCATGCTAGATCAAAATGCTTCACAACCCCCATCTATAGCACTATTTTTTCTTTAAATTTATAAACCAAGATATCAAACATTTGTCACAGAAGATAGGATTCATGAATTACCATTATCTGGCATAGCAGTTGTACCTACATGAGCATCGGAATTTTAAATTGAACTCTCAAAATCTTTTTTCATTGACAAAAGCTAATGAAGCAAAGAAATAAAAATGTTTTAAACTTTAAGTTCACCATCCGCGGTTCATTTAAATTCACCATCCGCGGTTCATTTAAGTTCACCATCCGCGGTTCATTTAAGTTCACCATCCGCGGTTCATTTAAGGTCACCATCCGCGGTTCATTTAAGTTCACCATCCGCGGTTCATTTAAGTTCATTATCCGCGGTTCATTTCATAAACAAATGCAATGTTATTTATTGGTTCACCATCCGCGGTTCATTTAAGTTCACCATCCGCGGTTCATTTAAGTTCACCATCCGCGGTTCATTTAAGGTCACCATCCGCGGTTCATTTAAGTTCACCATCCGCGGTTCATTTAAGTTCATCATCCGCGGTTCATTTAAGTTCACCATCCGCGGTTCATTTAAGTTCACCATCCGCGGTTCATTTAAGGTCACCATCCGCGGTTCATTTAAGTTCACCATCCGCGGTTCATTTAAGTTCACCATCCGCGGTTCATTTAAGTTCACCATCCGCGGTTCATTTAAGTTCACCATCCGCGGTTCATTTAAGGTCACCATCCGCGGTTCATTTAAGTTCACCATCCGCGGTTCATTTAAGTTCATCATCCGCGGTTCATTTCATAAACAAATGCAATGTTATTTATTGGTTATAAAAATAAATGATAAGATTGTAGTTGTGGCGGCTCGCTTTGAACCAGGATTGAGTGGTGGAAGTGGTCCCGACTTGCCTTATCCCCATCATAAAAGGGCCCGTCTTTGCCTGGCGTGCAATTTAAAAGTTAAAAAAATGTTTGAATTGTAGAATGTAGAGTGAGAATTCGAACACTGTCTTATGGATTACGAATACCGGCTTAATTTTAGTTATTTTTATTTTAACATCCGGGACAGCAAATCCATGTGTAGTTATGCGGATCGAGTTGGTTTTCATGTGTCTGATTTAACTTAATAAAAGAAGAAACAGAAATCGCATTTGGGGTCGGCAATTCATTTCTAAACTTGAGATTGTGAACAGCAGAACGAAGAGAAAGAAGAGAAGAGAAAGGAGAGAAAACATTGAGCGAGCGGTGAGTCTTTTTTTTTTGACTGAGACAACAAGTGGAATTAATTGTTCCCCCGATTTATAAAATGGGGGGGGGGGGGGGGGGCTTATGTCTTGAGGCATGTCCGTCCGTCCGGATTTTTCTCCGCAACCCTCCATTGAATTTCGCTGAAATTTTGCATGAAGTGGCAACTTTGCTCAGGTTAGAAAGTGACATTCTCCGATTTTTGAAAAAAAATCTGGTTAGCTCCCCAGGGGGTCAAAAGGCCCCGAAATGACAAAAAATGACATTTTTTGCCCCATAACTTTTCATCCATCCATTCAATTTCTCTGAAACTTGGCCAAAATGTGAAGGCAATTGTTCCTAATAGAAAATAAGTATCGCTGACCTTGGAAAAAATCTGGTTCGCGCCCCCAGGGGGTCAAAAGTCCCCAAAATGGCAAAAAATGACCCTTTTCTCCCATAACGTTTGATCCATCGATTCAATTTTTCTGAAACTTGGCCAAAATGTAGAGGCAATTGTTCTGGCTATAAAATGAGCATCCTTGACCTCAGAAAAATTCTGGTTCGCGCCCCCAGGGTGAACAATGGGGGTCAAAAATGCCCCAAATTGCCCAAATTTATTGCATTTTACACTCGCCACATCGAGTCACATACAGAGGGGGGCCACGCATGCGCGGCTTGTTTTATTTAATTCCGTGACATTTACTTTTAATGGTCCCTTTAGATTCAAATGAAAACTCTTCTTCAATAGACTTGCAAATCCCCTCTTTCACCGGCTACCAATAATTTGAGACTTTTTGCCACTGATTATCTGCAATTATGAGTAGTGGGTTTCACTGAGTTTCCACTTACTTAAATAACCATCTTGAATTGCCAAATTCAAAACAGACCGACAACATAAGTCTACTATAGGCTTGGCACACTTACTGGACAATCCAGAATGTGCACAGACCTTTGACAAGGGTTGTTTTTAAATCATTAATATAGCTTGATCTTCTCAGTGTTTTTGGGTGCTATTTGCATCAAAAACCGTAAGCCAGCGTTTTGTGAACAAAAGGGATTCGCTTTCACGTTGAAGTTGCTGGTATCTTTTCGAATAAAACATTTCCGCATCGTTTGACTATTTATGGAAGCAAGAGAGACAAATTATTCTGAAGTCATTCCTTTGAAAAGTCCTCAGGTAAAAACAGCTATCACCCACTCTATAATAAAGAGCAGTGTGTATTTATTTGTAAATATATATCCGTCCCGTCACACAAAAGTCTGCCCGACGAATTGTTACATATCCGAGTTGGTGCACGGAAAGGTTGTTGATAAAACAGATGCACCTGGCGATTGTCAGTTGATAAGATAATTACCGGATAACCAAAAAGTTATTTGAAAATAAAATAAAAAAACTCACAACCAGACAAGCACCTGCACAGGAAGAGGCAACATTGTCAAAAGATAAGTTTCTTCTGACAAAAAAAAGGATGCACCTGCAAGAATCACTTAAACAGTGATGTCAGAAGAAACAGAGATGTCGGAAAGGTTAAAGATCATATTGCCAGGTGTGGAAAAGATGGACAGATTTTGGAAGTGTCAAATGAAGTTCAAGCTGTCACCGAGTGCAATCTCAATGAGGTCGTCCAGGTGGCGACAAAATCGTTATATAATAACAACCGAAAATCAAAAGGCAGTCAGTTGACGATCGAACCTCGGAGAGAATCAACCGTCTAGTTCCCTGTGCACAAAGCCTCTCCGACCACCACCCTCATCGTCACCGACAAATAAATATACATATTATATTTTCCTAAGATACCTGTGTTGTCATTTTTATTAAGCCCCGCACAATACAACAGAATAAGGGAAGGGAAAACACAAATTTATTTCCATAATGAGACGTTTTCTTTCTTTCTTTTTTTTTCCCTTTATGCTTTTTATACCGATTTATACGTTTTTTTCTTTCTTTAAACTTACCGGTTTGCGACGTTTTCTTTCTTTCTTTTTTTTTAACCTTTTTTTAAGTTAACTAGCATAAATGGAAAGTCAGTTTTCAGGGTGAAATCGTTTAAGATGTCGATATGAGCAAGGATTATTCTCTTTCAATTTAATTTTTAACCATTTCACTTCAACTAACGTCTTTGATGTTAAGAAGTCTGGCATCACTTTTTTTTATGTCTAGCCTCCCCCCCCCCCATATCTCGTAATAATCAAAGGAAGAAAATAAAAATGAAAACAAAGTTAACAGTTGGTGTTTAGGTCATCAGAAATGACTTGCACATTTTTTCAACTTGCGATATTTCAATTCCTGATTATCCTATTGAAATTTTTTTTTTAAGTATTAGAAAAACTTACATTGAAAAGCAAATAGCAAGTCAGACAACCCCTGCAGTCCGAAATAAATTCGAAAAGAAATCCACCACTCTAAATAAAAAGTCAACAGTAGATGTTTTTTTTAGGTCATCAGAAATGATAATAATAATTTATATATTGAAAATTAAATTAATGACGTAACACTAGCAAAACATAATCTTTTTTTTCCATCAGTTTTTGATGGACGGAGTACACTAGTTGAGAATAATTTTGAATCTAAGAAAGTTTATGTGGCATTAAAAAGTTCATTGATGTTTAAATGAAGCTCCAACAATTATAGGGTGTCTAGACATTGAAAAAATTCAAATGACGAGCGTGAAATTTTGTGTCGTTTTGTTATAAAGTTTATTAAAAGAGATCCTATTTCATTTCCGTTATGATTATAAATTTATTCATCTAACATATAATTATTGTCGAATTTTCAAACTCAGACCCAAATAGCTTTTAAGCTGACAAATCAGACCTTGCCAATTTTCTGACAAATCAAACCTAGCCAATTTTCATTCGTTATTCTTGTACCATGTTATTCACAATATAACGTTCTTTGTTACAATTTATTTTAAAAATTACCTAGTCCAGCCCAGACGACTGCTAATATGAGATATTTTTAAATAATTACCTAAAAATATAAATTATCAAAGGGAGATAATGCTATGTAAATGTTAGACTGAACGTAGATTATTAAGCTAGCTAATTTAATAATAATATATGTGCAGTTAATTACTGAACTAACTGCACATATATTATTCGAAGCATAATTTTTTTACATTATTTTTGACAAAAAGGTGTACACTTGGTAAGAATAATTATGAATCTGAGAAATTTTATGAATGTGGCATTAAAAAGTTCATTAATATTTAAATAAAGCTCCAATAGCCCTATGCAAGTGTTAGACCGAACACCGATCTTCAGGTAGGCTTTTGGGCTATACTTATATAAATAATCACCTCGAAAATGAATCAAGGGAGGCGCGAGGGCGCTCTATCCCTTAATAGACTTCAAGAATGGCCTATGCTGGAAATCTCATTTCTTTGATCAATCATAACTCAAAAACCAATAAACCAAATTAGTTAAAACTTTGCACAAAATTTTTATTTGATAGGTTCTATAAGTGTGTAGAATTTCAGCATCATTAGTCAAGGCAACCCAGAGATCCAGAAAGTTCAATCATGAAATCATGTTATCTGTGTGTACGTACGTACGTATATGCCACAACTATTTGATGGATTCAGCTGATTTTTGGCAGAGATAGAGGTTCTAGGGTCTAGTTGATGGCATTTTAATTTCAGTTTACCATATACCTTAGTTTTCCAGAAAATTCCAAAAAAACCTTAAAAATGACCATTGTATTGAGGCATAGCCTTTACAAAAGTAGTGACATTCCATGAAAAATGCCAGTATACTGAAATCATATGCCCTTAATAGGGTTAAGATGAAAATTCATATACACTAAATGTACAAAAGCAAGGAAATTCCCAAATTTTTACACTTTTATTGTCATTAAGGGTATGCGAGCACAACAGGGCTATGTATTTTACTGGTAGGAATTTTTCTTCGGCGCACCTCACACACTTCATCCACTCATGCATAGAGATTTATACTGTAGTGATGTGATAATGAAATGGTTTGGTTGATATGTAGTCATACCCTTAATGACAATAAAAGTGTAAAAATTTGGGAATTTCCTTGCTTTTGTACATTTAGTGTATATGAATTTTCATCTTAACCCTATTAAGGGCACATGATTTCAGTATACTGGCATTTTTCATGGAATTTCATATAGCGTTACTAAATTGGCTCACTCAAAAATCTGAAATGAAATTGTTGCGTTACAAACACAAAATTTACAAATGGCATTAAAAAATCTGTTGTCTGTAAGTACTATTAAATTTTGATTACATTACTATTTCGGTTTTAGGTGTTTTCTTCATTTGATATTTTACATTTTACTTCTGACTATAATCTAATATATAAAGAAAAGTCAGTCGAATTCTCTAAGTTAGACCTAAATAGCACTGTATCTGAAAAATCGATATTTATGAGAATGATACGATGGATGTGTAATGTGAGTCTTAAAGACAGGCTTAGATTTGATGATCTCAGAGGAGGATTAAATCTGGACAGTATAGGAAGATGTGTGCAGGACAAGAGACTTCAATGGAATGGCCATGTTGAAAGAATGGATGAGAGTTCTTGGGTTGGTAGATGTAGAACAGTTGAGGTATCAGGTTCAGTTGGCAGGAGAAGGCCAAGGAAAACATAGGAGGAAGTAATAATGATGAACTTGAGAGAAAGAGGGACAAATAAAGTCCTGGCCAGAGATAGGTTAATTGTTATTAGTGTATGATAATGATGATATGTACAGTAAGTAGAGTAATGTCTTACCTTGGATCAGTCATTTTAACACTTTTGAATGAGTAAGAAGACAACACTAGTATGATGACTACATTTTTGTACTTAATACACAAAAGAAAATGGTTTGACTTTATCTTTTTTTTCTTTCTTTTCTATTTGCAGGTGCTTTGTATGATTTTCTGTTTACAAAACTGGTGACTATAGCTGGTTCCATTGTAGCAAATTTTGCCTGTCTCTTCCTGGCTCCTGGAAGGTGCTACCAGCTGAACATTGGTCAGTCAATGGCAACCAGGCACAAAGCAGACAGCAGGACGTTTATGCACTGCAAGGGAAATTGACCAAATATGCATCAGAGATGGAAATACCAACAATTCAAAATATTCATTGATTACAACTGAGAGGCAAAAGAGGAATAGAGGAATGTCAAATCTTCCCCCCCCCTCTCTCTCTCTCTCTCTCTCTCTCTCTCTCTCTCTCTCTCTCTCTCTCTCTCTCTCTCTCTCTCTCTCTCTCTCGCTCAGCAGATACTGATTTTCAGAACGTCTGTCATTCAGGTGAAAGACTTCTTCTTTTTTTTCTTCCCCAGAACCTTTTCTTTCTTTCTCAATTTCAGAAGTCATCAGCCTCAAATAAAGCACACTATACAAGATCTGCTGCACCCATCAATGAAAAAAAAAAAAAAAACAATATCTAAAAGAAAAAAAAAACAAAGCCAAAAAAAAAGTTGAATAAATCAGAAAAGCCATCTTTCTTTTTTTTTTTTTTTTTTTTTTATATAATGCTTAGCCATCGAACTAGTTTTTTTGGAAAGTAGAAAAAAAGAAAACAAAAATAATAAATATGAATCACGTTTAAAAAAAAAAAAAAAGAAGATTTTTTTAAAATTTTCATAAAAAAAATCTTTTAAACTTAATTCAAAAGAAACTAAGATAATGAATTCAAATCAAAATGGTGTTGAGGGGGAAATCAATAATAAATCATTGAACGCTACAATCTGTGAAGATTTCTTTAAAAAAAAAAAATACAAACAAACATAAAAATAAAAATGAGCAGAAAATGCCGTTTTTTTTTCTTTTTCTTTTCTTGAATTAGGTATCTCTGCTCGTCCAAGGAAAAAAAACGATTCCATTTTGTCCATTGAATTTTTTTTTTGCAAAATGGAGAGGTTTTTCAGAAAGCCATTAATATTATTACTATATAATACTGTTGTTATTATTTTCTATTTTTAGAGAGGAAAACTTATCGTCCATTTTGAAGGGCCAACCCTTCACTCTTCATAATCACTCCTTTTGATCTGGATGCATTTTGCCAAGATTTAAAGATATCGAAACTTTATATGCATATATATATATATATATATATATATATATATATATATATATATATATATATATATATATAATCAATCGATGTGTAAAAGTCACTAAAAGTCTACCTGCTGGATACAACAGTTGATCAGTTCTAATGGTTAATCAGTCAGTTGGTCATCTAACAACATGATTATATTAATTTTATAGTTGTTAATTTGCTTGATATTTGAAAGTATTTTCCCATTTCCTGTTCCATTCAAATAACACTTCATGCTTGTGAACATTTAAAATCTCAAATTATAAACAGAAAGTGTTTATTTTACTTTTTGTTTTTTTTCTAGAACAAAATGCTTTTCTAGAACTGTTTTTTCTAGAACAAATTTTTTTTCTAGAAGAAAATTTTTTTTTTTTTAACTAAGAAATTATCCAATCCTGTCATTTTTGTATTTAATGTTTTGATGACTATATGGGTATACAGGATTGTATTGTTTGAAAAGTATCAGTTGAAACTAAACCTATTGATATATGGATGAATCAGATATATATATAAGATAATTTTATGTATATACATATATATATATATATATATATATATATATATATAATGGAATGAAATAAGTGTTGTTTTTTTATCATAATGCGATATGATTTAATGATTTTTTTAAAGAATGTTGAAAGACAAACCATTGTACAAATCCATCTCTTTTCAAAAATACTTGATCTATTAGTGCCTACATTTTTTTTTCTAAAGAATTCTGTTTTAAAATAAGGTACATTTTTTTACCTGGTTTCATATTCTGAAAACTTTTTTTAATTCAATATAATTTTATTTAAAAGAAAGTTTGATAAACCAATGCGCAAAAATGGTCTGATATTTATATCTCAAAATGTAGTCAAACAGGTTTTTTTAAATGTTTCTTTGATTTTTTTTTTTTTTTTTACTATTTGCAGTGTGTTTGGTCGAAATCTATGAGAAAGGATAATTATTTTTGATTGAATGAAGTAGGCACTAATGAAATGGTGAAACATTTTTATACCCTCATTAGATTTTGAATGTTTTTTTGTTCATGCTATAAAAAGAAAATGTTATAGTATTTGTCAAATGTAAAAAACGAAATGTTACAGATTGAAAGTCTATGATAAAATGTGATATTGTAAGGAGCATACATTTTTATTTAATTTGAAATTCAGATTTTTATAATAAAATTGCTATTGATTTTTGTTTTAGGATGAACAATTAAAATTGTTTGAAAATTTGAAGAGATTGAAACCATTTTGTATGATAGATTTTGATACTGAATATTTTGTAATACAATCAACTTGCAAACCATGCCCCCCCCCCCCCCGAGTCACATATTGATGGAGGAGAGATGGGTTATATGATTGATATTTCTACATTTTTGCAGACATTTTCTTTTTAATAATTCAAAAATTTTAAACACTTTTTGTTTAAACTCTTTTTCATCAAAGCAAAAGATGATACGGATGACATTTTGGTAAAGCTGTTTTGTATCCACTGCAGTTTTACACGGTAAATTTCCATGGTTTTTATTAATTTATTATAAGTTGTTAAACAGTCAAACCATCAGCCAACAAACGTATAAATAAGTGTCTAAGTATTTACTTATTTACTTATATTTATATTTATTTACTTACTTACTTATATTTATTTACTTATTTACTTATATTTATATTTATTTACTTATTTATTTACTTATTTATATTTATTTACTTATTTACTTATATTTATATTTATTTACTTACTTACTTATATTTATTTACTTATTTACATATTTATTTACTTACTTATATTTATTTACTTATTTACTTATATTTATATTTACTTACTTATATTTATTTACTTATATTTATATTTATTTACTTATTTATATTTATTTACTTATTTACTTATATTTATATTTATTTACTTATATTTATTTACTTATTTATATTTATTTACTTATTTACTTATATTTATATACTTATATTTATTTACTTAGTTACTTATTTACTTATATTTATATTTATTTACTTATTTACTTATATTTATTTACTTATATTTATTTACTTATATTTATATTTATTTATTTACTTATATTTATATTTATTTACTTATATTTATATTTATTTATTTACTTATATTTATATTTACTTATTTACTTATATTTATATTTACTTATTTACTTATATTTATATTTATTTACTTATATACCTCATAACAGAAAAAGTATTTTTTAATCTCTTGGAAAATTTCTTCAAACAAAATACAAATACTTAAAATAAAATAAAACATCTCCCAAACTCTTCATAAGGATCTTTTTATTTTTTTATTTTTTAATCTATATAATACTAAAACTCTGATAATCTTGTTTGTTTTCACATTGAATGTATTAGATGGTGAGAGGGAAATGAGACAAGAAGTGTTGGGAAGAGAGGAATAGAAGGAAGAGGATTAGGAGCTGCAGCATAAGAGACGGAGGGTAAGAGGCTGGTGTAAATAAAGAAATGCTGTGATAAATGGGTCAACTTATAAACGGTTGTCTGATTGGTCGCCATGGCAACAAGTGTTTTGATTGGATGAAATATAATTTTATTCAGCAGCAGCAGCAACGTTTGAAACAGTATGTTTATTTTTTATCATAACTGACATCTCTGAAGCTTATTTGTGAAATCTCGCGAATTTCCATTGAATTGAAACAGATGGTAGCTTTAGTCTCTGACTCTCTGAGTGTACATTTAAAATATCTAGTTAGGGGTACAAATGTAAACATGAATGTACAATGCGCCAACGTTGACGTAACAGGTAACGGGTCGTCTAGTACACATCTAATAACCACTTTTTTTTCAATTGTAAGAAATGTTATGTGTTTATTTAGTATCATAATTATACGACATTATCACATTGACACTCTGGTTCTCATTAGATCTTCAAAGTTAAGCGACGTTGAGCCTGGCCAGTACCAGATGGGTGACTACCCGGGAATACCAGGTGGTGTAAGGGGGAGGACGGAAAAACCCTCCCTACAAAGCAAACAAAATACAGCCTTGAAGAAGTCTTTAGCATTTAGCAAGTACTTCAGTATAACCTGCTAATCCACACATATGTTGACACAGTTGAACAACCGCTTCCTCGAGGGAAGTTCTGTTCTCAGTCATGTGGTGAAGCTCTTCGGAGAAAGTATGCTTTAGTTATTTTTTTTAAGTTAATTTATCTAGATATATTATTAAAATAAACGGCTGTCTTTCTTATTGGTCGCCATGGCAACAAGTGTTTTGATTGAATGAAATATAGTTTTGTTTAGCAGCAACGTTTGAAACAGTATGTTTATTTTTTATCATGACTGACATCTCTGAAGCTTATTTATGAAATCTCGCTAATTTCTGAATCTCGCTAATTTCATATAATTTTTCATATATAAATTATCATTTCTGATGACCTAAAGAAAAAAAAAACACCCACTGTTGACTTTTCATTATAGAGTGGAGGATTTCTTTTCGAATTCATTTCAGGTGGCGGGGTAAGTCTGAAATGGTTTTCTAATTTGCTATTTGTTTTCCGCATTATTTTAAATTGGTTTTGTCCAGTTAGAAAAAGGCACGTTTTTTACTCAATAACTTTTGCGTGATGGCAAAGAAGTACATATATTATAAATATATAAATATACAAATAAATACTTATTGCTCTTCAATATAGAGTGGAGGATTTTTAAAAAATGTTACAAAAATTATACCATATTTAAAGATTGGTGACTTTAATTTTATAATCAAATTATTTTGTGAAATAAGGGAGATAACTCAGTATAATTGTACACAATAACTTCCCTTTAATCTGTTTTGGTGAGTAAGGGAAAATTTGTCCACTCTAACAGTTTTCTTTACTAGAATAAGTATTTTCAGAAGAAAACTAAAACGAAATAATATATATTTGTG
This sequence comes from Sepiola atlantica, assembly GCA_963556195.1. Taxonomy (NCBI): domain Eukaryota; kingdom Metazoa; phylum Mollusca; class Cephalopoda; order Sepiida; family Sepiolidae; genus Sepiola; species Sepiola atlantica. The sequence goes on along the minus strand of OY744536.1, from coordinate 20,101,251 downwards.
ACAATAGCATAGTGGACGAAAAAAACAAATAGGCTAGTCTGAATCAAGTATCGATGTGTCATGAAAATCCGACAATATAACTTTATATGTTATATTATAAGATAAAACTTTTGTTTCAATATTTACTCCCACAGTCGTCAATACATGAGTAGATCTACGTAGTGTAGCTTACTTGCCATAACTATGTATATATAATATATATATATATATATATATATATATATATATATGTATAGTGAGGATAGCAAATCTAAAAAAAGTTGTCTTAATTCCGTGATAATTAAAAATACTCAATATGCAAAAGAGAAACGTATAATATAGCAACAAGAAAGAATATATATATATATATATATATATATATATATATAGTAATCCAGGTAGGGTAAGAATCCACAGGGTAAAAATCCAAAGGGAATCAAACCGGGTTTATAAAAGAGTGCTCAATAAAAAGTATAGAGCTGTATTGTGAATGCTTTTATTCAAACATGTACAAGGTCTGCTACACTGGCATGTCGATGTTATCGATCTACAGCTCTCAAGAGCTGAGGTCTCATCAGGCAGAAAATTATATTTTGATCCAACCTGGTTGCTGAATTCCAGGTAGAATGAAGTCAAGCAAAAAAGAAGAGGAGAAAGAAATAAAAGTCATGTGACCGATTTTAAAATATGATTGCCGTTAGAAATTACTATTTTCATTTTTTTATTTGTATCTTTTATATATTTTATATATCCAACGCTGAGCTGGGGTAGAAAGGGGGGGGGGCGAGGAAAAGAAAAAGAGAAGATAAGGGAAAGGAAGAAAGATACAATTGCTGTTACTATATATATATATATATATAGATCAGTGGTTCGCAATTTTTCTGTGATCATGTACCACTTGGAGGCTTCGTACAGCTGCCGCGTAGCACCTGCTTTCAGAAAAACTCAATTCGATCAGATATCAATTTATGCATAAGTAGAAAACGCAAATAAATTAACAACAAATCAATTTAATGCGAGGGGTGCATCTGTCCTTTTCCACCGGATGGCCAATGTTGTGGGGCATAAATTCGCTCACAGTGCATCGGAAATCATGCCAAGCAAAGCAAGATAGTTTCAATTCCTGGATTTGATGCTCAGCAAGACTGAGGACCTCTGCTCACATTCCCATATAGAGGAGAACAACAGTAGCTGAGGAACGGTGTGAGTGACTCTCGTTGAGTATGTAATGACTATCTCACTCAATTCAATATATTGGCAAAAGATTACACACCATATAGAAACAAGTTATGAAAAAGGGGGAAGGGTTTTTGTATAGAGACATTAGTCCAAAGATTAGCGGCCACAAACTGATTGGACATCTGCAGGCTGACCACAGCTTCTGGCAGCTTCCAACGATTCACGGCCCTCTCCCCGTTTCTCTTTATTCTTGTCATGTACAACATCACCAAGGACCTGCGCTAGCCGTGCCCTAGACACTCTTGTATGCACATGATGTTCTGCTCACCTCAAAGAGTAAATCCGACCTGCAACAATAAGTCCAGTCCTGAAAGGACAGGTTAGTGCAGTTTGGTATGCCACTGAACATCAGAAAGACAGAATATTTGACCATCAATAAAAACGAACATGGCACCATCCAAGTTGACAGACAGGATCTTCCACGAATGCACGCACGCCTCCAAATAGCTCTGTTCGACACTCAAATATCAGTTCGATATCCTCAGTGAAATTGCTGCACGTATCAATGCGACATAGCTCAAGTAGTGCACCATCACCGGCATCCACTGTGACTGCAGGATCAACGACCGTCTAATGTCAAAGATCTATTGGACTGTTGTGAGACTCGTTGCTTTGTACAGCTCTGAATGCTTGCTGATAGCGAGGAAGGCGGAGCAAAGATTTACCGTCATGGAAACCAAAATGTTCCGCTGGATGTCTGGAATTACATTGCTCTACCACGTCTGTAATGGGGATATCCAAAAGCGCTACAGTATTGCACCGATTGAGGGAAAGATGGCGGCTCAGATGGTTTGGACACAGTCACAAAACTTGCCTTTGTAATTAGAAGTCGCTGGAAAAGGACCGAGGAAAAGGCCGATGATGAGATGGGCAGACACCCTGTACAAAGATTTCTGTAAAACCGGCCTTCACTCGGATCAAGCCTGTGATTGTGTCAAGTGGAGACAAAATTCCATCATTGTGGACCCCGCCGTAGCTCAGGATTAACGCATAAGAAATATTAGAAGTGTCACATCCCAGAAGTAATGTATCAACTCCATTTTGAGCAGTGAGAGGTGAAGGAGGGTTTCTTGGGCAAATTCATCATTCGGCTCACTGTCAAGGGTAGTCAATAGTTCGAACACTACTTGGCATTTGTGCTCCGCATTCTTCATTTACAAATCCAACTTTTGGAGCAACACTCAGTTTCGAGATGAACGATGTGACTGCGGTTGGGCTCTGGACATGACACGTTTTAAGTTTTTAAAGATGTCCGACAGATCTTTTTAAAAATTGTGAAGAAAACAAAATTTATCCCTCAGTTCAAAAAGAGATATCATATTAGCATGGAGAGTTTAAAAAGAGATATCATATTAGCATGGAGAGTTTAAAAAGAGATATCATATTACCCAGGAGAGTTCAAAAAGAGATATCATATTAGCCAGGAGAGTTCAAAAAGAGATATCATATTAGCCAGGAGAGTTCAAAAAGAGATATCATATTAGCCAGGAGAGTTCAAAAAGAGATATCATATTAGCCAGGAGAGTTCAAAAAGAGATATCATATTAGCCAGGAGAGTTCAAAAAGAGATATCATATTAGCCAGGAGAGTTCAAAAAGAGATATCATATTAGCCAGGAGAGTTCAAAAAGAGATATCATATTAGCCAGGAGAGTTCAAAAAGAGATATCATATTAGCCAGGAGAGTTCAAAAAGAGATATCATATTAGCCAGGAGAGTTCAAAATGAGATATCATATTAGCCAGGAGAGTTCAAAATGAGATATCATATTAGCCAGGAGAGTTCAAAAAGAGATATCATATTAGCCAGGAGAGCACACTAGTAGAGAAGACAGGTGTGGTCAAAGCCGAAATCTTCACAGAGCAGCTTGAACAGCTGAGTATTCATGGGAAACGTTTTGGCATGAATTAATTAAGTTCAAGCATGATAATAACTTCAGAGAGAGCAACCAAGTACAAAGGGCGAATCTGTGTATGAAACAATCGTTGCGTTAGGAGACACATTTTTCATATTGGTTTGAAAACCTGACTTTTCACAAAGCATAGATGTAGCCAGTCAGATAAGTCAGTCAGTGACCTTGGTCCAGTGCTCTTAGTAGCTACGGCTACTACTTTTTCTCATGGACTCATCATGTCAACCCAATATTTTGATGTACTTACATGACATTTTTCTTAAAATTATCATCTTGAGGAAGTCTTACAAATAAAGACGAAACGTTGATGAATATATAAAAAATATCTCTTGGTTTTTCCTTTTTCATCTCCCAGCTGGAATGTGTCCTTAATGATGTCATATATCTAAGTTCATCGAAAGTTCTCGGCTTTTACGCATTATACCTTCTTGGCCAGTTTAACCCAAAATCATGAATGAAGCCTCTTAACAACAATCGAATGACCTGCTCCCCATTCCATACTCGTGGGATTGAGATATTTGAATGCCCGTAAGAGGCGCGTGTTTATTTATGTTTGCATACCAGAAGCTTGAGAACCAAAATGTAGAAATATTTAATGGAAAGAATCAACAAGCAGATTTATTTGCAAAAACTCGGAGGCTTCTTCTTTCTTTCTTTTCTTTCACTCTTTAAACAATGTTTTCAATTCTTATGAGACTATTTAATTCTTATGTCTTTAAAAGTTTTCAATATGTCCCCAGTTTTTATTCATTTATCTGCACTATATGTTATTCTTTAAGAGTTCAATATTTATTTATTTATGATTTTACAGAAGTTTAGATCTCATGATATCAAAGGTTTCGCGACTAAAATGAGGCCTGACAAAAAATTGCTGAGTGTAATCTGTTCTATTGCTTGTCAGCCATTTTGGATTTGTAAATGGGTGTTTCCTTCATTTACAGATTGACAAAATAATAAATAATAGTTCCTTAGGCTTTTGGTTCGGAACAAAGTGTAGTATTTGTTCTGATGCTGCACTGAGTCTCATCTGTCGTCGGTCTTCTAGACTGATGCAATTTTTATTTTTGTTCCAATTCAGACTGCCACTTTTTGGGCAGCTGGATTTTCCCCACATTAAAAACAGACCTTGTGTCTAATTCTGCTCTCGTGGAGAGGCTAGTAAATAGGAACATGCATATTTATAGAAACTCATAGGCTTTTTTTTTTCTTTTTTTTTTTTCACTCATTAAATAACGTTTTGAATTCAATGAGATTATTTTAATTCTTTTGTGTCTTTTTTAGTGTTCAATCTGTCTCCAGTTTCTATTCATTTATCTCCATTAACTATGTTAACTTATTTACATGCGTTGGACTATTATCACAATCTTTGTTGTTGTCATGTTCACAACGTTTCAGCTATTCTATTTTCCTGCATAAGTGTTCTTCAGAATTATTCCCTGCTTCTTTTGTTCCAGCTCGTTTGACTGGTTGGTCTCATGGTCTCCATCTATTCACAATACAGCTTCCTATTTCAGTAACTTTTTTCCAAGAACTGCAGACTTTTAGAACTTTCTTCATGCTGACTGTTTTTCTCCTACCTATAACCTTGGTCTTTTCAATACTAAGGCCAATAGACATCTCTTGCGATAATCATAGTTGTTCTTGTTAGCTCCTTACATCAAATGGTTTCATGCCTTGTCTGGAGCGATTTCCATTAAAAAAAAAGTATTATCATAAAATTTTCTGCGATATATTTTATTTTGTGAAATTATTTTTGCATAATCAATTAATGTAAATTTAACCTCATTTGTTTTATTGTTTTACATAATTAAATTGCGTAAATTAATAAATTACAACATTTTTTTTTTTTTAATTACAAAAAAAAAAACTTTCAATGTAGAATTTCGGTTAAAGAGAAAAACTCCAGCTTCCGGTTTTTAAATCAGAAAATGACGAACAAAAAAAAACAGTCCTCACAATTTTATACCGGAATTTTATGGCGGAATTTTTAATTTCACTAGTTTGTAAACATTTCGTTAAGAGAGTTAACCAAATTTATTTTACCACTAACCCTAAGTCTGAATGGCAATGTCGGAAAACCACACGTAATCGCCTAAAAAAAAAGTAGAACGCCCCCCCACCATCACCAAAAAGTTTGTAAGAAAAAAGAAAATATTTCCAATTATAAAAACCAGTTTGATTTTCTTGTGTTAATAATTCAAAATAAAATGGTGAAAACAAATTATTAATTACTCCCCCCCCCCAAAAAAAAAAACACAAAAAAAAACATAATGGGTAACTGTTTTTTGATAAACACTGCTTGTCAATTTCCGATTTGAAAACCGGAAGCTGTCACCAATTAGACTTTTTCTCTTTAACGAGAATTTCTTTGTATTGATAATTTCTAATTCATGGCATAATAACTTTGCATTTGTGATAGTTTTTGTTACAGACACCGAATCATAATTATAATAAAGATGAACTCTCTATTAAGGAACTATTTATCTGCAATCACATTATTCAGAAACAAAAAAAAAAATCACGCTTAAAATCTGATCTAAAACTCAAAATAAAGCATTAACATTCAGATATTATTTTATTTCTTTTAAACAAAGGTATTACGCGAAGATTCTTACCATAATAATCTAACTAATGTACTTCTGGAACATATTGCCTAATCAGCTTAAAAATAACTCGAATGTAAATCATTTTAAGAATCGATTTTGTTATATTGCATAATGGCTGCAGATCTGATCAGTTCAGCGCTCTGGAGGCCTATTGTTGCATACCTTAATTTTCTCCCTCATCTGTTGTAGAGGGTGGTGTGTCGTCTAGTGGATGAATTCTTTGTTCTTTCCTTCCTGCCGTGAACCACGCCGCCCGTGTCTGCAACAAAAGCCTCATGACGCACTCCGAAGACAAACTCTCTTTTAAATTTAATTCATTTTATTACAAGCGTTGTTATTTCAACTGGGAGTCATTCACTACGTCGAGAGAGAGGGAGAGAGCAAATCACTACTTTATCGTAGTTAGTTAACAATGTTTTCTCAACCATTCATAGAGAGGGAGGGAGGAAGGATTTCTCTCGCTTGTATTCCCTTAAGGGAAATATTTTCCTTATTTTTACATCCTGAATCGCACGTCCTGCTCGGTTCGCTTTCCGAATCCGACTCACGAAAACTCGCTTCTCACGAGAACGAGTGACGTCACGGATCCTCTGTTTCCCACGCAAGGCCCGCGACGTCACAGAGCCTCTCGCAGGTGAAGACTGACCCTTGATCTGGGGTCTCGTCACACGGTAACCTTGTCACGTCTGTTAGCTCTGACTGTGAGAACAGGCCCTAATCTGCACTCGACTGCACCCGCGTTAATTCGCGCAAGTCAAACCAACGATTCCCAACAGATACGTCCATTCCCATAGGGCCATTATCCAACACTATCACAAGGTCTTTTACTAGGAAATTCTTCCTTGAACACCAGGTATATATTGCTTTCATGATGTCATTTCGAAACCCAAGAGTTTCTTTAATTTGGGTTATCTTACAGTGACCCAGACGGGTTTTGCCGACCATGTTTCTCAAACAGTCATTTTCACATACAGGGAGCCTGTATTGATCCTCTGCCTTTAACGTCCAAATCTCAGAAGCATATGTTGCTATTGGATCCACATTTTTGAGTTTGAGTTTCAAAGCATAAGACAAATCTTTTCTGCTTCAAATAGTTTTTTTTTAGTCTGCCTGGTGTGTCAATGTAATTATAGCCATATAGATCCAGGAATATTTTTCATGCTGCTAAATCCAAAAGTATTTATATAAAAAAAAAAAATGCGTTTTTCAACTAAAAATGATGAACCTCTTCACATTTGAGAAAAAAAACAAAATAAGTAGTAGTAGTAGTAGTAGTAGTAGTATAATTTCGACACCTTCTTCATTAAGGATTACTTATAATAATAATATCACTAATAATTATAAACTCTTATAGCATCTAAGGATATTACACGGATCCATTCGGTGAAAAAGTAAACTATAAGATTAATAATTCAATAAATAATTAATAAATCCCTTATTCGTCACTTGGACATTGTTTAGTTCAATATCGAGAAATCCTGATTCCTTATATATTACACTGATCCATTCGGTGAAAAAGTAAACTATAAGATTAATAATTCAATAAATAATTAATAAATCCCTTATTCGTCACTTGGACATTGTTTAGTTCAATATCGAGAAATCCTGATTCCTTATATATTACACTGATCCATTCGGTGAAAAAGTAAACTATAAGATTAATAATTCAATAAATAATTAATAAATCCCTTATTCGTCACTTGGACATTGTTTAGTTCAATATCAAGAAATCCTGATTCCTTATATATTACACTGATCCATTCGGTGAAAAAGTAAACTATAAGATTAATAATTCAATAAATAATTAATAAATCCCTTATTCGTCACTTGGACATTGTTTAGTTCAATATCAAGAAATCCTGATTCCTTATATATTACACGGATCCATTCGGTGAAAAAGTAAACTATAAGATTAATAATTCAATAAATAATTAATAAATCCCTTATTCGTCACTTGGACATTGTTTAGTTCAATATCGAGAAATCCTGATTCCTTATATATTACACTGATCCATTCGGTGAAAAAGTAAGCTATAAGATTAATAATTCAATAAATAATTAATAAATCCCTTATTCGTCACTTGGACATTGTTTAGTTCAATATCGAGAAATCCTGATTCCTTATATATTACACTGATCCATTCGGTGAAAAAGTAAACTATAAGATTAATAATTCAATAAATAATTAATAAATCCCTTATTCGTCACTTGGACATTGTTTAGTTCAATATCGAGAAATCCTGATTCCTTATATATTACACTGATCCATTCGGTGAAAAAGTAAACTATAAGATTAATAATTCAATAAATAATTAATAAATCCCTTATTCGTCACTTGGACATTGTTTAGTTCAATATCGAGAAATCCTGATTCCTTATATATTACACTGATCCATTCGGTGAAAAAGTAAACTATAAGATTAATAATTCAATAAATAATTAATAAATCCCTTATTCGTCACTTGGACATTGTTTAGTTCAATATCGAGAAATCCTGATTCCTTATATATTACACTGATCCATTCGGTGAAAAAGTAAGCTATAAGATTAATAATTCAATAAATAATTAATAAATCCCTTATTCGTCACTTGGACATTGTTTAGTTCAATATCGAGAAATCCTGATTCCTTATATATTACACTGATCCATTCGGTGAAAAAGTAAACTATAAGATTAATAATTCAATAAATAATTAATAAATCCCTTATTCGTCACTTGGACATTGTTTAGTTCAATATCGAGAAATCCTGATTCCTTATATATTACACTGATCCATTCGGTGAAAAAGTAAACTATAAGATTAATAATTCAATAAATAATTAATAAATCCCTTATTCGTCACTTGGACATTGTTTAGTTCAATATCGAGAAATCCTGATTCCTTATATATTACACTGATCCATTCGGTGAAAAAGTAAACTATAAGATTAATAATTCAATAAATAATTAATAAATCCCTTATTCGTCACTTGGACATTGTTTAGTTCAATATCGAGAAATCCTGATTCCTTATATATTACACTGATCCATTCGGTGAAAAAGTAAACTATAAGATTAATAATTCAATAAATAATTAATAAATCCCTTATTCGTCACTTGGACATTGTTTAGTTCAATATCGAGAAATCCTGATTCCTTATATATTACACTGATCCATTCGGTGAAAAAGTAAACTATAAGATTAATAATTCAATAAATAATTAATAAATCCCTTATTCGTCACTTGGACATTGTTTAGTTCAATATCGAGAAATCCTGATTCCTTATATATTACACTGATCCATTCGGTGAAAAAGTAAGCTATAAGATTAATAATTCAATAAATAATTAATAAATCCCTTATTCGTCACTTGGACATTGTTTAGTTCAATATCGAGAAATCCTGATTCCTTATATATTACACTGATCCATTCGGTGAAAAAGTAAACTATAAGATTAATAATTCAATAAATAATTAATAAATCCCTTATTCGTCACTTGGACATTGTTTAGTTCAATATCGAGAAATCCTGATTCCTTATATATTACACTGATCCATTCGGTGAAAAAGTAAACTATAAGATTAATAATTCAATAAATAATTAATAAATCCCTTATTCGTCACTTGGACATTGTTTAGTTCAATATCGAGAAATCCTGATTCCTTATATATTACACTGATCCATTCGGTGAAAAAGTAAACTATAAGATTAATAATTCAATAAATAATTAATAAATCCCTTATTCGTCACTTGGACATTGTTTAGTTCAATATCGAGAAATCCTGATTCCTTATATATTACACTGATCCATTCGGTGAAAAAGTAAACTATAAGATTAATAATTCAATAAATAATTAATAAATCCCTTATTCGTCACTTGGACATTGTTTAGTTCAATATCGAGAAATCCTGATTCCTTATATATCTAAGGATATTGATCAGAATTTCACTAAAGTTAGTTTGGGGAACCCTTGCGACGCTGATTGTGTCATGAAAGAAGACAATGGGTCAATGGGTTAATTTGGGTTATCTTACAGTGACCCAGACGGGTTTTGCCGACCATGGTTCTCAAACAGTCATTTTCACATACAGGGAGCCTGTATTCATCTTCTGTCTTTAACGTCCAAATCTCAGAATGTTGCTATTGGAACCACAAGTGCGTTTTCGAGTCTGAATTTCAAAGCATAAGACAAATCTTTTCTGCTTCAGATAGTTTTCTAAAGGCAGTGGAGGCTAACACAATCCTTCTGTTTCAAGAATAAATCGGGTGAATTCAGAAATCATGATAAAAAAAAATGAATTTACAAGAAATTTTTGTGGTATATCTGATGAAATTTTTTTTTTTAATGGAAATCGCTCCAGACAAGGCATGAAGCCACTTGATGTAAGGAGCTAAAACTAGCCAACAATAAGTTAAATGGATATATTCCAACCCAGAAAACAGCAATTCTTCCCCCTTTGTCAGAAACATCGTTCATGGAATGTGAGGAGTACAGGACAAAATAAGGGGAGCGAGAGTTACAAGGCTGCCGAAAGTAAACCCAACGTTGATTTTCTACTCTCCTTAAAGGGTTTTCGATTTTGTATATTCATATATATTAGCGTGATCCATGGAAATTCAACAATTGCTTACAGTTTCTTCTTACAGTAAAAATACTTGTTAGCAATATATATTTTTTAATAAAACGAACATTTTTAATTTATTTATTGTAACAATTTAAATTTTTTTTTTTTTTTCAATAAATAGTCTCTTTCTTACCATAAAAATAATTGTCAGCTGAATATTCATTGAATAAATAAAACGAATCTCGTTTTAAGTCGCCGCTGACGACAGAATTTTATTTACAACGTTTCATTCGATTTTGAAATAATTAGTTTTTAAACAGATAAAATCTAAAAGTCACACGGTGACACCAAATAATCTGTAATTGAATTTCTGGTGATCAGACTATCTCATTATTTTTATATGGGTGTGGAAGGTGGTAATGTATATACAAAGATACAAGTGTATTATTGATTATGTGAGTTAAAAAAAATGTTTTTTTTCTTAAACGTTAATGATTACAATAAGAGATGTCTTAAGAGCTATAATAAATATTAAGAAGCGTCTTGAACATCCTCTCTGCCTGAGTAGCGCAAATGTATCGGTGATCAACGAAAGCCCTGAGCAACAGCCATCAAGGAGGACTTGTCTGTACTCACAGGTGGTCAGCCTTCAACAGTGAATCGTGATTGATTAACCATCTTATGCTACCTTGCTCAGTACCGCCGTGCATTGTCCGCCATCGCTTGGGATGCAGGCCAGGGAAGAAGCCGACTCAAGCCAACTAGAGTGAACATTGTTGCAACAACTCTAATAGATAAATAACAACCAAGATGCAATAACTTTACCGTGTCTATAAAAGTTAAACAAAAATGTTAATATCAATTATAAACAAAACCAGTTGCTGTAAGTATTACTTAATCCTTAAATGCTTTATTTTTTCTATTGGTTTGAAAAAAGTGAAAAACGTTTCATAGAGGTAATATAAAGTCGTATAATTAATTTTTGAAAACAAAAAAAATATATATATATATATATTGAACAAATATATATATATATATATATATATATATTGAACAAAAAAAAAAAATATATATATATATATATTGAACAAAAAAAAAATATATATATATATATTGAACAAAAAAAATATATATATATATATATATATATTGAACAAAAATATATATATATATATATATATATATATATATTGAACAAAAATATATATATATATATATATATATATTGAACAAAAATAAATGATGTTTCAAATGTGCAACAAATGGCATAAAATTTTACATGTATAGCAAAGCACTACAATATATGCATCTAAATCATCATCATACACTAGAGAATCATAAAATAGTTTTTACTTATAATTATAATGACCAGATTTAAAAGTTTAGGCCCTTAAATTAAGCAGATTACACACTGATAACGCCTGTGACGTCGAAGATATTGATTAGCTATTTAGAAGGTGTGCTGATCCAACATCATACTAATACCTACTCACACTAGTAAATTTAATTTGTATGAATCAACACGGTACAACTTTGTTGACCGGTTTGATTCTTGCAGGAGGGACTACATAAGTGAAAGTTATTCTATGGCACCGACAGGATTCGAACTTGGCACACTCAGGTCGTCAGTCCACGTCGTTATCCACTTAACCACCATCACCTCCTACTGTCACATCATACTAATACCTACTCATACTTGCCAACAGGCTCGTTACAGATGTGAAACAAGTTGCAGTTTGACACATTTTCGTTGAATATCATATTAAATAGGCATTTTGTTGGAATGTGTCATATTTGAAACAAAAAGCATTTAAGGGTTAAGATATTCCTTGGTGTTGGGATTGAGTTATATTTGAAACAAAAAAAAAACCTTTGAGGGTTAAAAATTATTTATACTTAGCAGTTTCCCCCTGTCTTTCAGTTGCCTCAAAAGAAAATATTGCATTCTTGTCAAAATGGTTTCCAATCATATTTGCCCCAAAAAATCTTTTTTATGTATTTTACTTTTCACAATGTTTCCTAAATTTCAAATTTAATATCTGTGTTTGTCTTCTTGACGTTTCCCTCTTCCTTGTTCACTTTTTTAATGAATTTATTCAACAAAACAATTTTTTTTTTTTCTAAATTTCAGATCTTTAGAAATGTTTACTTAATCTTTGTTATATTTATGTCAACGGATTGTAGAACCTTGCTTTTCTTCATTTTTCTTCTTTTTTTTTTAATAAATCTATTTATTTATTTATTTATTAAAACTCTTCCAAGTATCTGCTGATTAATTATACACAACAGAACCAATTTCTTCAAGTATTACTTTTAACTAGTATGACTTAACTAAATTATTAAGATCCATATTTGCATCTAGCATTCATTTGTCTTCCTGGCTTCCATTACACTTTTAGCAACACACCACATTTTATTTCGACATGTTCCACTTTTAATTATCCTCATCAAAGCAATAATTTCAACAAATCATCTCTAGGATGCTTAATTGTCTCAGAATTTAACCTACCTTTGCAGTCTTTAATTTTTTATTAGCGATAATTCTTCAAAAACAAGATGTCTTATTCTCCACCAAAAAACCCAAGTCACGAAATCAAATTATTAAAAAAAAAAAAAAAAAAATTAAAAAGGTGTTTATGACCGGGTCTAAAATAATAAAAACTAAATATAAAGCTTTGCCAAATATCAGAAAATATGCCAAATTTGTTTCAAATCATTTGTCTTTTTCTCAATGGAAATATATTTCAGCTAATTTCATTTCTAATTTTTTTGAATAAAGAATGAATTTATTCTTTATATAATGATTGATATATATATATATATATATAAAATATTTTTAAGGTAACAATATCTAAGTGTTGTAAAATGTTTTTAACAAAATTTATATAACATGGATTCAGAAACGAAACTAATATTTTGCTGGACTTGCAAATTCTGTTCAATTTTTATTAAGACAGGCAATAAATATACATAAGTATATGTGATATAGATTGTAAGAATGCGAATCTGATAGAATGTATGAGAAAAATAAGAAGCCCCACCACCTTCAGTTTTTCTACTCTCTCTCTCTCTCTCTCTCTCTCTCTCTCTCTCTCTCTCTCTCTCTCTCTCTCTCTCTCTCTGAATTTATTTTATATATATAGTAGATCCCGTTTTGGGGCAGTATCTTCAGTCATGAATAAGTCTCAGATAAACTAAAAGACAAAATATCGATTCTTCTGACATGGATTGTTTGTTGTAATTCTGTGTCTTATATTTAGTCTTCATTTATTCCTTGTTCTATTTTCTTATATATATATATATATATATATATATATATGAGGAATAAAAGAAACAATGTTTCAGACAAAATGTAAAAATAAAAATGGAATAAAGGATAAGCAAATCAACAACTAGCAAAAATAAACTCAAAAACACATATTGAATAGTTCTACCAAAATATTTCAATTGTTAAAATACAATCATCATCAGTCGGTAGCAGAACTTTAATTAAAAACAGAAGTTTTCAAATTTATACAAAGAACGCAATTTGGAAAAAAAAATAGTCACGTGTAATAAACAGTAGAAAGAAAGAAAGAAAGAAAAAAATGTTAAAAAAAGAAAAAGAAAGAAAGAAAAAAATCAACAGTTAGCATATAAACGCCGATTGGAAACGCTGTAAGTTAATACAGTGGGGAAGAAAGATTAGTAGTAATTTAAAATGAATGAGCACAAGGAATTAAACAAATAAGGAGGAGGAGGAGGAGGAAAAAAGAATTAAAGTTATAGAAGTTATCCGTTATCATATTGATTTAGGTTCATTTCGATTAGAATCGATCTGGCAGAAGATGTAGCAATATTATAGAATGTAGCAATATTATATTTTTTCCCCAAATTGCGTTCTTTGTATAAATTTGAAAACTTCTCTGTTTTTAATTAAAGTTCTGCTACCGACTGATGATGATTGTATTTTACAATTGAAATATTTTCAATATGTGTTTTTGAGTTTATTTTTGCTAGTTGTTGATTTGCTTATCCTTCATTCCATTTTTATTTTTACATATATATATATATATATAAGAAAAGAAAAGAAAATCGGAGTTTTTTTCGTTCAAAACATTTTATTGCATACCCATACAGCTGTTTCATCCGTAGTAAATCATATTTTGTCCTTGTTAATAAACAACGACAAAATATGATGTGCTGAATCAGACTCATCGGTGGGTATTGTTAAATCCAATAAAAAACGACATTTATAATCAAAAGATCTGGTAGGAACCGTATTGAAAAGAACAATATTATTTCACAAGTATTCACTTTCTTTTGATTATAAATGTCGGTTTTTATTGAATTTAACAATACCCACTAATAAGTATGATTGAATATATTCTTGGTTTTCTAATAAAAAAAAAAAAGAAGACAAAATATGATTTACTATGGATGAAACAGCTGTATGGACATATAATAAAATGTTTTAAACAAAAAACTCAGATTTTCTTTCCATATATAAGAAAATAAAATCTGAGTGAAAAAGTGAATAAACCACGAAATATAAAAGACGAAATCGCAGCAAAAATACATCGGTGGACTAATATTTTGTTCCTTTTATTGACAGAGACTTTTTTCAAAGTGAATATAATATATAAAAGTTATAGCAAATACATTTTGTCATAGGTCATCTGATGTTTACTTTTTACCAACGTTTCATGGCTTACGAAGTTTTCTGACATTCAAAAAAGATTTATTTATTCTTAAAGAGTTCACAAGACAAAAACGTACGTAAGAGATAAGTATAATAAATCGTATCTAAGCATGGCCATCCCTACTAGTAGGGATGGCCATGTATCTAAGACATTTATGAATTTTTTATGACTAATTATTATTATTTCAGTATTTTCTAGAAATTAAAATTGTATAATATTGAATGCTTTTTATAAAACAACACAGACATTAGAATCTATTTATCTCTCTATATATAGTTACAGAACAGGATAATAAAGATATGATTTATACCTTTAAAGTAGAAGCTATCATGAAAAATTGATGCTCGATATACGAGATAGAGCAATTATATAAACAAGTAAAAGATGAGAATAAAAATGGTATCAAATACAATATATATTAAGCTATTATTTTTTCAAACCAAGGGGGTTCAAATAAAATACATTTTATTATTCTTTTCTTTAAGCCATGGCTTTTTAAAGAATGATACTTATTTTCAGAGGAGTACAAACGTATGAGTTGGTAAATGAAAATTACCAAGAGTCATAATTTCAAAAGATATAAAAACATGAAAATAAAGATAATATGAAACAATTGTCTATATTATATATATATATATATTTAAGAACAGGGAAATAAAGATATGATGTATACCTTTAAAGTAGAAGCTATCATGCAAAATTGATGCTCGATATACTAGATAGAGCAATTATATAGACAAGTAAAAGATGAGAATAAAGATTGTATAAAATACAATGTCTATTAAGTCATCAGTTGTTCAAAACAAAGGGTTTTCAAATAAAATAAATTTTATTGTTCCTTCCTTAGGCCATGGCTTTTCAAAGAATGATATCTTATCATCAGAGGAGTACAAACAGATAAGTTGGTAAAGGGAAATTACCAAAAGTCATAATTTGAGAAGATATAAAAATAAAGATAATATAAGATAAAAAAAAAATACAAAGTAAAAAGAAAAAGGTTTATATATATAGTTAAATGTTTAAAACAACAAATACTCTTCGTTTATGAATAGTAATCTTAGTATTTGAGAGTATAAGATTCGCTTATTTCCGGAAGTTTCGGAATTATAAATTGTAGAATTTAGTAAAAGAATTTTTTCAAATGATAATTGAAAATTTTTTTTTTCCTAAATGCTACAATTGCTTGAAAAATTCTTTGCACAAGACAGACTATTTTGTAAATCAACAAGACTTTTTCGTTTTTCTTCTCGTAAGAAGAGTTTATTACTCTGAAACTTCCGGAAATAAGTGAATCTAACAGACTCTTTACTTGTACTCTGGAATAAACAGATTACTGTTCATATACAAATAGTATTTATTATTTTATATATTTAACTATTACTATACTCTATTTGAAATATTGAGCATCCCTCCCCCTTCGTATTAGGAGTATGAGAAGTTAAACTCTTTTTATATCGAGGCATTATAATCCTTTTCCATATATATATATATATATATAATTTCAGATAAAATGGAATGTTTAGTATATGGAATAGTAGATAAGCATGAAAACAAACAATTAAAAATAACACAGACACATCTCTAAATCTCTTATTTCATATGCTAAACATTCCATATATATATGTATGTATGTATGTATGTATGTATGTGTGTGATGTTATTCATTAAACTGCTTTTTTTGGTTGATGCCATTGTTTGCATGTATAATATTACTAAGCAATTATTTATTTAGCCCACGGGGCTGCATATAAACAAAAAGTACCACAAAGTTAAAAATGTGATTATTTGTTTATATCCAGCCCCGTGGGCTAAATAAATAATTGCCTAGTAATATAATATTACTAGGCAATTATTTATTCAGCCCACGGAGCTGGATATAAACAAAAAATACCACAAAGTTAAAAATGTGATTATTTGTTTATATCCAGTCCCGCGGACTAAATAAATCATTTGTTTAGTAATATTATACACGCAAACAATACATCAACCAAAAAAAAGCAGCTTAATGCATAGCATATCATATTGTCGGAAATAAATGTCCCATATTAAAAAGTAGTTTGTGTGTCCGGGCATCACTTTTCAATGGTTGATCACCCGGCAAAACCAATGGCATATTTGTAATCAGCAGGTTACTGGGGATGTTTTAGTCCAAGTTTGTATTGTAGAATATTTCTGACTCTCTTCATAAGAAGAGCCTTCCATCTTTTCAAATATTAAAATCCTCTGCTTATACCTTTTTCATAGATCGCATTCTACTTCCATCTAGATGTGACTTGTACGATAGATTCAGATATTTATTTTTTGATTAAGGGTCTAAAATAGAGACGCCATACTTTCCAAACATTGCAGACTCTTTTAACAGCATATTGCGTGGATTTCTGTGTCCCCCTAACCCTAACCTCTCCCACCTAGCAGTCTCCATCCATCAACAGTGCCTTCTTCTTCTTCTTTTTATGATTCCTTTTACTAAATAGCTTTTTTGAAAAGAACAAATATATTTTAAAAGAAAAAAAAAGAGTTCTCTATTTAAAAATTTCGATTTAAATTCAAGAAGAAAAAAAATGTCTTTCTATCCTTCAGTGAACGGATTTTTTCTTTTCTATAAATTAATGTTTCTTCATAGCTGTGTGCTTGCATGTTTGCGTCTATGTAATTTTTTTTTTTTTTTTTTTTTTTTTTTGCAGTTGCTGTGATATGGGTGAGATTATTTGTCTGAAAAGGGTTAACGTTATTTTTATTTCATTAATAGGAAATAATAAAAATTTAAAAAAAAAACAAAAAAAAAACATAAAATCTTCTTTTTGATTCATTCCAGATTAAGTGATTAAATCACCCAGGGCTCCAAAGATCACCCTCTCAAATTATCCGAAGAAAAAAGAAAAAGAAAAAAACGGTGCTTCTATAAGAGAGTACCCAACTCGACCCAAATGTTTCTAATTGCTATTTACGGTTTATTCCGCAAATAGCAATCGGAAACATTTGTGTCGAGTTGGTTACTCAGGAAATGGTTGAAACAGTTTACAATTTGAAAGCAGCAAAAAAAAAGAAAAAGCTAAAAAGGTAGATGAGACCGAAGCATTTAAACGCAAAACCAAGTTAGGTTAGGGAAGTTTAAAAGATTTTTACCGCCCCCTTCCCCAAAAAATAAAATTGAAAAAACTTTGTCAAAACAAGAAAAGAAATAAAGTTGATTCACTTACTGATTTGAAAATTATTAAATCCATTCTTAACACATAGGGAGAGGGGTTAATTGACCCTAACCTTAAGTCAGGGGGAAAAAAATGAAACGGTTGTTTCATTTCATGTCCGTACTAATTGACTGTTCGTCGAAGGCTACCGAATTCAAACAGGAAAAAACCCACAAAAGTTTAGTCATGTATCTTCTATAATAACTTTTTCAAATTATCTAACTTTGAAATATCTTTATTTTTTTTTGCATTTTCAAAAAAAATGGGGGGGGGGGGGGTCTAACTTCTACAAGATGGCATCTATACAACTTTGGAACTGTTAGACTACAGCTAACATTTCTTGTAGAGTGCCCTCATAGCTGGCTCCATGAAAAGCCAGAGAATATGATGTGTAGTTGGTCTAATGGATATGCTGCAGACTATGGAATCAGCTATGCTAACGTCAAATCCTATTTCATCTATTCTGTTCACTTATACACTGATACCGGTGGAAAAGGTATGAACCTACAATCCTCCCCCCCCTCCCACTTATAAGTAAAAATAGCAACTTCTGTTTAACTAATCATATATAGTTAACCATTTAAAATGAGTATTGTTTCATCATTAAATAATTCAAAAAGAGTTGATATACTGTAAAAAAAGATAAACCAGAGATTCGTACTTGATAGTGCAAAGCGTATTTTAGATAAAGAAGCCCAAATATATATTTCTGTCATAGGATTTTAAACTGAAAAAAAAAAAGAATCGACTAAATCCGAGGTCGTATGATAACACAAAAGTGCTCAATGTGAAAGGCAGAGCCAAATGATAGTAAAATAAAAAAGCTAAATAATGGCCATTAAAATCATTGCTACAGTTTCAAGTCGCAGCTATCATCAGATGATTAATATATGTCTAAAAAGTGAGATCATTTTTTACATATATTTTAAACATCTGATGAAAGCTGCAACTTGGAACTGCAGTTATGTTTTTAATGATCATTATTGAGCATTTTTTTTATTTTACTATATATATATATATATACAGGGTGGGCAAAAATAAGGGTCCTATTTTTAAAAATTCATAACTTTTTTATTTATTGATTTTTTTTTTTTTTTTTTTTTTTAGAATAAGTAAAGGACCCCTTCCGAATCAAGCATGAGCCGTATTAGCCCTAAGGAACGTACCCTCATTTAGAAAACATTATTTTTGCTTAAAAAACTCAAAACCGTGTAAAAAACAATACTTTAGTTTTTGTAAGTTTTAAGAAGTGTTTTTCGGCTAAAATTTGTTTTGTTTATTCCAAAAAATCTCGGAAGGGTCAGTCTACACACACATAAAGTTTGGTGAGTTTAACTTTTATTTTGTGGAAGTTATTCAAATTCAAGTTATTCAAATTTAAAGATAGGACCCTTATTTTGGCCCACCCTGTATATATATATATATATATATATATATATTTCCCAGATTATATGACCTGATAAATATATTTTCATAATTTACTACCTAGCTCTACTCACATATTGAGCACTGTTGAAGTAAATACTAAAAATCGATACATAAAATATATCTCCTCATATCATTTTATGTGAATACATGAAATAACAATAGCCAGGGGTTTTTACCCCGCCTAATAAACCGGTATTGTCCGGGCCTTCGGGTCTAGACTTACGCCTGTCTGTGGGTTTGTCCTGTGCAGTTCTATGAGGTGCATCCTCCCAGGCTTTGCCTTCCCTCTGTGGGGAGGAGTAAGTTTATTGCTTACTGCCTGAGGCGCCCCTACCGGGGAATGCCGACGGGGCTGTCCAGGCAATTTTTAAACAACCAGAGTGCTCAAATTCTCGAGCGCTGGTTCTTTCCCACTTTCCCGACCTTGTGTCACATCTTGCCTTGTGGTAGGAAGATAAATAGTAACAATAATATATATATATATATATATATATATATATATATATATATATATGTATATATGGTAATACAACAAAAGATATAAGAGGCAACTAATATCTTTAATTAGTGAAAATCCGGATAAAACTGAAGCTCAATATACTGGATAGAGCATTAATAGCACTGGATAAAGTGAAAGAATAAAATAAGGTGCGAATCAAATTTTATTAGAATTCAATGTTTAAGCAAAGTAGTTTAAAGTTGCGGTAATGGTCCTCTGAGAAGAAGATTTTCTTTGAAAACTCATGAGTTAAGGACTTTAAACTACTTTGCCTGAACATTGAATTCTAATAACATTTGATTTGCACCTTATTTTATTCTTTCACTTTATCCAGTGCTATATATATATATATATATATATATATATAACAGTAGAAATGTAAATACAGATTGCGGAAGTACTTCATTGCATTTCCAGATTACATGACATAAAATGCACTATGATATGTATATAATTTCATAGTTTACCGAGGTATTTAACATTGGATGTACGTTTAAAGTTTTTGTTTTGTTTTGAAAATGCTTCTTCTCGGGCATTATTATAGTTGGTTTTTTTCCTGGGTACAAATGCAACTTCCTGAATCCCATTCTGATGAAAGACGCTGTTTCAAGAAAATTTTTTGTTATTTTGTATAATTAAAAATAAACATCGTCTGGAAACAGCTGTAAACGACTTGGATCCCATTGTGTGTACTCTTTATTTGGAATATGATTTAAAAATAATTAAAATCTTATATATATATATATATATATATATGCAGAAGATAAATGGAGAAAAAAAATTGATATACAGGGTGATTCATAAGTCACTTAGCTATTTATTTTTGAAATTCTAAAGTTAAAAAATATGGTAATACAAAACAGAAAGTTTATTCAACAAATTCATTTATGGGAGTTTAAAATTACAGCAAATTTTCAAAATTTCCACCTTCGTTCTGCATGCATAGCTCCATTCTTTTTTGCAAGGAATTTACGACTCTTTGTAGCATATTTGATTGATTAATTTTAACAAACCCGGCAGTGATTTTTGATTTGAGGTCGTCATTGCTTTTCAACAAGTGTGGAAGATTGATCAAATTTGGCCATGTGAATAACAATAAAAAATCGCTCTTCAATTGTAAATGACACACTGCCTGAAAAAAAAAAAGCACATATACTGATTTACACAAATTTAAATAAATAAAAAATAAATATATATAGAAACAAATATATAAACGGACAAATTTAAAATAACAAATAGCAGTAATTAGAGAGTAAGATAACAATTATCAAAAGTTCATAGTATGTTTGTGCTTCATATGGTAATCATTTTAAATAGCTAAGTGACTTATGAATCATCCTGTATATAAAGTAAAAGAAAAATTAAGCTTAAGGTCAGCTTTAAACCCAATAAAAAAAAAAGTAAATAGTTGATTGGTTAGCTTACTTAACCACATGATGAGAAGGATTTAAAGCTAGATTTAGTTGCTGCCAAAATTTTAGTGACGCTTCAACGTCATGTATGGTCCAGAGAATTGTAACAGTGACACTATTTATTATTAATCGAATTGCAATTAATTGGATGTCCTGTGTAATTTATTTCTCCAATTTGGTGATTTCATATGGAATGGTTTTTTAAAAAAATGTTTGTTCCCATTGAATTTGTGTGTGTATGTGAGTTTGTTTTTTTTTTTTTAATATTATTTTCTTTACATTGTGCTAACTTTGTATTTACACTTCGATATTAAAAATAATGTTTTAAATTTAAATATATATTAAATATTTAAATACGATTTTAAAATATTTTCCCCTAGATTAATCCCCCTTTTCTAACACGGATTTAAAAATCTTTTCATTACGAATTTATCAAACTTTGATGGAATATCTATTCTTTATCATTCGAACAAAATCGATGACATTTAAACATTAATGTTTTCTTTTTTTTTTTAGCTAATACAGTTTTTGGTCATATGTATATAATTAAATAAAAGATACTTGGATGTGGAAATAAGAAGAAGAATCAGATAAAGAATCATTTATGCCATTATTCCAAACTTTTGTAAAGTCCAACTGAGGCCACAAACTTTTTAATTAAAAAAATTAATAAAATCTGTTTTTTTTTTTTCTTCGTTGTACTTTTTCTCTTTGGTGGGTTTAAAATTCTGATTTAATGGTTGAAAAATAGGATTTGTAATTTATAGGTTTAATTTTTTTTTAAAATTTTATAATGCAATTAAAATTTATCAATTTTTAATTATGAAAAACCCCCTAAAATAATCATTTCTATGTGTAAGTGTGTGTATATATATATATATATATATATATATATATATATATATATATGCATGTATGTAACAGCATATATGTGTAAGTGTGCATAGGTGAGTGTATGTATGTATATGCATATATATATATATTATGCTGCTTTTTTGTTGATGTTAATGTTTGCATGTGTAATATCATTAAATAAACAGTTAATTTAGTCTGCACAGCTGGGAATTAACAAAGAATATAACATAGTGAAAACTGAGACTTGTACAGGATTTGAGTCTAATTTTTCACTTTATTATTTTTTATTTGTTCATTCTCAGCCCTGTGGACTAAATTAATTCTTTGATTAATGATATCACCCATGCAAACATTAGCATCAACAAAAAAAGCGGCATAATACATAATATATTGTCAAAAATAAATTCCAATGTAAAACATATATAAATTGAATAACGTTCCAAGTTTACTTTAAAAAAAGGCTTGGAACTTTATTACATATCTAGAGCTCTAGTTTATATATATATATATATATATATATATATATATATATATATATATATATATAACAAAGATAGAGGCAAAATGCCATCATAAGAAACCATGTGTTAGATGCAGATACTTTTTATTAAAATCAAAATAAAAAATCAAAACATTTTTTTTTTCTTCTTCATCTTGACTTTTTTATCTAATATTTCGCATGATAAAACAAGCCTCGACAGAGCTTTAGACAAATAAAAGGTATTAACCTTTTTTTGTTCGTAATAATCCTTCCTGGTTTTAGAAGTGGTGTCCGATGTTGTGGACTAACGGTGCAAATGTCTCTTTTAAATTGAATTTAAATTGCGCATGGTCGCTGGTAGGTAAAATTTGGAAAAGTTCATTTTTTAAGCACCTTTTGAATTTTAAACATAAAGATAGAGGCAAAATGCTTTCATAAGAAACCATGTGTTAGATGCAGATTTTTTTTATTAAAATCATATATATATATATATGAAAAAACTTCCAACAAAATCGAAGGGAAGAATGAAAACTTAAGTGCATGATGAAAGAGATTTGGAGTTAGATATTCAGTTGCTGCCAGAATCTTAATGAAGCTAGAACGTTATGTATGGTCCAGAGAAATGTAACAGTAGCCATACTGATTATTGATCGAATTGCAATTATAATTGGATGTCTTGTGTAATTTCTGTCTCCAATTCGGTGATTTCATATGGAATAATATTTTCTTTAATTTTTTTTTTTACATTGAATTTATGTATTTTTGTTTTATGCGTACTTTGTATTTACTTTAAAAAAAATTTTTTTATCGATGTTTTGTTCATGCTGAATTGGCTCAGTACAAAATATAGAAACCAATATATTTTGTCCTGGGCAGCTCAGAATCAGGAAACCCATCAATGAAAAAAAAAAAATAGGACCTTAAAAAGTTTTCATTTTCTATTTTATTTATATAGACGCATACACATGGCGTGAATGAAAAATACTGAGCCTTTAAACAATGAGAACCAACAGAGATGTCCCAGTCTTTTATTTTTCCCTAACCCTTACCCTAACCAACAGAGATGTCCCAGTCTTTTATTTTTCCCTAACCCTTACCCTAACCAACAGAGATGTCCCAGTCTTTTATTTCCCCCTAACCCTTACCCTAACCAACAGAGATGTCCCAGTCTTTTATTTTCCCCTAACCCTTACCCTAACCAACAGAGATGTCCCAGTCTTTTATTTTCCCCTAACCCTTACCCTAACCAACAGAGATGTCCCAGTCTTTTATTTTCCCCTAACCCTTACCCTAACCAACAGAGATGTCCCAGTCTTTTATTTTCCCCTAACCCTTACCCTAACCAACAGAGATGTCCCAGTCTTTTATTTTCCCCTAACCCTTACCCTAACCAACAGAGATGTCCCAGTCTTTTATTTTTCCCTAACCCTTACCCTAACCAACAGAGATGTCCCAGTCTTCTATTTTTCCCTAACCCCTACCCTAACCAACAGAGATGTCCCAGTCTTTTATTTTCCCCTAACCCTTACCCTAACCAACAGAGATGTCCCAGTCTTTTATTTTTCCCTAACCCTTACCCTAACCAACAGAGATGTCCCAGTCTTTTATTTTTCCCTAACCCTTACCCTAACCAACAGAGGTGTCCCAGTCTTTTATTTTTCCCTAACCCTTACCCTAACCAACAGAGATGTCCCAGTCTTTTATTTTTCCCTAACCCTTACCCTAACCAACAGAGATGTCCCAGTCTTTTATTTTCCCCTAACCCTTACCCTAACCAACAGAGATGTCCCAGTCTTTTATTTTCCCCTAACCCTTACCCTAACCAACAGAGATGTCCCAGTCTTTTATTTTCGCCTAACCCTTACCCTAACCAACAGAGATGTCCCAGTCTTTTATTTTCCCCTAACCCTTACCCTAACCAACAGAGATGTCCCAGTCTTTTATTTTTCCCTAACCCTTACCCTAACCAACAGAGGTGTCCCAGTCTTTTATTTTTCCCTAACCCTTACCCTAACCAACAGAGATGTCCCAGTCTTTTATTTCCCCCTAACCCTTACCCTAACCAACAGAGATGTCCCAGTCTTTTATTTTCCCCTAACCCTTACCCTAACCAACAGAGATGTCCCAGTCTTTTAAATTCCCCTAACCCTTACCCTAACCAACAGAGATGTCCCAGTCTTTTATTTTCCCCTAACCCTTACCCTAACCAACAGAGATGTCCCAGTCTTTTATTTTCCCCTAACCCTTACCCTAACCAACAGAGATGTCCCAGTCTTTTATTTTCCCCTAACCCTTACCCTAACCAACAGAGATGTCCCAGTCTTTTATTTTTCCCTAACCCTTACCCTAACCAACAGAGATGTCCCAGTCTTTTATTTCCCCCTAACCCTTACCCTAACCAACAGAGATGTCCCAGTCTTTTATTTTCCCCTAACCCTTACCCTAACCAACAGAGATGTCCCAGTCTTTTATTTTCCCCTAACCCTTACCCTAACCAACAGAGATGTCCCAGTCTTTTATTTTCCCCTAACCCTTACCCTAACCAACAGAGATGTCCCAGTCTTTTATTTTTCCCTAACCCTTACCCTAACCAACAGAGATGTCCCAGTCTTCTATTTTTCCCTAACCCCTACCCTAACCAACAGAGATGTCCAAGTCTTTTATTTTTCTCCCTCTACGTCCACATACTTCCTTCTCCAATGCTGAATTTTTTTCCCCTTAGTGTAAAACTCTGAACCTTTGTCCTATAGATAGATACCGTAGCCTCCATAACCTTGTCATTTGTGGTGAAGCGCCGTCCTGCCAAATTATTCTTTGTTTGGAAATAGATGGATATCTGAGGATGCCAAATCTGGTGAGTAAGGTGGATGGCGAAGAAGTTGGAAGCCACAGTCATACATCGCCACAACAGAGAAGCTATGCCTGATACTTAACCTTTTACCATTTTCTAAAAATGCATCAAGTCCTTCACTTCAACGACCTGTAAAAATATATGTTTATGTTTTTAATACTGGAAATCTATTTCCGACAGTATATAGCATGTTATGTATTAAGCTGCTTTTTTTTTTGATGCTATTGTTTACATGGGTAAAATTATTAAACAAATGATTTATTTAGTCCGTGGGACTGGATATAAACAAAAAAATTCCACAGAGTGAAAAATGAAACTCATACAGGATTCGAACCTACGCCTCAGAAGAGGGGCCGCCTAACGCGGGCGTCGTTTTGGACTACTTGACGAACGAGCCATACGTCCAGAGAAAGCCGGAATTGTACAAATAACTCATCTCCCAAGCTTTGCGTCAAATCTTGGTTTACGTTTTTACTATCAATGTAACAATATCTCCTTGTTGCAACGAAATACGATGAACATTTTTATGTTGTTAATATTGGAAATTTATTTCCAACAGTATGCATTATGTTATGTATTAAGCATCATTTTTTGTTAATGCTATTGTTTACGCAGATAATATTACTAAACGAACTCAGACTAAATGATCGCTTGTTTAGTAATATTATCTGCTCACACAATATCAACAAAAAACAGCTTAATACATAATATACTATATATATATATATATATATATATATATATATATATATATAATGAAATAAGTGTTACTACAGTTCGAAACGCTGTTGAAATTATAAACTTTGAAATTTTGAAACCAGACAACATGACACGAGATTTTGTCAAATAGATGAAATATTTATTAAATCATTTTATTTTTTAAATCCAAATTAAATTTAGTTTTTGTCTGGTTCTAAAATTTCCAAGTTTACATATATATATATATATATATATATATTAGCCTAACGATTCACTACGGGAATGAAATGCGGAAGCCTCTGTGTAGCTTAATTGCCATAAATATATTTTCATAACTTACTACCTAGCTCTACTCACGTATTGAGCACTGTTGAAGTAAATACTGAAAATCGATACATAAAATATTTTATCTCCTTATAACATTTTATGTGTATACATGAAATAATAATATATATATATATATATATATATAAAGCAAACATTGTTAAACAAGAGAATTCTTTGGCTTGATTATACCTTTTTTTATTTTTTCGATTTTCCTTATAATTAAGTTTTAAAATCAAAAAGATTAATAAATGTTCCATA
This sequence comes from Sepiola atlantica, assembly GCA_963556195.1. Lineage (NCBI taxonomy): Eukaryota > Metazoa > Mollusca > Cephalopoda > Sepiida > Sepiolidae > Sepiola > Sepiola atlantica. Next base: position 20,074,288 of record OY744536.1, on the reverse strand, counting down.
TGTATCATGAGTACTTTCGATTCTCTGTCAAATCATTATCAGGATTTTTTTTTTTGCCATCTTTTTGTTCGTTATTTTTGTCAGGTGAAGATAATTCGACGAAGAATCGAAAATACTGATCATACATATGGAACATTTATTAATCGCTTTGATTTTGAAACTAAAATGATTATTAGGAAAATCGAAAAAATAATAAATGGTATAATCAAGCAGATTAATTCTCTGTTGTGTTTAATAATGTTTGCTTAAATGGAAGAATGCTGCCTAAATACACACACACACACACCCACACACACACACACACGCTCTCTCTCTCTCTCTCTCTTATCTATATATATATATATATATATATATATATATATATATGATTTAGATTTTTCACTTAGAAGATATTTTATTCAGTGAAGACCGGGAGTAGGCCAATAAAAATAAGCTCGATGATACTCGATTACAGGGTACAGAGCATTTATATGTGATTTTTTGAAAGCTTACCAAAACATTCCGTTCAGGAGATCATTCACCACCACAAAAGACGCTTTAATTCGATATATATGATAAATAAATAAACTTTGAAAGAGAAATCTTTTGTGGTGATGAATGATCTCCTGAACGGAATGCTTTGGTAAGCATTCAAAAAATCACATATATATATATATGGAGAATGAAAGAGGAAAGCCAAAAACTTTGTTTATTTATGTATTCATCAACGTTTCGTCTTTATTGAAAGACTTCCTCAGGATGAAGAAAACAATGTAAAAAAAATCATACAGAATATTAATTTTGATTTGTCAGAAAGTGTCCACAGTTGGGCATGGCTGTAAATGCGAATAAGTAGACAATGAAAATCATGATTTGGGATATGGCGTTATCACCATCATCAGTCTGTCTCATTTAAAGGATGCCAACATGAATGGGATGATGGCTTCACCTTATTAGCTTCACATGTTTCAAAAAATAGTAAAAAATCTCCACGCTTCTACTTTCTTATTATAATTATTTTTTCTCTCTTCTTTCTATTTTCTTCCCCCTTCCCAGGTCAGAATCAACGGTAGATTCAGACTTCCGCCCCCTTCCCCCGGACCCACATCCACTGTCAACCAAACTTGGCTATTTTGACATATTTTGACCCAGACAAACTTCCTAGCTAAAAATAAACATGTGAAGTTAATAAGTCGAAGCCATCATCCCATCCTTTGAATTAGACAGACTGCCATAACCAAATTCATGATTGTCATTTTTTGCTTGTTTGCGCCTTAAGCCATGCCCAACTGTGGACACTTTCTGACAAATCAAAATTAATATTCTGTATGATTTTTTCTACATTGTTTTCTTCATCCTGAGGAAGTCTTTCAATAAAGACGAAACGTTGATGAATACATAAATAAACAAAGTTTTGGCTTTCCTCTTTCATTTTCTATTATGTCAGATCATTTTATCCCCAGTTTTATTCATATATGTGTGTATATATATATATATATATATATATATATATATATATATATGAATAGATGAAAGGATAAAATAATCCGACGGTATGAAATTAAAACGGAATAAGCGGAAGACCTAAAAAGCTCAACGTTTCGCCCAAATGTTATATGGACTTTGTCAAGAGCAAACGAAAAAATGTCATTTTTTGCATTTTTTCGTTCGCTCTTGACAAAGCCCATATAACATTTGGGCGAAACGTTGAGCTTTTTAGGTCTTCCGCTTATTCCATTTTAATTTCATATATATATATGAGAAATTATTTGAAAGATAAAGTAATGGTTCAAAATAGAGACAAAATGAGAACTTTCTGCCAATGGTTTGTTCCTCTCGGAACTTTTTCAAAAGAAAATTTGAGAAAATTTATAAAATAATAGCAAAGATAAAGAATATTTTTTACAAAATATTTAGAAAACCTTCACAACGCAGATTATTGTTTTTAAAAATAAATTATTTATTTATCTTAAAAACATTTTTTTTTTTTGAACTTCAAGTTTTTGAACTTGAAGTTCAAAAAAAAAAAATGTTTTTAAAATGTTTTTAAGATAAATAAATAATTTATTTTTAAAAACAATAATCTGCGTTGTGAAGGTTTTCTAAATATTTTGTAAAAAATATTCTTTATCTTTGCCATTTCGCCAACGCTTCTAATGTGTGAATTTTCAAATATAAAATAATAGTTTTTATAGACAAGGAGGGAAAAGTGTTGCAGTGAAAAAAAAAAAGTCAGGAACGAAGTGTAGTATCTGGTTTGATGCTACATTTAGTCTATTTTGTTCTCCTCGGTGAAGGAGAAGCCCTTCTAGACTGAGGCAATTTTTATTTTTGTTCCAATCCAGAGTGTCCCTTTTTGGGGAGCTGTATTTTCCCCACATTAAAAACAGAGCTTGCGTCTAATTTTGCCGCCGTGAGGAGGCAAGTATATTTCCTATATACTTGCCTCCTCACGGCGTATAAAGTTTGAAAATATTTGAAAAGTGGAAATGAATTAGGATTCACACTAACTTTACTAATAAATTTTCTCAAATGTGCCTTTGAAGAAGTTCTGACAGGAAGAAACGTGTTGACAGAAAGGATTTACATATGTATGTATACATACGTGCATACATATATATCTTTCATACATATATATATATATATATATATATATATATATGTATTAGTTGCATTAGTTGTTATATTTATAAGAGTAAAGTGCTCAATACCGGTGATAGTGTCTGATGATTTAAGTTTAGAGACAGTCAACATATTAACTGACAGTTTCTCTCCTTGCGTCTGTCCATAATATGAAAAATACAAAGCAAGAAACTTACTGCTGACTGTTTCCATGTATATCTTCTGTATTGCTGTGTCTTTTTTCCCCCATGTAAATGTAATGTTTATATCTCTGAAGAATCATTTTTAACTGTAAAATTCAGACTATGTCTGTTTGTATAGCTCTTTTTAAGATGAAACAGTTGCAAGATGAAAATAAACGATTAGTTTGACACTATTTTGAATTGTCGGAATTGAAAACAATTTATCTCTCCTCTGGAAACACCAAATTGGATGAATCAAAATGCTTTACTTGTATTCTTGGAACAAAAATTTGGAAAATCTATCGAGCTAGTTGTATGAAAGTTTACTTTAGTTGAAACTTGATTACATAACCAAACAATAATATATGAAATATATATGTACAATTATGTGCTAATTAATCATCTATACCGGCGGTTTCTGAGGCAATACGTGTTTAGATACCCCCCTTCATTAAAGACTGAAGTACCAGCATATCTCTGGCATTTTGATCTGAGATTTGCCATTAGTCCAGCCGCTGAGGAGAGGGGGATATTCAAACACATATTGCCTCAGAAACCGATGGTATCGACAGCTAATATTATAAATATATTATGCTCGTACTAAAATAGCTGAGCATTCTATCATTATTTCTTCATGCACATTATACTATATATATATATATATATATATATAATATATATAGGTGTGTGAAAATGTATGTTTCAGCATATACTTTCTATTCTTTATGTATACCAACCTCTTCAAAGTAAAAGCTCAATGATTGTCAACATGTAACAACAGAGCATATATAAATTAACAACAGTTTGCTACATTCTAAAGACCACGATTTTATTCATCTTACGAATCATTTTTTCAAAACAAAAACATTTGGTACAATAACAAAATGGTTGCCTTCTCTAGGTTGCGTTTTTTTTATCTATCTTTGTGGAGGTGAATTCGATCTGAGTTTTTTTGACGCCATTTTGTATTTTCAGCCGTCTATCAAAAAGAAATAAAATATTTTTTTAAGTAAGGGAATGATTGTTCTGTTAATTTACGGTTACGATATAAAAGGGAAATGATTTTTAATTCTTCTTCTTCTTCTTCTTCTTCTTCTTTATTATTATTGTTTATGTATTTTTCTAGTTGAGAACTTTCTGATGAGTCCATGGAAGAAAGATTCAATATCGACATACAAATGTCTGTTGGTCTTCTGATGAACGAAACAGATCCGGAATTGTATCGAAGGTTTTTGTTTTGAAGAAATGATTTGTAAGATGAATAAAATCGTGGTCTTTGGAATGTAGCAAAATGTTGTTTTATTTATATATATATATATATATATATATATATATATATATAAAAGGAAATGGTAGTTTGCTTGAAGCATTGCTAGTAAATATGAAAGTGAGAATTCCGAGGCAGGAACAATGCAATGTTGAAAACCGGAAGGTGGAATAAGGATGAAAATACAATGAATTGATCTGAGATTTACCGTCTCTTGTCATTTATTTTTATTCATCCTTATTTCACCTTCCGGTTTTCAACATTGCATTGCTCCTCCCTCGGAATTCTCACCTCTATATTTACTTATATATATAAATATATATATATATATATATATATATATATAAATTGCTTAGAAAACTCGACTCAAATTTGGTGCGCTTCATCTAGGTCCCAAAGTAGGTAATAAGCAACGGTTACAGCAAAGCATGTTTGAATTCCTTTACTTAAACTATCTCCCTAGGGATAGGTATGTACCCATCTCTTCTCCCCCACCTGGTATGGGGGGAATAGAAGGTAGACTCAGCTTTCAATCATTAGTAAGACAATTAGTCTACATAGAATGAAAACTCTGACGTAATACCTATCCTTCGGGCATGTAATCCCAATTATGGATCGTGCAGTTTGGTTGACCGAACTCTCTAGCCTTGATTGGTAACCAGTCTATGAGGTGTGCATTTGATTAGCAAGATCACCTGATGAAATCCTACTTGCTATTGAAACTGCAGTTGCATGATTGCTACCGATATAGGGCAGCCATCATGCAACTATATATGCATATTCCTATTCTTTATAGGAGTACTCAGAAAGACATCTCCTTTCGGATCATAAGACACGCTCCAATTTTAAGTTGAGTTTTTTTAAGCAAAATGATGCTGCTTAGAAGGTTAATAATAAAAAAAAAACTATCCTTCACTCTATAATAAAACCCAATGTGTATTTATTTGTATATAAATAAATATATGTACTTCCATCCAATTATGCAAAAGTTAGCGAGTAAAACACATGCCTTTTTCTAGCCTCCAGACGAAACCATTTTAAGTGGTGAGGGGTGAGAAAACAAAACAACTTAGACTTACCCTGCAGTCTGAAATGGATTCGGAAATAATTCTCGGTGAATGTCTTTTTTTTCTTTAGGTCCTCAGAAATGATAATAATAATTTATATATGAAAAATTAAATTACTGACGTAATTCTATGATTTTTATATGAATATTTTAGTAATATATCTAGATTACTAACGAGTGTGAACGCTGGCAAAGCATAATTTTATTTTTCGTCATTTTTGACAGAGGCTGTACACTAATAATAAATATTGATTCAGATTGTTTTATGCGAATGAATTAGAAATTTTAGAATTTGTTTGTTCAGATTTTTTATCAAATTTGTTAAGCCTCTTTGGGCATCTCTTATTTTAATCAATAATCCCATTTCAACTTATAATAAATTTTTAAAAGCCTAAATAACTTAAAACCAAGATTTTTTCAAAAGTGCTCAATACAAAGTAGAGCTTTATAAATATACATTATATAAACCTTTAGAATTGTCTACATGAATACAATTGCGTTTCAGTACTGCTTGTACCTCACCGGGGCCGAAGTTCATAGTGATTACAAACTTTGGCCCAAATAAGGTACAAGCAGTACTGAAACGTAATTGCATTTATGTAGACAATTTTAAATGTTTATATAATGTATATTTATATATATATATATATTAAACATCAAATTATGTCATTTACTTTCGGCAGCCTTGTAACTCTTGCTTCCCTTATTTTGTCCTTTAGTCCTTACATTCCATGAACGATATTTCTGACAAAGGGGGAAGAATTGCTGTTTTCTGTGTCGTAATCTATCCATCTAACACTTATCGTTGGTTAGTTTTTGACCTTGAAGTAGTATTTTTTAGCTCCTTACATCAAGTGGCTTCATGCCTTGTCTAGAGCGACTTCTATAAAAAAATATATATATACAAATACAAGCATATATACTTTCAAATTTCAAATTAGATCATATAGAAAACTCACAATCAGTTAGCTACAAAAATTGGAAAAACTTGGATACTTTTGTGAATTTGATTGAATCTATAATCCTATCGCAGGAGTAGTGAACACAATACCATTATTAAAAAGGAAAAAATCAGAAATACCTTCATAGAATCCTTGAGACACAAAAATGTATAAATTTTAGAGTTTGTAGGGTTAGACCGTGATGACGGGAAGTAGCGAGACAGAAGGATCATCTTTGCATACAGCGGAGGAATGTGTTTCCTCTGGGGCACAACCTGTGGCAAATCGGTTTTCTTCGGTAACCTTATTGCAGCTGCAACAGTTTCTGCTTCAGCTCTAGGAACTGTCAGATAAGCGGATAAAAGAAAAAAAACGAACTAAATACCATCACGTGATGGAACGATACGATTTTGTGCCCGTTATCAAAAGAACTTTGGCAGCATACAGGAAAGGTAAAATTGTTTGAAGAATTACCGAGGTTACAGCAAAAAAGGTGGGTTGCCTCTACCGTGCTAGTAAACTTCTCACACCTGACATTATCCTGTATCTCTACAAAGCCACCATCCGCCCATGCATGGAGTATTGTTGTCACATCTGGGCTGATGCATCATCCGCTAGTCTCTCCCTCTTAGACAAGGTTAAAAAAAAAGTTGCCAACTTAATAGGTCCCTCACTATCCGCCAAACTCCAGCCCCTGTCCCATCGCCGCAATGTTGCATCCTTGTGCCTGTTTTACAAGTACTTCAATGGATTGTGCTCTGATGAACTGGCTGCTCTGGTGTCCCCTCGAGGTAAATACACTAGACCAACTCGTCAATCAGCTAAATCCCATCCATTCACTGTGGAGGTCCCTAGATGCCGGAGAGCCTTCTACTCCAATAGCTTCTTTTCTCATGCTGCCGGTCTCTGGAATTTCCTCCCTGCTTCCTGTTTCCCCGACAGTACCGACATGCAGAGGTTTAAAACTAATGTAAACAGACATCTCGCTACACTGCTCTCAACTTAGGATGACACCCAAAACCTACACCCTAATTCTCAGTAGGCCCTTACGTCTACAGTGGCGGCCTGCCTTGTTTGGAATGAAATATGTTAAAAAAAAAAAATTTTTAAATGAATTTCTCGAACAGAACAGTTTTGCACCACTTTTATGTCCCTTTACGGACATTAAAATCAAAATATAATGCTATAAGACCTGATCTAGAAACCTTATTTTAATTTAGATCAAAGTCCATTAAATGATTTCAATTCCAGAGAATGTCTAAAATTTAAGGGGTCTTAAGATGAAACTGAATCGCAGTCTGACTGAGCAGCACAGCAAACTTTGAAACATTGTTGCTGTTTGAAAGTGTTCCAATAACAACATGCTGAAACAATATAATGTCTACCATGTCGGTCCAGTCATCAACACGAACGATTCACAACAGTTAAGGATGTGCATATAACAACTAAAAACAAGTATTCTTACTTTTATTTTATTCTCCAATATAAAAAAAAAAAATGGTGTTTCTTTAGAATGACCGCATCATGAAAAAAAAACGCCATTTTTTTCTTTAAATAGTCCAATTTTTGTTGCGGGCAATCAAATAGTCATAATCTCTTAAACACTCAGTTCATTCTGATGATGAACAAGTTAGGGTATTATTTACTACAGTAACAAAACAAAAAAACGGTGAAAAAAAAAACAAATATACAACAAATAAATGTTACCAAAGACAAGATAAGTTACTTTTCTACCTACCTGGATAAGTTTATTTGTGTTTTTAACTTATTTTAAAGCGTTTTATTTTTGTTCAAAACGAACCTAGTGTCGACTCTGTTAAGTTAGAACAAAAAAATAATGGCCTCCCATAAGCCCTGCATGAAGAGCCTTGATAATCGCCCAAAAATTGAAAATCAAACAAAATACTGGTAGAAAAAATATCCAGTTCGGTTGAACATTACATTTTCACACGATTGGTGACATTTATTGGATGTGTTTCTATCAGTATTTCGTTTAATTTTCGATTTTTGAGCGATTATCAAGGCTCCTCGTGCAGGGCTTATGGCCATTTTTTTCTTTTTTTTTTCTAACTTAACAGAGTGGAAACTAGGTGTGTTTTAAACGAAAAAAAACGCTGTAAAATAAGTTAAAACACAAATAAACTTATCCAGGTAGATAGAAGAGTAACTAATCTTGCCTTTGGTAACATTTATTTGTTGCATATTTGTTTTTTTCACCCTTATTTTTGTTCTGTTAGATACAGTAAATAATGCTCGCAAGTCATCATAATTTAAAATTTTACTTAGTACATAAGATTACATGTGTTACCATGTTTAATCTATGGCAGCACCAAACACTCTCTATTTTAACATTTTGGGTGTTTTGTGTACTTAAACATGAACTGTAGTGACATTTTGTGCTGCCATAGTTTTTATAAGGACAAAGCAACCTGGAGGCATAATGTTATGTAGTAAGCAACATTTTGAAGTAAAATAAATTTTTAAAAAAATACTTGTCTGTTATCAAAATGCATCGATATTCTAAGCATGTATTACTATTTAGATTAAAATTGTATTATTTAAAAAATAAGTCTTTATGAAAAACAAAACTTTGCCGATGTGTGCAGACAAGTAAGTAGGGATTTATTGAAATACATTTTTATTTCTTTCAATAAATATATTCGATATGGGTAATCATTACCATTGACAATATAAATTATTTCAAAGCAAATACAGTTGAGAAATTAGTCAAAAACAATTTGTTTGGGTTTACACTTTTATTTCTTTTAATAAATATATTATTATTGACTGAATTAAACTTATATTGGTATTCACTTTATGACAGCCACCCCTCAAAATAATCTTGATTGGTTTTAACTTATATATTCTCATTGACGAAGGTATATTTCTGGCCTTTGATTCTTAAATGCGTGTTAACAAGGGAAGCTATTGGTGTTGTCGAGAAGTTTTGTTAATTTTCTGATAACAATTGGAGCACAAGGTGGAGCAGGTGCTAGTGTGATTGCAAGAGTTAGAAGTGGATGGAGTAAGTTCAGGGAACTTCTGCCTTTACTAACCAGCAGTGTTAGACTTTTTCCTTGGTCAACAGTGGTATCAGTCATGTGTACACAGTGTGATGATACATGAAAGTGAAACCTGGCTAGTGAGGGTTGAGGACATGCGTTGCATGGAGAAAAATGATTTTGAGAATGATACAATGGATGTGTAATGTGAGTCTTAAAGGCAGGTTTAGTTCTGATGACCACGGATGAAACATTAAATCTAGACAGTATTGGGAGATGTATGCAGAATAGGAGGCTTTGATGGTATGGACATGTTGGATGGGAGTTATGGTTTAGTAGATGTAGAACAGTTGAGGTAGCAGAGTCAGTTCACAGGAGAAGGCCAAGGAAACCCTGGGAGGAAATGATAAAAATGGACCTGAGAGAAAGAGGGATAAATAAAGACCTGGCCAGTGATAGGTTAGTTTGGAAGTCAATTTCTTAAAGCTGTCCAACACATGCCAGCATGTAAAATGGACGTTAAACCAAATTTGATGATGATGATGATGATGATGATGAAGAACAAATAACATTATTGATCTTGTATGTATGCTGTCTCTCAGTTATGTGTTAATTGTGATTGGTTGATGCTACAGCAGATTTATTGCAATGTAAATTAGCACAACTATTGCTATGCAAAAACAGGTTTAGAAATACCTTGTCCAATATACTTCCTTTCATTAGGGGTGGGACGTAATGGGTGAATATTTCAGATTCATGCGAGTAGTATTTTTTTGTGTTCATTTATACATAAATAACACTAAACAATCAAACATTTTGAAAATTTTGCAAAATTCAGAAGGTGCAGGCCACTAGTGTTTGACTATTTTACATTCATGAAAACCCTTTCACAGCCTGAAAATGGTCCTAAATTAAAGTACTATATCAGATTTAACCATCTATATCTATTCATAGCTTTTGAGGATGTTTTAGGACCTGCAATGTCGCATGAAACCACTTTTTCACCGAAAAATGATGGATTTTGAGTCCCGTGGAGCCCTAACGGCTATTTTTGGCCTGCACCTTCTGAAGTTTGCAAAATTTTCAAAATGTTTGATTGTTTAGTGTTATTTATGTATAAATGAACACAAAAAAATACTACTCGCATGAATCTGAAATTTTCACCCATTACATCCCACCCTTACTTTCATGCACACTTCATTAATGGTCTTTTTATGAAGTTATTTTTAAATTTTAAATTAAAGCATTCGCTTTCCTATAGTGTATGAATAAATTGCTAAGTCAGCAGGAAATCCGATAGAAACTTCCTGATGTTCCGAATATAAGCTTTTTAAATTTGGAGATTATTTAGAATACAAAGTAAATGTTTATATGAACTATAAAATTCAAATTTAATAATCATATTTGTGTCAAATGTTGAATTATGTACTGATTGAATAAATTTTAGATTTGTTTAATAAATTGATAAATAAAACATACCTTAGAATTGGTAAAAAATGTCTTTATATATGAAATGAGAATAGGCAATCGTTTGTGCTGGACTTATTCAATGTAGTTTAACATTGACTTTAATATCGACCTGACCTTATTTTATAGAAAGGTGGTCAAGGGAAGATAACTGTGATTGTCATTACCTCACCGTCCCCATTATCAAAGCTATTTTTTATCAATAAAGTCATTCAATTTTATAATTTAACACATGTAATAATGACTAGAAGTTTCTTTTTATATAGTGAAACAGACAACTGTTTGAGCTTGACTCAGCTTTATTCAATGTAATTTAACAATGGCTACAAAATAGGTTCAACCTTATTATTTTTTTAGAAATGTAGTCAAGGGTAGGTAACTAATTTTTATTTTCAGCGCAATATTTTTATCATTTGTAAATAAACAAATGATAAAAATATTGCGCTGAAAAAAAAAAATTAGTTACCTGATATCCTGATATTGTACATCAAAATATGAACACAAACTCTATAGAGGCTTGGTCTTGGCATGGACTGTAAGACCACCCCCGTAATATTTTGTAATATAAGAGTCGTCAAATGAAAGGTAAAACAAAGCCCTTCTATAAATAACAACGATATATTTATTTTGAGTGACCTACACCGTTGGGTGTAGGTTGTTGAAAGTTTAGACAGTGAAGAAAAGGAATTAAAGTAATAATGTTCAGCTGCCAAAAGTATTTTCTCAAGCCATATATCTTCCAGTGAAGATAGCCTCGCTCAGCTGTCAGACAGAGGCAGGAGAGAAGACGTCTTTCTTCGTTAGTGCCAGGAAGCTCTCTGTCTGACCTGCAAATCCCAAAGGATCTGAAAGTAGTCCTTCAATAATTCGGTCAAAATTAGTACGTCTTAGAGTTCGATTGGTCTTCGTATGACCAAATCACCTCACAGGGGCTGCTCTCCACAAGAAGAAAGAAATGCCAAAGTTTATGACTGCTACATCTCCTCCTTGGGTTTTGAAGATAGACACACACAATGATAAATATGTGGGAACTACATTATATTACTCAGAGTACTTTGATACATATATTTCATTTTGATCAAAGAAGGTGCAACATTATCGTGCGATCTGAGTTTACGCTTGGCATCCATAAAAAGGAAATGCAACATTTTAGCGCATTTTTATTTATAACTTAAAAATTGTAGAAGTTATAAAATAAGAATAAAAATGTTAAGAAGGGGTTCAGAGCTTGGAGCGGAGTGCACAGGAGTCTTCATGCTGGGTGTGCCTTGACTATAAATTTACCGAAATTTATTTAGATTTATGTCACTTTACTTACACACCCTTCTACCCAATCAATGCTGAGAATATCCATGGGCCCCATTCTAAAAATTTGATATTATAAAATGTTAAAAAAAATAAGAATAGATAAAAGGCAATATGGTGTCATGGACTGGGTGCAAAAGGACATAGAGGTTCTTCATTCAATCCCGGGCAACGCCGGCTCTGTCGGCTAGTGTGTGTGTGCATATATATATATATATATATATATATATATATATATATATATTATAGAGAGAGAGAGAGCGAGAGAGAAATTATATAATTATCTGACATTTTTTAATGAGAATTTGCTTTTCTTTATTTTTTTTTTAATTCACACCCTTTTATATACCTGACTTCCATTGCTGTGCATGTAAATGTTTCATTTAATTCCTTTGTTTCTATCCAATTTAAATACCAAACTTTTTTTTTCTCCCTCTAAATTTATTCATAAAAAACTTTACAGAAGAAAAAAAAAAATCGACGGTCAATGTTTTTTTTATCTGTTTTTTTTTGTTTGTTCTTTTACTTTTGTGATTCAACCAAACCGCCCCCCAAAAAGATACAAACATTTTTTTAATCTTTCGCTCACAATGAATAAAACGACAAAAACTGAAAACAATGAAATTGAAAATTGAATTTTTCTTCTCCATGCTTGTTGTTATTATTTTTATTGTCATTAAGTAAAATCTACCATTTTATATTGTTAGTTATTTTTCCTCGTTAAAAATCTGTCAACAAACTAAACCTGGTGATTATTACTACGATTATTACTGTGGAATAACTTGAAACAAAACAAAAACAAAAAAAAGAAAAAGAAAAATGGTGTCCATAAAGTTATTTCTAAAGTTAATTTATTTTGAGAAGAAGCAGACAAGAAGGAATCATCTCAAATAAAATACTTTTTTTTTTCTATGTCATATTCTTTGATAATTGCAAATATTTCTTAGACGAAGTAATTGTTATTTATATTTACTTTTATTCTCATCTTTGTTGTAGTCATTTCCATAACGTTTTAGCCGTTATTTTTACCGGCATTCTTTTAGTTGCCTTTTGTCGTCCGTAGCCTCCTTTTTGGAATTTACAACTGAACTCTTAATGTAATCCACTGGATTAGTGATAAAAATTAACTTAAGAGGAAGAGGGATAAATAAAGACCTGGCCAGAGATAGGTTAGTTTTTAAGTCAATTTCTTAAAGCCGTCCAACACATGCCAACATGTAAAACGGACATGAAACTAAATATAATGTTGGGGTAAATTGCTCTAATTAATTTTCAGAAATACTCCTACATTGTCATACGACACATGACCAAGTGGATAAAAATGTTTTTTTATACTAATGGTTCACCACTTACCAAGGTTAAAAGCCACTCGAGGATAAGGATTAACAAGATTTTTAGTTGGATGATGGAACAGTACTATGAAACGATTGAGAAATATGATTGATTCACAGGATGAATCGACATACATTTGTTGCCATTGGACTTGAAAACGATCATGTTGTAGTCTATAGGGAAACATTCTCACAGTAACATGTTCCAACGCAGGTGGGAAGTTCTTGGTAAGAAACTCTGTTCATGGAAGTTCCATTTGATTTTAGGCACATAGAGAAAGAAAGGATAGAGAAAGGTGTTGGTTAAGAGATATTCTAGAGTAAATTCTATCAAGAAGTTCAGAGTTCAATCCCTGCTAAAGAAACTTAAGAGAAAAAAAAATTAATTGATACGAGATATCTAAAAGGTACAGAATGCAGATTGAGAGCAATTTTCTTAGGCATTCGTCTAGTCTTGAGAGACAAGGGTGGCTGCACGGGAGTCAATTGTGAAGCAAGGGTTGCGCAATCATCAACCACACCTCTCTTGAATCGGCATTGCTTGGCAAGGAGAAGTCCAAGACGACTGGAAACAATGCTGAGATAAGCGGAGAGCTTTGGCACATACAGCACCTGATATTCTAAAATGGTCACCCATTTTAGTACTGACCAGGCTCAACGTCACTTAACTTAAATGTTCTAACGGGAATCAGCATGTCGACACGATTATGCCATATGATTAATAGTAAATAAAAAAGTAACAATCACGTAGAGGTGATAGACACACATGTAATCAGACACACGAGAAGTGGTCTCACAATTTTATTAATATAGAGACTACTCTTATATAATTATTGGGTTAGTGGTAATAAAGATGTTTATTTATGCAAACATAATTTAGCTACACATTTGCAAAATATGTTTCAGTCACAGCTATAAAAAGGGTTCCACAAAATGAAAGTTTAAAGTAAAGACGTTCTGGCTTGAAAAAGTCTGGCTCTTTATAGCTGTGACTGAAACATGTTTTGCAAATGTGTAGCCAAATTATTTTTGTATAAATAAAAATCTTTATTACCAGTGAAAAGTAATAGTAATCGGCTCCCTTTAATCGCGAGAGACAATGGATACCCCCTGTAATAGTGCCTGTGCAGGGAGTCAATTGTGAAGCAAGGGTTGCGCAATTACAACCACATCTCTTCTGAATTGCCATTGCTTGAATTAAGTTGCAAGAAGTCCAAGACGACTGGAAACAATTCCGAGATAAGCAGAGAGCTCTCCCACATACAGTTCCTGGTATTCTAAAATGGTCACCCATTTTAGTACTGACCAGGCTCAACGTCACTTAACTTCGGTGATTTAAAGGAAACTGGTGTGTCAGTGTGATTATGCTGTATACTGAGAACAATTTACTCCAGTGGAATCCAATAAATGCTTCATTTCAAAATTCCCAAGGAGTTACTGACTATGACAAAAAAAGCACCTGAAGAAGGCTGGAGAGTACAACGGGCCAATCATCATGAACATGCCAACAATCAAGATGAGGATAATAGTCAAAAACATATAAATATCATATTCTTTTGATTATTGCCATCCAAATAATGATCAGACTGATGTTTTCTATTGGCCTTTTGGCAAGGAGCAAAGTGTAGTATCTGTTCTGATAGCACACTTAATCTTTTCCTGTCCTCGGTCAGTAAAGGAGAAATCCTTTTAGACTGAAACAATTTTTATTTTTGTCCAAATCCAGAGTACCCCTTGGTTAATGATGAGTTCAAAGGGGTAAACATAATACGATAAAAAATTATGTATAGGCGATAAAAATGGTTTTATGTTATTTTTTAAAAAATAATATTTAATGAGGAACCATTTTGACTTACAACGCATGTAATCTGAAGAAAAACATGTTTTTAAATGTGTAAATATGTTACAAGAAACGTGATTTTCACAAAATGGAGTCTTACAGGATGCCGCCATGTTGTTTTTTGTATCGATCAAGGCAAAGAAAAATATTATAAGGTCTTTTTTTCCCTATTACTATGAAATACTATATTGATTTTAACTCCAAAATGTTATATATATATATATATATATATATATATATATATATATATATATATATATATATATATATAATGTATATATAACATGATATTATTATAGATTTCTTCCGAGAAAAAAAAACAGAGCATTCTTTCAAAATAAGATATAAATCATAATCCTATGTTTTGCCCAATGAGGGTGAAAACAATTTATGTTACTGAAATATCCGTAGCTATATATATATATATATATATATATATATATATGAAAAAGGAAAGCCAAAAACTATATTATTTATGTATTCATCAACGTTTCGTCTTTATTGAAAGACTTCCTTAGGATGAAGAAACAATGTAGAAAAATCATACAGATATTAATTTTGATTTGCCAGAAAATTGTCCAAATTAAATAATAGATTTCTTTCATACATATTTCCACATATTGCAAGAAATTAATTAATTAATTAATTAATGAGACAGAAATAAAATAATCAAATAAATAGGAATAAATTAATACACTCACACTTGAATAATTAAACTAATAGGTATGATGCCCCCTTCTTTCCTTGTGCCAAAACTTCTTGTCTTTAATCATAATTTGCGTTTCAAAATAGTAAAAACATCTTTTTTACATTCATAAAAATTTTAATTGTTTTTTTTTTCGTTCTTTTGTTACTTCTTCAACTTTCTAATTCAGAACATGACGGTAGATTCAGACTTCCGCCCTCACATCCACTGTCAGCCAAGCTCGGCTGTGACCTATTTTGACCCAGACAAACTCCCTAGCTAAAAATAGATATGGGAAGTTAACACTCATTTCTCGCGTCCCTTAAAAGATACAGACTGCTGATGAAAACGGACCAACCAAAATCGTAATTTTCATTTTTCGCTTGTTCACCTCCACAGCAATGCCGAAATTTGGACAATTTTCTGGCAAATCAAAATTAATATCTGTATGATTTTTCTACATTGTATCTTCATCATAAGGAAGTCTTTCAATAAAGACGAAACGTTGATGAATACATAAATAATATAGATTTTGGCTTTCCTTTTTCATTTTCCATTATGTCGGATCATTTTATCCTTATTTTTATTCATATATATATATATATATATATATATAAAATGTAGTAACACGAAATTACATAATCATCGATGCAATAATTTATTTCAACTTTGTGGTATTTTCAAGCATCCAATTTAGACGATTACATTTTTTTAACTTTCAAAAATGTAATCGTCTAAATTGGATGCTTGAAAATACCACATGGTTGAAATAAATTATTGCATCGATGATTATGTAATTTCGTGTTACTACATTTTATTCTTGCTCTGTTTATTACATTGAGCTCTCATACCCGGATTTCCTCCTGGAATTATTTCATTATAACACAAATATATATATATATATATATTATCGTCTTGGAAGAATCTGTTTAACCCTTCAATCTCATCATTTACCTGCCCCTTTTTGTGGAGCTGGATGTTCTCCACATTAAAACCGACCTTGTGGGGAGGCAAGTAAACAGGGACTGACGAGGTAAAAAAGATGTGATATTTTCTGTCAAATAAACCATTAGGAGTATTCATATTATTCGGACTACTGTTCTCATCTTTGAAGGTTATTTTCAAAACGTTTTAGCTGATGTAACCTCTGACCATCTTCAAGTGTGTCTTGTCGAACGAAATTCCGTACAGATTTCCGAGTTCGACAAGACACATCTGTATAAGGTCAGAGGTTACATCGGCTGAAACGTTGTGAGAATAACATCCAAGATGAGAACAGTAGTCCAAATAATACAAATTATCGATCCTTATCTCAAAAATTCTGAAACATAATTGGGTTATTCGGACTACTACTAATTCTCATCTTGGTTGTTATATTCACAACATTTTGGCCGATATAACCTCCGGCCTTCTTCAGTTGCATCTTTTGGAACTTTAGAACCTTCTAGTCGAACACGGGAACCCGTACGAAATTTCAAACTGAACTAATGGTTAAAGGCGTTGGTTAACAATCCGTTCTACGTGACAGTCTTCTGGAGGTTGAAGGTTCAATCCTTACTACAGGTGACAATAACTAAGAATAAGATAAATGGTCGAAGGAATGAGAACAATCTACCCACCACGTTAATTAAATAAAGGGTTGGTGCTTGTTGCTTAAAAGTCCGAAAAAAAGATTTATTTGTCTTTTACTGTTTAAGAGGTAAATAAGGGGCAGTAACTCTTAATTGTAATTTTGAGCCAGATTTTACGAGCATACGATCGCCTTGGTGCCGAAGGATTCCATCATTTGCGTGTGAATCACAAGTACAATTTTGTTGATCCACAAACCGGGGCCACCACCAACCACGTTGGACGTATGTGGTGTGAAGCAAAAAAAAAAAGAAATAAAATTGAATGTGGCACCCACACGCAAATGGTGGATTCCTATCTCGCAGAATTCATGTGGCGGCAGAAATTCAAACCTGTAAATGCTTTTGCCCAAATTTGCAAACAAATTACTGAATTTTATTCAGTATAAAACCCAAGTATAAACACAATAAATTCTTAAATTTTCCATTGCTGTATACTTTGCTGTTCATTTATTACTAATTAATTTTCTGTAAATTACGTTACATGTAATAACAACAGTTGATAAGAGTTACTGCCCCTTATTTACCTCTTAAACAGTAAAAGACAAATAAATCTTTTTTTCGGACTTTTAAGCAACAAGCACCAAAGGGTTCAGTTTGGAATTCCATATAGATTTCCGAGTTCGAAAAGATGCTCACGAAGGTCGGAGGTTATATCGACGGAAAGGTTATGAAAATAACACCCAAGATGAGAATAGTAGACCGAATCATTCAAATTATCAATCCTCATCTTAAAAATAAAACCATCATTATTTGTACAATTCGAAACAAGAGGCTGATTCAACCATTGCCTTTATAAACCCCAAGCTTCATTGTAACTTTTCTTTTTATCCCCCTTGTTTGAAATGTATATTTTGATAAACAATTGTTTATATATAATCTATATTATATGCTGTGCCGGCACTAGGGGCGCATGCGCAGCTCAATATATAATTACATGGCGGCGCGGGGAGGGGGGAATAAGAGATTATTATTTGTAAAATTTTTAAAAAATGGGCTATTCTTTTTAAATCAAAAATCAAAGAATTATTCAAATTTAACGAAAATTTTCAATATTTATTCTATTAATTATATATTTTATAAGGAATAAAAAGTTTTTAAAATTTTGTTATCAGAGCGATTTTTTTTAAAGAGTGAAATTTTGACAGAATTTAAATTTGGCTCATATGAATACACATGCGCGGTAATGTTTTTTTTTTGTTTGTTTTTTGTTGTTGTTGTTTTTAATATGTTGTTACTATTAAAAACGACTCGATATATTTTTTTCTGAAAACATTTTAAGAAAAGGGGATATATCTAAAACTAAGGAAACCTCTCTGCTTACTCGTCCCTCACTCACCCCCCCCCCCCCTTAACAGTAGGTAGTTCGGGTTCTGATTATTTTAATAAGATTCTTGGGTTATGCAGAGGGAATGATATTTGCTAAAATTGAAGAGTTAATCCATTTTCTATTCACTGGTTGTCACAAAATTACATTTAACAAAATACAACTTTCTTTTTTTCATTTACTTTTTAATATTTATAAATTTTGGAGAAATTTCTCTCATGGGCCAGAGAAGAATATGTCTAATAACCAGTTAAATTTGAACAAAATGTTTTTGGAATAAGTTGCCAGATCAGATTAAGAACAGCAATAGCGTGGATCAGTTTAAGATGAGGTTGGATGAATTCAGAGAAAGTGGTAGGAGGGAGAAATTGAGGGGGCACTTTTGGGAGTTATCAAATGAAATATTTAACAGAATTTGATCTGGATATCGATACTGTATTAATAGTTTGATTTTTTTTTTTTTAACAGTTGAATTGAGAAGATAGTTAAAGGGGAGATGCCGAAGGAGGCATAACAAACAAATAAATAATAAATAAAAAGTAGACAGGCTAAATATGTTTACGCAACTCCTTGCACTATCATTGAACTCTGCGAGATATTTCAAGCGACACTGATTGGGTAGCAGAGGGCAGAGGTAAAAGTGCAGAATAGTTAACATACAGTAACTCGTAAACCAAAAAAAAACAAAAAACACACATGATTTATATCAAGTGCATTAGAATGAAATTCTCTACCTAACTAGCAACGGTTTAACGTTTATAGCATCTTTTATTTCACACTTTTTCTTCTATAAAGTGTGTTTTCTTGAGACTTGACATTTAATGGTGGCCAAGATCTGTAGGCATGTTGCGACCGCTATTAGGTGTCAAGAATACAGATTTTATAGAAGAAAACGAGTGTTTAAACGTTAAAACTTGACTAGTTAGGTAGGGAATTTCATTCTAATGCGTTTGATGTTTTGTTGTTATTTTGGTTTACGAGTTGTCGAGTGTTAACTATTCTGGACTTTTACCAAGGCCAGACAAAGCAGTACTGCATCGTATGGTTCTCTTCTCCATATTCACCAATGGTTGGGTCGGTTTTATAGCCTCGTTCGGCTATAGAAGCTTTTGATTGTTCCATTCCCATTCGCAGGCTTTTGAGTGTCCTCCATTTGGGCAGGGATGATTCTAAGCCAGGAGGGAGGGTTTCAGAAGGGCCTCCATTTTTATAACATAATTTTGGGGATTTGACTGAGTATTAAACGCATTCTTCTTTGATGAAGGTTCAGGAAAGAAATTTCTCATACGTGTGAATAAACAATTTTAAAAAATATATATTTGTGACGTCACTGCGTCAGATATTTACCTTGCTTCTTTGGGTTTTTTGTTTTATTTGTTTCTCTTTATTTAAAGCAAAATGCCAATCGATCAGTAGATCGATATTTCAGGAAACACTGAGCAATAATTAAAAATAAAATATATGTATAATAACAATAATACGCTTGTACCTTCGTCTGTACATATATTATCACCTTCAACCCCCATTTAAAAAAAAAATGAGATCATCCGATCGACAAAGATAAAATGCAAAGGAGTTATTGATGATTATCTGGTGTCACTGACTGCCAAAAATTAAGATCTTGCCGAATTCAAAAGGAATTGTTCCAAAATCGAATAAAACATCATAAATACACTCGTGTTGTCGCTGTAGACTTAAAAGCTACATTCGTTTTATTTATTCAAAAGATATTTATCTGACAATTATTAAGAAAGGGAGTATTTATTTTTTAAATATTTAGATTTTTATAATAAATAAATTAAAACTTTCGTTTTATTTATTTAAAAAAATGATATTTAGTTGATAAGAATTTTTTACAGTAAGAAAAAAGGTAAGCAACCGTGGAATTTTCACGGAGGTCCTGCTCGTATGTGAAATATTACGAGAGAATTAAAAGCAAAACCCGAATTATATTCGGCTTTGTATTATTTGTATCATTCGGACTACTGTTCTCACCTTGGATGTTATTCTCACAACGTTTCAGCCCATGTAACCTCCTACCTTCTTCAGGTGTGTCTTGTCGAACTCGGGAATCTTTATGTCGAACTTGGGGAATCTGTACGGAATTTTAAGCAGAACCTTTTATTTAATCCATGATGGTAGCTTGCTCTCATTCCATCATCCATGGCCGGGTAGAACGAAAACGAACTGGTAATAACTGCTGTATTAGCCCATGGCGAGCTATGCCGGCTTCCTCTAAAGGAGGAAGTTTACAGAGAATATACGTATATCCCAGTCATGGGAAGATGACATACAGCACCTGGCATTCCCAAATTGTCACCCATATGGTTATGGCCAGGCTCCACATGGCTTAACTTCGATGATCTAACGAGAACCAGTGTGTCAATGCGGTCATCCCGGGTAGAAATCTTAAGTAATTCATTCGTAAAGGGTTTTGTTCGAAATTCCGTACAGATTCCCCGAGTTTGACAAGACGCACCTGAAGAAGGTTACCTCGGCTAAAACGCTGTGAGAATAACGTCCAAGATGAGAATAGTAGTCCGAATAATCCAAATTATCAATCTTCACCTCAAAAATTCCAAAACATACTTGGCTTTGTTTTAACCTTATGTTCCTGATTTTGCTTTGGGCCAGAGGAGAGTAGGGGTGTTGGTTGTTGGTCTTTCCAATTAATGTACAATTAAAAGCAGGCCCAGCCAGAGGAGATTTTTACTTCACCCATTACAGGGTGTCAAAGTATGTGCAGCCTCTCATTAAACCGGTGAAAGCAACAAGTAAATACGTATAAATGTTTGGGTTGTGCATATGTTTTATAAAACCCTTTTCTTCCCCCCCCCCCCTCCACACAAAATATATATTTAAGATGTTTTTAAAGATTTTAAA
Organism: Sepiola atlantica; assembly: GCA_963556195.1. Classification (NCBI taxonomy): domain Eukaryota; kingdom Metazoa; phylum Mollusca; class Cephalopoda; order Sepiida; family Sepiolidae; genus Sepiola; species Sepiola atlantica. The sequence continues at coordinate 20,052,763 of OY744536.1, read as the reverse complement.
AGTCTGTATTTTGTTCTTTTAGAGAAACCCGATCACTTTCATTGTCATCTGAACAAAGTTGTTTTTATTTTGAAATTAAATCTTATTTTAATCTTGCTAAGTCTGTGATAGCCAATCATCTATGTATGTATATATATATATATATATATATATATATATATATATATATATATATAGTACATGTGTTATTTTTGTTTCCTAGATGTTAATCCAATGAGACTCCAGTGTTTATAAAAAAAGTGCTCAATAACAAGTAGAGCTGTTTTTTTAGTATAAAGTTTTATTTATACAAACATTATTGGCTACATATGTGCATACATGTTTCAGCTGCGATCTCTTTAGAGAATGAACTTCTTCAGACGTTTATACACTGGTCCTCTCAAGAGATTGCAGCTGAAACATGTATGCACATATGTAACCAATAATGTTTGTATAAATAATAATTTATACTATATATATATATATATATATATATATATATATATATATATATATAGAAAAAGTTTAAGTTAAAGAACCAAACAATTGAGATATTCCCAGATAATATAATATAAAATTTATTTATTAATAAATTAGATTTCATCGATTCCAGTGAATATTAAATACTGCAGATAAAATTAAGCTCAATGGTTTACATGTTATGTTAAGCAGAGCTTTCATATTATAATTCAGTAGATTAAAAATGTTATGACATAATTAATTAAAATTTTAAATATTATAATCATGCTTAATGATTAAACATTGTTAGGTGTTGATTTTCTTAGCTTGATTATAATATATAAAATTTTAATTAATTATGTCATAAATTTTGTAATCTACTGAATTATATATATATATATATAGAGAGAGAGAGACGCTGATAAAACATTTTTTGAATGGATTTAACATGTGACAAATTATTTGTCTATGTTTTATCGGAACTTTTTATAGATTTTCTGATGAGAAGTTTAATTTGTTTCTTTTAAATTGTTTCGAATTTTCTTATAAAGAAAAAAGAAATGATGAAACTTGAATTTATTTGTTAAAATATAGATTCTAAAAAAAAATTGACTTTGAAACAATTGTCAAAAAAAAAATCTTGGTATTACATACTTTTCGAATTAGCTAAAAAAAAAGCTATATATAATTTTCAAAAAGAGAATGAAAATTCATTACTTATTTTTAATGTACGAAAAAGATTTTAATATTGAGTTCAGTATCGTAATTTTTTCTCTGCCGTTGAAGGTCCCATCTTTCAACAATATTTCTAAGCAAGCCTTACCCAAATATCGTTTAATTAAATGCTTAGTAGTTGTCTCCTTTGCTCTGTCCACTTGTCCCCTTTTTGTGTGTTGCAGAGTAAAAGTTGTTGATAAGGGGACAGTCTAAATACCTCACTGATCTGTCCATTCGTTTCTTTTATTCGTTTCAGAAGTATTTGTATTGATTTACTCCTTTCCAGGAGTTAGGCACAAGGCCAGTTTTTATCCTACTCCCACAAGGTAAGATGTGACCCAAGGTCGGGTCGGGAAAGTGGGGTTTGAAAAGCCAGCACCCGAGAGGTGAGCACTCTGGCCATTAAAAATTGCCTGGGCAGCCCCGTCGGCATTCTCCGGTAGGGGCGCCTTAGGCAGTAAGCAATAAACTTACTCCTCCTCAAAGAGGGGAGGCGAAGCCTGGGAGGGTGGACCTCCTAGAACTGCACAGGACAGACCCATAGACCGGCGTAAATCAAGCCCCGAAGGCCAAGACAATACCAGTCTATGGGGTGCAGTATCCATCTAAACAGATACTACACTTTGATCTTAGCCAAAAAGCCAAGAAATTCTTCAATATCAGCTTGTTTAAGAGTTCACAAAGATTTAATTAAAATCGATAATAATTTTGTAAAGATTACCCAGTATTCAATCCGTCTTAGCTTATCTATATTAATAAGATAATGAGGCAATTTCGCGTCTGTTTGTGTATTTTTTTATGTGTTGAATTATTATTTATCAAATTTAATATTAAATACATTTATTTTGTCACTTATGCTACCTTTCCATCCAATTCCATCCATTCCATCAGTTATCGAGGTTTTTCGTCTTAGGGTTCTGTTGTATTTCTGTTCTTTCTCACTAATTCCCAGTTAATTTGGTTTGCTCTCAAATTATATTTAACAATGGTCATTTTGCCGTTGAAGATATTTTCTTGATATTTCTATGGTTCCGTGTATTATTGATGAAATAGTAATAGTTTTAGATGCTACTTTACAATCAAATCTCCATGAAAAAACTTCTTTTTTTTAAATAGTCCAAATTATGGAGTTGGTACTACAAATAGTCACAAAAGTCATCTTATTCTTTAATAGTCTAAATTTTGGACTAGGTACTCCAATTATTATCTAATTCTTTAACAAGTCTAAATTTTGGACTAGGTACTCCAATTATTATCTAATTCTTTAACAGGTCTAAATTTTAGACGAGGTACTCCAATTATTATCTAATTCTTTAACAAGTCTAAATTTTGGACTAGGTACTCCAATTATTATCTAATTCTTTAACAAATCCAAATTTTAGACGAGGTACTCCAATTATTATCTAATTCTTTAACAAGTCTAAATTTTGGACTATGTACTCCAATTATTATCTAATTCTTTAACAAGTCTAAATTTTAGACGAGGTACTCTAATTATTATCTAATTCTTTAACAAGTCTAAATTTTGGACTAGGTACTCCAATTATTATCTAATTCTTTAACAAGTCTAAATTTTAGACGAGGTACTCTAATTATTATCTAATTCTTTAACAAGTCTAAATTTTGGACTAGGTACTCCAATTATTATCTAATTCTTTAACAAGTCCAAATTTTGGACTAGGTACTCCAATTATTATCTAATTCTTTAACAAGTCCAAATTTTGGACTAGGTACTCCAATTATTATCTAATTCTTTAACAAGTCCAAATTTTGGACTAGGTACTCCAATTATTATCTAATTCTTTAACAGGTCTAAATTTTGGACTAAGTACTCAAATTATTATCTAATTCTTTAACAAGTCCAAATTTTGGACTAGGTACTCAAATTGTTATTTTATTCTTTAACAAGTCCAAATTGTGGACTAGGTACTCCAATTATTATCTAATTCTTTAACAGGTTTAAATTTTGGACTAGGTACTCCAATTGTTATTTTATTCTTTAACAAGTCCAAATTTTGGACTAGGTACTCCAATTATTATCTAATTCTTTAACAGGTTTAAATTTTGGACTAGGTACTCAAATTGTTATTTTATTCTTTAACAAGTCCAAATTGTGGACTAGGTACTCCAATTATTATCTAATTCTTTAACAGGTTTAAATTTTGGACTAGGTACTCCAATTGTTATTTTATTCTTTAACAAGTCCAAATTGTGGACTAGGTACTCCAATTATTATCTAATTCTTTAACAGGTTTAAATTTTGGACTAGGTACTCCAATTGTTATTTTATTCTTTAACAAGTCCAAATTTTGGACTAGGTACTCCAATTATTATCTAATTCTTTAACAAGTCCAAATTTTGAACTAGGTACTCCAATTGTTATTTTATTCTTTAACAAGATCAAATTTTGAAGGTGATTAGTCCAATCGTCAAACTTTTAGAATCCAGATGAATTTCAATAACAAACCAGTAGTTTTTTTTTATTTGAATTTAGCATTTTGACTTTATATTAATTTTTACTCTATATTAATAAAATTGTCTGACCACCTCTCGTGTGTCTGTGTGTTTCTAACCTCTACGTGACTTACACATCATTATTTACTATTAATTGATTATTTATTGAAATCAAAATTAAATTTTCAAAATAAAAGCGCAATTTAAAAAAATATATATATATTATTACTAGTGTACAACCTCCGTTAAAAATGACAGAAAAAATTATGCTTCGTCAGTGTTCGCACCCGCTTTTTATCTAGACATATTACGAAAATATTCATATAAAATCATAGAATTACGTCAGTAATTTATTTTTTCATCAATAAATTATCATTTCTGATGACCTAAAGAAAGAAGAAAAAAACACCAGCCATTGACTTTTTATTATAGAGTGGAGAAATCTTTTTACAAATTCATTTCAAACGGCAGGATATGTCTGCGGTGGTTGTCTGACTTGCTATTTGCTTTCTTACTTCCTTTGATCACTTGAAATCGTTTCGTCCGGGGGGGCTAGAAAAAGACATGTGTTTGACTTGCTAACTTTTGAATAACGGAATGGAAGTACATAAATATACAAATAAATACACAACGGTCTTTATAATAAAGTGGAGGGTGTTTACAATAAGAAGGGAAAATATCTTTCAAAATATTGAAGGATTTTTTTTATATAATAGAGTGAAGGGTGCTTACAATAAGAAGGGAAAATATCTTTCAAAATATTGAAGGATTTTTTTTTATAATAGAGTGAAGGGTGCTTACAATAAGAAGGGAAAATATCTTTCAAAATATTGAAGGATTTTTTTTTATAATAGAGTGAAGGGTGCTTACAATAAGAAGGGAAAATATCTTTCAAAATATTGAAGGATTTTTTTTATAATAGAGTGAAGGGTGCTTACAATAAGAAGGGAAAATATCTTTCAAAATATTGAAGGATTTTTTTTTATAATAGAGTGAAGGGTGCTTACAATAAGAAGGGAAAATATCTTTCAAAATATTGAAGGATTTTTTTTTATAATAGAGTGAAGGGTGCTTACAATAAGAAGGGAAAATATCTTTCAAAATATTGAAGGATTTTTTTTTATAATAGAGTGAAGGGTGCTTACAATAAGAAGGGAAAATATCTTTCAAAATATTGAAGGATTTTTTTTTATAATAGAGTGAAGGGTGCTTACAATAAGAAGGGAAAATATCTTTCAAAATATTGAAGGATTTTTTTTATAATAGAGTGAAGGGTGCTTACAATAAGAAGGGAAAATATCTTTCAAAATATTGAAGGATTTTTTTTTATAATAGAGTGAAGGGTGCTTACAATAAGAAGGAAAAATATCTTTCAAAATATTGAAGGATTTTTTTTTTATAATAGAGTGAAGGGTGCTTACAATAAGAAGGGAAAATATCTTTCAAAATATTGAAGGATTTTTTTTATAATAGAGTGAAGGGTGCTTACAATAAGAAGGGAAAATATCTTTCAACATATTGAAGGATTTTTTTTTATAACTTCAGCAAATAAAATTTAAATTGAATTTATCGAATTATTTTTTAATGTAATTCTTATTTTAGAGTTTAGGTTTAACTTTTCTCTGTAATTTTCCTTTTTATTCAAAAGACTAACCTTGATGTGTCTCCATCATTTATACCATCTTCTTAACTATCCTTACTGTGATCATCCCATCTGTATATCATTCAACCATGTTTCATTAAAGAGTTCTGGAATAAATTGGCTTTGAAACAATTGTAAAAGGACTATGAGTTTCTTTTGAAATTAGCTAAAAAAACAAAAACTATTTAAAAAAATCATTCAACCACGGTAGTAAAAATATGTAGTACAAAAATGTGTAGTACAATGGTAATTCATTGAAAGCTTTATGGTTTTCCTTGTTTAAATATTATTATTATTATTATTATTATTATTATTATTATTATTATTATTATTATTATTATTTTGATTATTATTATTATTTTGATTATTATTATTATTATTATTTTTTATTATTATTATTTTTATTATTATTATTATTATTATTATTATTTTGATTATTATTTTTTTTTTTTATTATTATTATTTTTATTATTATTATTTTTTTTTTATTATTATTATTATTATTATTATTTTTTATTATTTTTATTATTATTATTTTTTTATTTTTTTATTATTATTATCATTATTTTTTTAATTTATTATTATTAGTTTTTATTATTATTATTATCTCTCTATATATAAAGTTAGGCATGTGTATATGTTTATATATATATATATATATATATATATATATATATATATATATTAGTATTTCATGTATCCACATAACATTTTATAAGGAGATATTATTTTTTATGTATCAATTTTCAGTATTTACTTCAACAGTGCTCGATATGTAAGTAGAGCTAGGTAGTAAGCTATGAAAATATATTTATGGCAATTAAGCTACACAGAGGCTCCCGCGTTTCATCCCCGGGGGGGAAATCTTCAGACTAAAATGCATGGAGTTATTTTTGCCGGCTAGCTAGTTAACCAATCAGATTCTTTGTTGTTCTCTCAGCCAATCGTTGGGCTTCCCGCAAACAAAGGTCTTGTTGGTGTTACTTCCTACATCCTGTTCTATATATATATATATATATATATATATATATATATATATAGTGTGTGTGTGTATCGGATTCACTCCTAAACTAATTAACTGATCATTATGAATTATGGAATAAGGATACAAACACATCACTAAAGCAGAACAAAGACATGCAATTTACACCAAATGATTGTGGTTGTATGAATCGATCGAAATATATTGGTTCTGCTTTAGTCGTGTGTTTGCGTCCTTATTTTTAATAGTCTGTTGACATGCTTATCCACTATTCCACAGAACTTAATTAGAAAAATAGTGAGTTAACCCTTTCACTATCGGAATATTTCTTGTTCAAAAACTTACAAATAAACTGCTCTATCCTTTTAGCATCTCTAATAGTTTATCAGAAAAATGTTTCAAAAAATCGCTAAAGATTGGATTAGACTTAAAGTATTTTGGGGACATATTGTTACACTGGTAATTCATAGTGGAACTAATGTAGTACAATGGTAATTCATTAAAAGCTTTATGGTTTTCCTTGTTTAAATTTTATCATTATTATTATTTTTTTAAATTTATTATTATTATTTTTGTTTTAATTTATTATTATTATTATTATTTATTATTATTATTATTATTATTATTATTATTATTATTATTATTTTAATTTATTATTATTATTTTTTATGATTATTATTATCTCTCTATATATAAAGTTAGGTATGTATATATATATATATATATATATATATATATATATATATATATATATATATAATGTATCAGATCCACTCCTAAACTAATTAACTGATCATTATGAATTATGGAATATATATTCTAGGCAACACGATGAGTAACAATGGTAATTCATTGAAAGCTTTATGGTTTTCCTTGTTTAAATTTTATTATTATTATTATTATTATTATTATTATTATTATTATTTTATTTTTATTATTATTATTATTTTATTATTATTTTTTATTATCATTATTAATTTTTTTTTAAATTTATTATTATTATTATTATTATTATTGTTTTAATTTATTATTATTATTATTTTTTTATTTTTAAAAAATTTATTATTATTATTTTTTATGATTATTATTATCTCTCTATATATAAAGTTAGGTATGTATATATATAATGTATCGGATCCACTCCTAAACTAATTAACTAATCATTATGAATTATGGAATATATATTCTAGGCAACACGATGAGTAACAATGGTAATTCATTGAAAGCTTTATGGTTTTCCTTGTTTAAATTTTATTATTTTTATTATTATTATTATTTTATTATTATTTTTTATTATTATTATCATTATTAATTTTATTTTATTTATTATTATTTTTTTTTTAATTATTATTATCTCTATATATAAAGTTAGGTATGTGTATATGTTTATATATATATATATATATATAATGTGTGTGTATCGGATTCATTCCTAAACTAATTAACTGATCATTATGAATTATGGAATATGTATTCTAGGCAACACAATGAGTAACATGGGTACATTATCTTTTAGGGGTGTTCCACAAAAATTTGCTCCCCTTTAAAAAAAATTTTTTTTAAATAAGCTAGATACGAAAAAAATTAAAAGAGAAAGGAATTGCTCTATATCAAATTTTTAGTTATATTACGTAATAAAATTGTAATCGGATTGGTGTGTGTGCATGATTGTCAATATGTATAACGTAAAATAATGGTATACATATTCTAAGCAACACAGTGAGTAGCGTGGACGCATTATTATTTTTTTTGTTAACTTTACCATTGGGGGCGGGGGTTAGTTAAGATCTCTAATATTATTCGTCATGAGACGAATCCTGCAATGTAGTTATTACGTTAAAAAAAATTGTGACGGACGGACGGACAAAATCTCTATTTATATAAGATGCCATTATTTATTTATAATTATTGTATTAAAAATAAAACAAAAATAAAAATACAACGTGGGCAACCTGATTTTTAGTGATGAACCATTGCCACTTTTGTTATGATATGGAGTGAACAACATTTTATAGCTTGTCATAAATTATCAACGTACAAAGGGACATCTTAAACAACATTTTATAGCTTGTTATAAATTATCATACGTACAAAGGGACATCTTAAACAACATTTTATAGTTTGTTATAAATTATCATACGTACAAAGGGACATCTTAAACAACATTTTATAGCTTGTTATAAATTATAATACGTACAAAGGGACATCCTAAACAAAATTTTATAGTTTGTTATAAATTATCATACGTACAAAGGGACATCTTAAACAAAATTGTATAGCTTGTCATAAATTATCATACGTACAAAGGGACATCTTAAACAAAATGTTATAGCTTGTCATAAATTATCATACGTACAAAGGGACATCTTAAACAAAATGTTATAGCTTGTCATAAATTATCATACGTACAAAGGGACATCTTAAACAAAATTTTATAGCTTGTTATAAATTATCATACGTACAAAGGGACATCTTAAACAAAATTTTATAGTTTGTTATAAATTATCATACGTACAAAGGGACATCTTAAACAAAATTTTATAGCTTGTTATAAATTATCAACGTACAAAGGGACATCTTAAACAAAATTTTATAGCTTGTTATAAATTATCAAACGTACAAAGGGACATCTTAAACAAAATTAAGTCCAATAAATGTTTACAAAGACATGTAAACCTGATGGTATTAAAATGTTAACATTTTTAATAGATAACAACAACAAAAACAACAACAAATAAATGAGACTAATATGAGAGAGATTTAAAAAATAATAGAAATATGAAAAAATTCTATATTTAAATGTTTGACTTTAAAAATTCAGCCATTTGTATTATCCCTTTTCATTGGTTAATAGTAAAGTCACATGATGACGGTTTTTAAATTGTATCAACCCGAGTGACCATTTTTGCCTTAAACTAATATATTTGTTAATACAATAAATTGCAAAAGTCCTTGCCTGTTTTTGTTTTTTAATAACATATTCTATTTGTTTTCCGTTTTATTCTTTAAGTATTGTGTCTCAGTAGCAGTAAGCTGTTTAAATTTGTTGTTTTCAAGTTGAAGTTAAAAAAATATATATTTTTTGGTTGACTCTGATCATAAACAACGATGTTCTAATTATCTGTTTAGCTCAGATGTTTTTAGAACAATTTTGGATTTTTCAATTATCAAAACATTTAAAGCTTATATTTAAAATGAATAAAGACGAAGCTTTTTATTTTATTCATCACATCTATGTTACCAACAAAATGGCTCACTGTTATTTAAATCAATAATACAAAATATTATTTACCTCCTCTCCAGGAAGTTAGACACAAGGTCAGGTGTGAGTTTTGATGAAAATGTTTCTTTGATACGAACCGGATTCGAACCGGCACACCCAGGTCCACTTAGCCACCTGATATATATATATATATATATATATATATATATATATATATATATATATATATATATATATATATATATATATATATATATATATATATGTGTAAAGGA
>OY744536.1:20000532-20038032 GCA_963556195.1 Sepiola atlantica | reverse complement strand
GGCCAACAGACTGATCAACCGACCTTACTAGGTGGCTTCAAGCCACATGTGTGATAAAACAAGTGAGTCAATACGGCTTAGGTGATATTTTTGCTTACATTGATTTTGGTGGACAGAGCCTATTATCTGAAGAGATTTCATTTTCAGAAGTTTTATCATATGATGTAAAAAAAAAAAAAATAAGTCAATTTTGAAAATTAGATAAATAAATTAATCTATAAATAAAAAAATTTGTGCGTGTTTTTATTTATTTATTTTTTTTTTACATTTTCTTGTAATTTTAATGAACGTCTGTTCAACAGAATGTTGTTGTTGTCGTTGTTGTTGATGTTGTTGTTGAGGAGGAGGAGGAGGAAGAGAAGGAGGAGGAGGAGGGGTAGTGGGACTCCTGTATAGAGCTCACGAAGATTGTGCCTCAGGGTTGTCTGGTCTGCCTGAAGTTTTCCTCGTTGGTTGCAGATGGGTTTTTTTGAATCTACAAGATTGCAGGTGTTTACCAAGACACCAAGAACAGCATGGCTTAACGGTTGCATACGATGTCGGGGAAGGTTTGGCCCAGAACAGAAGTAACATTGTCACTTTCACTCCATTAATTTGTGGTTTCGCATCTGACACATCTTTGCTTGCAACACGCAGAGGCAGAGACAAGCAGAGGACGATGGATCCTAATTCATCCTGGATTTTCACCAGAGCCCTGTTAGCTGGGTAGCTCTGAGACTACCAGGGTGAAGAAGGGTTGGACTTGGGGGTGGTGGTGGTGGTGGTGATGGTGTCATTTTATACCGAAATCTTAAATGTTTTTTTGTAGATTAACTTGAATTTAAAGAGATATTTTGTTGCATGCAGCAGCAGCTGGTCTTCCCAAATGGTCACCCAGTTAGTGTTGGCCAGGCTCAACGTTGCTTAACTGCAGTGGTGTTACAGGAACAAAACAAACTTAAATTGTTTTAAGTTGCAAAGAATTTTTTTTTTTTAAGTAACCTTGAATTTTTTTCTCTACAATTTACATGAAATTGAATAAATACATAGAAGATGCTGCCAAGTCTGCTGCAAAGAAGGTAGGCTCCCTCTACCCGGCTAGAAAACTTCTCGCATCTGATAGTATCCTATATCTCTATAAAGCCAACATTCGCCCGTGCATGAAGTATTGTTACAACATCTGGGCTGGTGCACCAACCACTAGCCTCTCCCTCTTGGGCAGGGAGCAAAAACGAATTTCTAACCTAATAGGTCCCACACTGTCTGCAAAGCTCTAACCACTGTCACATCACGCTCTGATGAACTTACTGCACTTGTAACCCCTCTTTACAAAAATACCCTCCCGACTAGCAGCAAAATCCCACCCCTTCACTGTTGTCCCTAGATGCCGGAAGATTTCCTACTCTGAAAGCTTCTTTTCTCGGAACACTTGCCTTTGAAATTTTCTTCCTACTATATTTCTCTGACCGAATTCCCTAACCCTAACCCTAACCAACATACAGAAATTTAATTTTAATGTTAACACACATCTTGCTGCCCAACTCCCTATCCAGATTGCCCCGTCCCCTATAAACCTACCCCTATTACAGTAGACCCTTACGCTTTATTTGGGGTGAATGAAGGTAAGTAAACAAAAAACATTTTTTTTAAACTTGCTTCAAAAATAAATTGTAGTTACTTAATTTTTTTTTTTTTTTGTATAGTAAAAATATTTGGGTAGATGAACTCAAAAAAACGGGGATAATTCTGCCAAATTTTGACAAAAAATCAAAAAAACATTAAAAATACAAGTCGAAGTAAATATTTTTTAAATATTAAAAATTTAGTTTTTTTATAACATTATTCAGTAGCCATATTTTGATATTAAACGGTAACAATTTTTTTTAATCAAAGAAAAACTTTAAAAAAACATTTTTATGTTTAATTTTTGTATATTGGTTTTTAAAGTTTTAATGGAAATCGGGTTAGGGTTTTTTTTTATCCAATTTCAGAATCTTTTTGGGGTACTTCTGCAGTTTACAGACCGTGCTGAAATAATAACGTTATTATTTAGAAAACCATTCTTAACATGGAGAGGGGGGGGGGGGCAATTTGTTAACTATTCTGTACTTTCACGTAACAAAAGATACTGTGATTATTGAATTTAACTTGAAAACATATTTCTTTTACTCGATCATGAATTAGGTTTTAATTTAGAAAAAAAAAAAAACTCCACATTACTTTTTGATGATAATTGCTCATAAGATTAAACAAATAAGCAAAAAAGACTGATTTTTGCTTATTTGCTTAATCTTATGAGCAATTATCAGCAAAAAGTAATGAAGCAAAAAGAGAGAAAAGTTGTTTGATTTTGGTGTAGAGCATTGTTTTTAATTGCATACACCACAAATATAGTATAGATTTACATCCGGAGGATACATGTGTTTTCTTGTTATACAAATAGAAAAAATACTTTTGTCTTTGAATTTTGGCGGCAAATTTGAAACTGTTTTGAAAAAATAATAATCGTAAATAATGCAAAATTTCATGTTGTTTGCTTACTATTTTCAAAAACGAATGATCCCAAAGTGATTATAAACATCAATTTTCACTGTAATTTTGTTCTTCTCGGATCCTCATTTTCGAATGCATCAAACAATGTGAACATAAGGATTGAGTTAGCCTTCATTGCCTCTGACTAAAGAAAACTATCCGGGGCAGAAAATATGTCTTATGCTTTGAAAAAGAGCACACAGAGAAAAAAAATAAGGAAAAAAATGCTTAGAAACTGATAGAATGTTGGTGTCAATCGAAGGACAACAAAATTCCTATGAAGATTTTTTTTTCTAAAGTTGTATTATGAAAAAAAAAATACTGGGAAGAAATTACACAATAAAGTGATTGTTGTTTTTTATAAAACTTTTATTTTTAAAGGAGTAATAAGAAAAAATTACCAATTTTAAACCGATCAGGCTTAAGAACAAACTCAAAAGAAAATTGGGTGCTTGTGCTGTTCAGCGGCCATATTAAAAAATCATTGTTTTATAAAAACAATATTATATACTTATTCAGTGTTATCTTCTTACTCACTGTACAAAAAATTAGAAACAATTATCCACTAGAACTTTAATTACAAGTATTTTTCCATTCTGCGTATCATAACAGCGGCTCGTTCACTAAGACTCTATCTTGTTTTTTAAGAAGATTTCAAGGGCAGATAACTGGAATCTTCTTAAGAAACAAGATGGAGGCTTAGGGAACGAGTCGCTGTTATGATACGCAGAATGGAAAAATACTTGGAATTAAAGTTCTAGTGGATACTTTTTTGTACAGTGAGTAAGAATATAACGCTGAATAAGTATATAATATTGTTTTTATAAAACAATGATTTTTTAATATGGCCGCTCAACAGCACAAGCACCGAAAATTGTTTAAACAAAATGGGTATGAACCTCATCTCGGCAGCCATTTGTAAAAATAAGCTGAAGCAGGTCCACATAAAATGAGCATTATCGTATTTAATGGGAAAGGTAAATTACTTTACAGAAAACGTCATTTGTAAAGAGTTTTTATTTTTATTTTTATTTAGAAAAATATAAAATTATGGATTAATTTTGTAAATATAATTTTAAAAGATAATTTGAATATTACGATATTTTTTGGTTTTTGTATTAACCAACACCGGCATCTCAATAGTATGTCTCCACCCTAACAGCTTTCTTTGCGGGAATAAATATTTAGAGAAAAAAAACTGAAATAAAATATATTCGTGCCAATAGAATAGTGGGAAAAACTAACAAATGAAATAGAGATATGTGAGATAGATTGCTATTTGGGTCTGACTTTGAAAATCCGACTGTCATAGTTTTATCAAGTAGAGAAAATTAAGTAAAAGATTGTTTTTGCTGTTTGAGGATGCCGGCCGCAAATGCAGACTATACTATATTATTGTAAAACCTTCCAATTTAAAATTAATGCCACTATTCGATTCCTCATGAAATTTTACTTGATCATGGCATAGAGCATTGTTTGATAATTGCATACACCACAAGTATAGAATAGTATAGATTTACATCCGGAGGATACATGTGCTTTCTGCTTATACTAACTACAAACAGAAAAAAATACTTTTTTTGTCTTTGAATTTTGCCGGCAAATTTGAAACTGTTTACAGCTTGCTTTTTTTTCTTCGATTAAGTTTATGATTTTTTTTTATTTTATAAATATTTTTCATCAAAATAAGAAACAAATATATTACACTGATCAACAGTAAACTATAATATTAATAATTCAATAAATAATTAATAAATCCCTTATTCGTCACTTGGACATTGTTTAGTCCAATATCGAGAAATCCTGATTCCTTATATATAATTGTATCACAGTCTATAGTTTTCTTCGAATGGTGTTTCCACAAATAATGGCGATAGAGAGGCGCTTGTATTGATTTACTCCTCTCCAGGAGTTAGGCACAAGGCCAGTTTTTATCTTACTCCCACAAGTAAGATGTGACCCAAGGTCGGGTCGGGAAAGTGGGGTTTTAAAATTGCCTGGGCAGCTCCGTCGGCATTCCCCGGTAGGGGCGCCTCAGGCAGTAAGCAATAAACTTACTTCTCCCCAAAGAGGGGAGGCGAAGCCTGGGAGGGTGGATCTCCTAGAACTGCACAGGACAGACCTATAGACCGGCGTAAATCAAGCCCCGAAGGCCAAGACAATACCAGTCTATGGGGTGCAGTATCCATCGGAACAGATACTACACTTTGATCTTAGCCAAAAGAGGCGCTTGTAAAGCCAAGAGAATTTGCGATTGTCTCCGGTGTTGCGCGTCATTACTAGACCGAGGCTGCTGAGGAAGTCACATGTGACAGAGCCAATCACTCCACTCGTCTCCGCAGCGATTGGTTGAAATACAAATCTGTCGAGAAGATTGCCAATAAAGTGCTTACGGTAAGACTAAAGAAAATTGATCTGAAATAATGGTTATCACAAACTTGTGATGCCTAAGAGGTTGCCAAGGATATAGAAAGTGTTTTCTTATCTCTTTAACCAGCTACAAAATATGTGTGAATCGCCAATCAAGTTGACGTCAATGCAGTTAGTTGTTTCAGCCAATCAAAGCTGACGTCAATGAAGTTGAGTTGGCGCCTTTAGCAAATGGCTCAGAATCCAAACAACAGCAAAACATCTGACACTATGAAGCAAAATTAATTTAGTTTAACTGTGGTATTTTTCATTGTGATTTATTTACATTTATTACATATCACCAGTGTTGTTACTGGAATCTCATGCCCACCCTCCATCTCCCCCTCTCCCCTCACTCGGAGCATAGAGGATAAATGTGTAAGGATGTGTTGCGTTTGAACCTTGTACCATACATGAATGAAATTCCATAATCATACCTGTTAGCTGCTTGTTCTTGTACGAGTCCTTTCTGTGATCCTTCCTGACTGAGGGAACGTCGCCTGCAAATAAGTTCTTTGGCACCTCGAAAAAGGACTAATTCAAGACAAAACTTGTTGGAAGACAGAGGAGATCTATCGACTTGATCTTCGTTCCAAATAATTGACCATTAGAAAGAGGGGGGGGGAGACGGAGAGAGATTGATAATCACTGTTTAATAATATCTTATCAGCGCATTTTAATGTAACATGTTCACAAGTGTAGTGCTTCCAAGAAACTCCCGACTTCTCTCGCGCACTCTCTCTTTGAGCAATGTGACGTCACATCCGTTTCTATCAATTCCCACAGCCCTAGTAATTCTAAACTCGAGTTCAGTAAGTTGACCCCGACTGAACTTTCATTTTTTGTTATTCTCAACTAACCATCTTATTAGGGGTGGGACGTAATGGGTGAAAATTTCAGATTCATGCGAATAGTACTTTTTTGTGTTCATTTATATATAAATAATACTAAACAATCAAACATTTTGAAAATTTTGCAAAATTCAGAAGGTGCAGGCCAAAAATAGCCGTTAGGGCTCCACGGGACTCAAAATCCATAATTTTTCGGTGAAAAAGTGGTTTCATGCGACATTGCAGGTCCTAAAACATCCTCAAAAGCTATGAATAGATATAGATGGTTAAATCTGATATAGTATTTTAATTTAGGACCATTTTCAGGCTGTGAAAGGGTTTTCATGAATGTAAAATAGCCAAAACTAGTGACCTGCACCTTTTGAATTTTGCAAAATTTTCAAAATGTTTGATTGTTTAGTGCTATTTATGTATAAATGAACACAAAAAAATACTACTCGCATGAATCTGAAATTTTCACCCATTACGTCCCACCCCTAATGAAATTTTCACCCATTACGTCCCACCCCTAATCTTATATACTAGTGGGTTTACTCGTCCAATATCTAACAGATGAACAAACACAGTACTACAAAAATTAAAAGGTTTTATTGATTTAAAACGTTGAACGAATACGAGTTGATTTCTTTCCACTGTCTCTGAATGGAAAAGGAAACTAAAAGACAAAATATGGGGTCAGCGAGGGTTATGAGGCTGCCGGAAGTAAACTCATCGTCCACATATTTCTAATGCATACGATACGAAAAAGCGGACTTACCCAAGATGTGTAGGGAAGACCCCATATCACCGAACTTGTCTGGACAAAAACTAAGAGCAGTAGATAAACGAACATCGTCGCTTCAATGACTAAACCTGAAAAGAGAAAAAAGGCGAGAGATTTAGCAAACATGTTGCTACTTTGATACTCGGGCCGAGAAAAGGGAAAAGAGGCTGTTGACTTGTGAGTCATTCCTTTTATATCTATGACCCACGTGACTAAATCGACGTCCCCTACAGGTACATGATCTGGGACCTCGTACATTAAGAATTTGTGACCCCCAACAATAATAATAATGTAAAAAGATTCATGCCCTTTTGTAATAGTTAACCTGTATGGGATAGGACATTATCAAAAGAAAGAATGACAACTTGTATAGCAACGAAAATAAAGTTAGGTAAGAATTGAGAGTTCAAAGAGTCCAAGTAACGTTCCTACGTGAAATAGATGTTTTTCGTGTGAGAGGACATTGAGTACATGTGTTCATTTCAGCTGTCGCCTTGTGCCTTTAAATGGGCTAGACGTGAAGATAGGTGTATGTATATTAGCGTGCTTGTTTTGTTAGTGAGAGAGTGTATGTAGTAAATGTGTATATGCGTTTATGGATAAGAGATTGATTAAAAGATATTCTAGGATGAATTCTACCCCAAGGTTGTGAGTTTACTCCCTGGCAAATAAACTTAATAGCAATTAACTGATACAGGATATCTAAAAAGGTATGGCAGGCAGAATGACATCAGTCCACCTAAGTAGATTAAAGTTCAGTTCGAAATTGCCCGAAAGTTACCGTCTACAGCGAAGAGCACCCGGAGGAGGAGGCTGAAGAGCAGAATGGCTGAAGATGAAGAAAACAGTCCGAAGGATATATATAAATAATGTATGTAATATTTGATTTCAGAAATAAAGCCAAAGGTCATCAAGATTGTTCGTATACAAGGAAATTAAAGAATAAATAAATTCTCATTTACACAAATCTGTACAGAACTGTGTCACTTTTCCTGTTCTATATTCATCACATTTAGGTCAAATGCTTTTCACATTAAATGTATCCCAACATTCACTCTTCATAATCACCTCTTTTTCTCTCTCACATCAGCTCTATATATCTCATTTATAGTGAAACTCTCTCTCTCTCTCTCTCTCTCTCTATATATATATATATATATATATATATATATATATATATATATAAGAGAGAGAGAGATACTAGAATAATACCCATCCCCGAACAGAACAGTTTTGCGTCACTTTTATGTCCCATTATGAAGATTAAATTCAAGATATAATTGTTCTATGTCTAGAATCCTTATTCGATTTTGATCAAAATCCATTACATGATTTTCATTCTAGAAAATGTCTAAAATTTAAGGGGGTCTTAAGAAGAAATTTAAATTCAGGGAATCTTGTTTAATTGGTGTCTAATGACTATAGATCAAATTTAATGCAAATCTGAAATATTTGAATTTTCAAATGGGAGATTGTGCCCATATTATGCTCCCTAAAACCCCTTTAAAATACTCCAAAGAAACTGAAATTTGCAGAATATTTATTAATTATTGTCTAATACCTATTGTTAAAATTTCACAAAAATCAGAGGTATCTGAATTTTGACAAAGAGCTTCCACCTCTTTTATACCCTATTTGCATGAAACTAAATTAAACTAAATATAGCCCACATTGGGACCGCTTATTCCTCGCAGCTATATTCCAAAATTAAAAATGATCGGTTAATTAGTTTAGGAATGAATCATGTACATACAAATATATAAACATATACACATACCTAACTTTTTTATAAATAGAAATATATATAGTGGATACCTCGTGTCAGTAGAAAAAATAACCAGAGTGCTCGATTGTAATACAAGAGCAGTATATGTATACAATCGAGCACTCTGGTTTTTATATATATATATATATATATATATATATATATATATATATATATATATATATATATATATATATATATATATAGTCTAAAGAAGCTTTGAGTCATTTAAAAAAAAAGAAGGAAAATGCAGTTTAAATTCCCAGAGAAACTAACTAAATCCAAGATATTGCCGACTTGACAGTCGTTGGAAAATTCATAAATAAAAATAAAAAAATAAGTAAATAAAATAAAAAGGGGGGTTAAGTATCTAACAGTGAAACAAAAACAGGAGACCTTAACTTAAGCGTCTAATATTAACACGAGGATCATCAGCTGTTTACCATGTAACTGTTTCGGAGATTTAAAAACAGGACAGTTATAATATTCATGGCTCTCCAATGGTACTGATTAAACTACCATTTCCCCAATGTTCAAGTGTCGAAATAATTCAGCTTAAAATTTCACTAATATATACATAAATAAATAAATAATAATAATAATAATAATAATAATAATAAAATAATAATAACATAGTACCCTTAAGACTACCGTGTGATATGGTAATTTGCATATCAAATAACATTAATTATAACAATAATAATAATAATACTATCCAAACACTACACCCAAGAACCATTCTGCGATATAGTAACTAGCAATAAAATTATATAGGAATTAAAGTTGAAAAAAAAAAAAAGCTTAAGTACCTTATATATATATATACACATATAATTATAAATATTTGTTTATCTACATACATATACGTTTCATCCTTACGGAATTGTAAGTGTAGAGATAATTATATAAGCCGGTCGCAGGATTTGAAACTCCGGAACAAGTCATGTTTATTACTCAAATTCCGACGTATTAAGCCTCACGGCCACCATGAACAACTACATAAATGGTGAGAGTTTAAAACCTATTGTAGGCAACTGACGTCATATATATATAACATGGTAAATCCGAGTTGGATGTATGATATTTATCAGGTTAACCATGTTAGTTAATCGTAATAATTTACTTCATCTACCCGTCTGAAATCTTACCTATAAAGTTAGTGAAATAAATTATTATGATTAACTGATGTTTCCAGTTTTTTTCTTTTTCAGTTTAAATTAGTTTATTACATGGCTTCTGTCGATAAGCTATAAACATTCTGATCTCCCTTATATTTCTCCTGTCTGAGTTTTTTAAATATTGACATCGTGACAAGAGTAGAAAAAAATAAGATGTAACAGTAATTACACGATGCGAATAGTTGTAAATCTAAGAAAGAATAATTTAAATAGTCGTTTCATATTTGTAAGTTTCCAAGATGGCGACAGTGGTCCGTTCGTCACAAATAAAGAAAGGGCCCTTGTATCCTTAAAAATAATCTACCCCTTGTATCATGTAATATAAACACGTGTAAGTTGAAGTTAGAATGAAAGATAGTTTACCTAATATTATGATAAACAATTAATTTAAAGAAAGAAATAGTTTAATAGCAGAAATAGATAGGGAAACGTCGAAACTTTTGTTTTTATTAAAAGCATAAGCTTACGCTTCTGTTTACGTGAGTAAAGGAAAATGTATCCTTAAAAATAACTTACCCCTTGTAGCATGTAATATAAACACACGTGGAAGGGGAACTGAGAATGAAAAATAGTTTACCTAGTATTATGATAAACAATTAATTTAAAGAAAGAAATAGTTTAATAGCAGAAATAGATAGGGAATCGTCGAAACTTTTTTTTTAATGAAAGGCGCAAGCTTACATTTCTGTTTAGGTGAGTAAAGGAAAATGTCTCAACCCTAACAGTATTCATAGTCGGAATAAATATTTTCAGAAAAAAACTGAAGTGAAATAAATTATATTCGTTCCAATAACATAAAAGAAGAAAAAAACGAAAGGATAGGCTAGTCTGAATCAATCCATAAGTCAGATGGATTGCTATTTAAGTCTGACTTTGAAAGTCCGACAAGATAACTTTATATGTTATAGAAAAGAAGAAGAGATAGAGAAGATTATACATGTTTAAATTGCGTTCTTTTTTCTTTTTCAATAATATTGTTTTTTTTGTTGTCAATATTGCTGTCTAATAAGAGGTGTTGTAGAGAGCCGGAAGTCCTGAATACGTGGTTAAACAATGGAAGGACATACATATTCAATACCTTTGCACTATACGGTTCAAGCTGACTAAGTTCATCCCACATCAATCATCCCAGATAGACAATTATACTTGGTGAACTATCTATACACTGAACTTCAAAAGTATGTTCCTGCAAAATAACATTACACTGTAGCAGTTACCTCCTCCATTCACACATAACTGCACCGGTTGGCCGTTAGGTGTCGCTTATTCACCGACAGGTGGCGCTGAAAAGCGACACCAGAGTTATCTGCCCTTCTGAGTATAAAAACCGGTGCAAACGAAAAATCACCCTCTTTTCATTCAACAGCCTCGCATAGACGTCCCCTTGGCACCAGCTGGGACGCATCGCCGAGAACACCGCCGAGGAACCCGGAAAAGCTCTTTCTTCTGCTACCGTCGCCTCACTCGAAGACTACTACCATCTTCACTTAGAAGAAACCCCACGGGCAGCCTGGAGAACCCTTATATTTTTCCTCTTCCTCAACCGGACACTGTCTCACTCTCTTCTACCTATACCAAACGGTATAGGTAACCTTGAGTCAATAAAACCCCTTTTTGTTACAGTTACATAAATACTTTTCGTTGTTCCGTTTCTTTACGAGAAGATAAAAGGATAACCCCTTCCACCCTTCTCATCATCCCCTTACAACACCACTAACACCATCAGAATTTATGAACCCATCGTGGAACAGTTATTCCAACTAGTTTTTCATTCTCGTTTCCTATCAATGTTGGTGTTCCTCGGGGCTCTATTCTAGGCTCAACACTGTTTCTTCTTTATATCAATGATCTTCCTGAGAATATTATTCAAAACATTAACATGCTGATTATACCACTTTCTATTCTGGTGTTGCTTCTTGCCCATCTCCCTCGGATCAGTTAAAATATGCAACTGATCTAGAAGTTGACCTGGGTTCAGTTGTGGACTGGGCTACGAAATGGCTTGTTTCGTTTAATCCGATTAAGACTTAGCTTGTGTCTTTCAATCGTAGGTGTGTCCCTTTTCTTCCTGAGATTCTCATGGATGGCTCTGCTCTTGAGGAGAAATCGACTCTGAAACTTCTTGGTCTTTTTCTCTCATCAAATCTTCTTTGAAGTGCATACATTAGATCCATTGATCTTTCTGCTTCTCGTAAAGTCAGTTCTCTTTATCGCTCCAAACACTTTGTCACATCTGAGGCCATTCTCTATCTCTACAAATCTACAATCAGACCATGTATGGAGTACTGTTGTCATATTTGAACTGGTGAATCTCTGTCCCATTTGAGAGTTCTTAATAAGGTGCAGAAACGTATCTAATTTGATTGGCTCCACCCTTTCATCTTCTCTGCACCCTCTCTCTCCCAGACGTGATATTGTTAGTCTCAGTATTTTCTATAAATACTATTATGGCATGTGTTCTTCAGAAGTATGTGATCTATTCCCTGCTTCCTTTGTTCCAACTCGTTTGACTCGTTCGTCTAGTGGTCTCCATCAATTCGCTGTTTTGATACCTCATTGTAATACAGCTTCCTATTCCAGTAGCTTCTTTCTAAGAACTGCAGGCTTGTGGAACTCTCTTCCTTCTGATTGTTTTCCTCCTACCTATATCTTGGGTCTTTTCAAGACCAAGGCCAATAGGCATCTCCTGTCATTGCGATAATCATCTTTCGTTCTTGTTAACTCCTTACATCAAGTGGCTTTATGCCTTGTCTGGAGCGATTTCCATAAAAAATCTTTCTTTTTTTTAATAGAAAAAAAAATTCAATTATTTATTAACCATTATTAACTTTATATAACAAAAACAGAAAAACATATTGCACACTCTACGTTAACAATTGTTATATAAATAGAAATTAGAAAACATACCAATGCCATAAAGTTACGTTGATTTTTCATCAAACTGTAGCGGTGATCCTGGCTTGGATGGGATATAGATTGAAAATTGTAGAATTCTCACCTTTATGTGAAATCATGTTTTTTTTTTTTATTTCAGGAGCGGACATAGCACGAAGCTATTGATTTGAATGTCTTCCATTTCCACTCAGTACAGAAAGGGAAAGAAGAGGAAGAAGTAAGCCGAACGAACAGAGAAAGAAAGAGAGTAGCTTATACAAGTTAGTAACTTTTTCACGTTCGTTCGTTCGCATCACCTCCCTACCTCCCTACCTCCCCACAAAACAATTGTCTATATTTATGAAATTTTCCCATATGGATTTGATATTTCAATGGAAATAATGATTTTTCACCCTTTTCTTCTGACGCATACGGAAGATGTTTTTTACGTGTTTTTGGTACAAAGAAGATGATTTAATTGGAAAACTTTTTTAAAAATGGATTTTTAGATGTCATCCGATTTTCACCGAAGTACATTAGTATTGGTTTTAAAAAAAACAAAAACAAAACAAAAGGAAAACAAAAAAAAGAAAAAAAGAAAAAAAAAACAAAAAGAAAAAAAACAAAAAGAAAACAAAAAAAGAAAAAAAGAAAAAAAGAAAAAGAAAAAAACAAAAAAAAAAACATCACTTTCAGTGCTTTCTTATGCACTTTGTTTGCTTGAAAGGCAGATTGCCAACAGGTGCAGCATATTGACACCAATGATAATAACGAATGTTGCACATCTTCTTATCACCTTGGTAACTTTATCTCTTCTTATTTAAAAAAAAAAAAAAAATAGGTACGTTGTGTGTCTTACGAAAGTTGTTAAAAGTGCTCAATGTCAGTACTACAGAGAGGTTTTGCTGTAATGAAGAACTGTGCAGAAGAATAAATCTATCTTATGCTTTGAATTTAATCTAAGATGGTTTGGTTTGCTTTACGGCATATCAACCATCTATGGGTTATTTAACGCCGAATAGAGTTGTTGAATATAATTCTATAATTATTTATATTCCTAGAATACATTACTCGTAGAAGAAAATGTCACAGCGAAAGCGGGAACATTACTTTTAGAGGGGAATTCTACTGAGAGAGATGTATTACTCTAAGAAAACATCACTCCAAGAAAAACATTACTCTTTGGCATTGATAATCTTCTTTGTTCTAAACGTGATTGACTCTCAGCCACTGCCTTCTAGTATCTATTTGCGGAAAAAAATAAAAAGGAGAAATAAACTTTTGATTTTTTAAAGAATCGGATAGAATAATCCAGTTGGGGATGAACTTATAGATACTAGGGCATGATGTGACCAGCCAATTGATCGGATCGGGCCTCTCTGACCTCCCGTCTAGTCAAAGTAAGGGCTGAAGTCGACGAATGCCTAGCCACCAGGATCCTGTCCTATGGCATCACGAGTTGCCATCCACAGCCAACAGGTAGCCCCGTATTCGGGGGTGGGGGAATCCGTGGCCCTGTCAGCAGAGCGATTAATCTAAGAAAGGTCTATTTGATCTCGTGTTTATTAGAAAACCTGCAATAGGTTTTTCAGTGTCAAAAACTTAACCTTTCTGAAGGTAATTAAGAGAAAGGGCTTCATTTTACAACGTGGTTTGTTGTCAGCTTTTTGGAGAACTTAAAATAAAATGGTGAGTTTATATTATTTCCCTACCCTCACTTTTTATTTTGTACGAAAACCAGATTTTATTTACTTGCCTCCTCACCAGGGCAAAGTTAGACACAAAGTCGTTTTTTAATGTAGGGAACATACGTCTCTCCATAGATCTAGCCGTTTTAAAATTGTATACAAATGAGCATTGTGTATTCAAAAACAACTGAGACATTGTTATTTCAACTTTACCATTGTCTTTAAAAAATTCACTTTTTTTTTGCAAATGATCAGAGGGTCGTAATCTCTAAAGGCCTGTGGCCGAGAAATGAAAAACAAGCAATTCGTCTCATGAATATCTATTTGGTATAGTTTGGTTTAGTATGAAATAAATTTCATTGAGTTTTATTCAACTGTTGGGGTCACTTTTTACCCTTAATATTCAGAGTCCCAGATCACATGACAACCAGGCAGACAACATTAGTTGATTTAGTGACATGGTCACCCATATAAATGGCATGACTGAGAAGTCTACTTCCTCTTTTCTCCCTTTTCGGCCTGAACGTTGATGTGGCAACATGTTTGTAAAATATCTCTCTTTTCCGTCTTTCAGTTTAATCACCGAAGCAACAACATTCGTTTGTCCACCGTTATTATTTCATCCAGATCTATAACATGCGGCCAGTCATTCCTCTATTCCTAACCAGTTCGGTCTGTGGTCAGTTATTGTCATGTCCATACCAGCTATGTCCAATGCGCCTCTATGCATATTGGTGAGTCTGTTTTTTATATGTCCACGTATAAGGATGCTTTGACATGTAGCCATAATTTTGGTGTATTACTTGTAAGCACAAATAAATCCTGCTATCTATTTACATGCATATAAAGTTGAGGTATTTGTCGCACTGGCAATGAGATTAAAAGACCACTTTTCTGTTCGTCTTTCATTATATCCATGAATTCAACAGTTTTAAAGGATGTGCAAGTTTTGGTGTATTACTTGGGCATAACGGCATAACGCCCGAGAATTGCCACTTCCGGCTAAGAATGTGTTAAGCAGTCAGCGGTGAAGTGCAAAAATCAGTTCCCTGTATATTTTAGAAAATCTAGGTCAACACATAAGAAATTGTGAAAAGTGATTTCTTTTATTAGAAATTTTTAGGTTTATTTTTAATAGAAATTTATTTATTATAATTGGAATGGTTTTTTTTTACAAATACTCAAAAGAATTTTTTTTTAACAAAGCTCCCCCCTTCTACATGTTAAGAATGGCATCCTAAATAATAACGTTATTATTTAGAAAGCCATTCTTAATATGGGGAGGAGGCCTTTGTTAACTATTCTGTACTTTCACCTAACAATTTAATAAACAAAAGAAAATGTGTGTTTGTCCCAAAATAAGACTAGTTAACAAAGCCCCTGGCAAAAACGTAATATAGCGGGGACTGATTTCCGCACTTCACCGCTTTCTGCTGAACATATTCTTAGCCGGAAGTGACAATTCTCGGGCGTTATGCGGTTATACCATTACTTGAAAGCGCAAATAAATCCCGTTTTATTTTTATGAGTAAGGTTTTCGTTCATTTTTGTTTTTATCTTTTGTTTATGTGAGAAACAGATAAAACTTATATAATCTGCTTTTTTTTTTTTTTAAATTTAACGTGTTTTAGTTGAATCGAGTTATCTTCCTTGGGAGTTTATCCTTTTAAATGGCCGTCTGACTCGTTCAATTCGAAAGTTTGTAAAATTTGAAAATCTTAACTATCATCATCATATTCGGTTTAACATCCATTTACATGCTGGCATGTGTTGGACTGCTTTTAGAAATTAACTTCCAAACTAACCTATCTCTGGCCAGGTCTTTATTTATTCTTTCTTTCTCTTTAATCCATCCTTATCAATTCCTCCCATGTTTTTCTAGGCCTTCCCCTGCCAATTGATCCTGCTACCTCGACTATTCTACATCTTACTAACCAAATAACTCACATCTGTTCTTTCAACATGACCATACTAATGAAGTCTTCTATTCTGCACACATCTTCCTATATTATCCAGATTTAATCTTCCTCTGAGGTCATCAGCTCTAAGCCTATCTTTAAGAATCGCTTTACACGTTCATCATATTATTCTCATATCGTTTCTCTCCATGCAACATGTAGTATTTCTGCTGTACTTAAAAGAATGATGGCACACTTATATATAAAAATATAATATATCTTTATTGTTGGTGGCGGTAAATGAATTCGATGGGTGTTTTTTCTTAGGCCCAAATCGCCAACCAACTGACGATATCAATTCCCTGGTTGTTATTATATAACAATTTGTGACCCCTGCAAACGCCCACTTTGGGATTTCACTGTCAATGTAGCCATGCCCCCTAGGAATTTTTATTCAGCGATGGGGTGTTTCCTTTTGCAACTAACATTTTGTAGGCGGTTCCAAACAACAATTATTTTATTTTTGACAATCCACCATATTTGTTTTTCCTGGCAAGATGGCCGGCTTCAACCAGCGATTATTTTATTTTTGACAATCAATCATGTTATGTTGTTTTCTTCCGGCCAGGTGCGTATACCAACGAAGTGCACCTACATCTGTCAAATGACCTGTCAGTATATCCAACGATTATTTTATTTTTGACAATCAATCATGTTATGTTGTTTTCTTCCGGCCAGGTGCGTGTCCATGCGAAGTGCATCTACTACTGTCGAATGACCTTTTCAGTAAACCCGGCCTGTGTATTTAATAAACGGGCAGGTTTCACTTCTAGAATTCACTATATCGCAAATACCTCTACAGAGGATGGTTCATCAAAATGAAGGTGCAACAGTAATGTTACAATACGATTTCTGCCACCTTAGGGTTAGGGTTAGGGTTAGGGTTATGTCTGCATACTTTGCTACTCCTCCATCGACATACAAATTTTAGATAATTTTTTCTATATTAAATTCATTAATGTTTTGTATTTTCATAAATTTTAAGCGATCTTTAGAGAAACTCTTAAAATAAATATAAATACATTGTTTCGAATTTCTCATGAAAAATTCAACATTTTGTCAAATATTTTGGCTATACCTATTATTGCTCTATTTGTATTCTTTAACTACAATATATATATATATATATAACTACAATATATAAATACAATATATATATATATATAACTACAATATATATATATATATAAAAAATCAAAATGGCGGATTAACTTGATAGTACACACGTGAGTGTCTGCTCTGTAATTTTCGTTTGTTCTTTTGTTTATTTTCACCTTAAAATGAAACTGATGTATGATGTGGGTGTTTTTTTAAGACACTCTAATCTAAGAACTCTTATTATTTGTGAACTTTTTCTGATGATTTTGTAGTGTTGCAGAGACGATATTGACATACAAATGTTGTTTGGCACAAAACAAATGAAACGGACCGTTAAATATATCTCACAGAAATTTGGAATTTTTGGAAATGTGAAAAAAATAAAAACAAAAATAAAAGTACTAAAACTAACCATGGTTATTGGAATATAATAAATATCTGTTCTATATTTTGCTCTGTTATCAATAATTGACAAACATTGAGCTGAATCTTCTAAGGAGACTACAAACTAAAAGGATCTGATGATATATGAGTATACATATATTGTCTTCAATAATTAATTATATATATATATATATATATATATATATATATATATATATATATATATATACAAACATTGTTGAAAATAACAAAATTCGTCTGTTTAATTATATATTTTTTTTATTTTATCAGTTTTCTGATGGTCTCTTTTGTATTAAAATAAAAAAAAATAATAGATGTTCCATTTCGATTCTTCGTCGAATCATCCTAAGATATCAAAAGCAAATGAACAAAGGAGCTGGAGAAGGAAGAGAATTCTTAAAAGGCAGCGGAGAAACGCACAGAGAACGTTTTCCGCATTGTTCCATGGAGGTCGTTTGTGATTTTAAATTCAGCAACACTGGATGGCATCACAGAACAAAATCGCACTACGTTAAGCATTTTAAAATGTTACTACTGGTTTCATATGCGATGTTGTTAATTT
This sequence comes from Sepiola atlantica, assembly GCA_963556195.1. Classification (NCBI taxonomy): domain Eukaryota; kingdom Metazoa; phylum Mollusca; class Cephalopoda; order Sepiida; family Sepiolidae; genus Sepiola; species Sepiola atlantica. Next base: position 20,019,970 of record OY744536.1, on the reverse strand, counting down.
TAGGTTGTTGTGTTTTTATGTAGATAGCTTCGAGTATTTTTAATTTTTTAAAAATTGGTTTCAGAATTATAATTTTAGTGTTATTAACTAGAATTTGTCTTAAATCAGAGGGAGGGCAGTTATGTTTTTGTAGATGTTGGTAAATTGAGCTAGAGTTTACAAGATGCACGGTGAGGCGGCAGCATAGGGTAGTGTTTGTAATATATATATATATATATATATATATATATATATATATATATATATATATATATATATAGTGTGTGTTTTAAGTATGTGTATATATATATATTTTTTTTTTTTGGTTTGATTGTGCTCATAAAAATATTCACTGATGAAGCCTTCTAGAAAATACCTTGTCTTTTATTATCAAGAGAATGTATGTTTTGAAATGGCCAGAAACAATTTGAATTAAAATATTTGAATTTAAATAACTGAAAATTTCTTTAAGAATATCAAACGACGACAGCTGCCGTGTTTTCGAAAATTATTGCTTGATCAAGTCCAGCAACTAAATCGACTAATTTCCTCTTCAGCTGCCGGATTTGTTCCGCATGATGATCGGCAACTTTCGTTTATCACAATTAAATTTCATTGAAAAATATTCAGAGCGAATAAACCTTGCCAGCTGTTTCCGAAAACGTAATTTCGATGCACAACTATGAACGATAAAGACATGTGTGCGAACAAAGTCAATACTTTTTTCATTAAGTACTGACCCTTAAGATTTAAAAAAAGAGTGTAACTCTCCCAATTACAAGTAGAAATATTGCCATAGTGTATAACTATCTGCTATAGAAACAGCAATCATAAACAAAAAAAAATTGTTTTATTTTTACATGTGCTCGACTAATGAGAGTTACTTCCCTTGATTTATTACAAGAGTTATGGCAAGAGTTAGTGCCCTTGTTTACTCAGGGTTAGGGTTAGGGTTAGGGTTAGGGTCAGTCGTAGATAAAACTAGTGCAAAGTCAATAAGAAATCAGATAATTGAGCGGCAAATAAGAAGTCAGATAATTGAGCGGCAAATAAGAAGTCAGATAAGCATAGATGGAATGTAGTTCGGTTTTATGACTGGGCATTTCGAAGTTAAACATTTAGAATTAGGATTACGTGGCAGAATATGACGTTATGGGAGGGAATACATAGCAGGAAAGCTAGAGTTCCTGCCTCTGGGAATTAGACATCGAAGTGATCAAACACAAGTTTTGAGTCCTCTTCCACCTTACAGGGTTTGGAAGGGGAATATGCCGTTTATCTTGATGTATTTGCTTCAAATTACTGTTAAGAAGTAAATCAAATACCAGAGCCAATAATGGAGTTATTTGTTGTTCTTTTTAATTGCTTCTATTACTCCAGTCACATAGTATCGGATCGAGGGTCTAGAGAAAAATAATTCAAAATATATTAAATGTCTCTCTCTCTCTCTCTTTCTCTCTCTCTCTCCCTCTCTCTCTCTCTCTGGTGCTATATTTATCCTGCAAGAAAAGTCTCTTGGTAAGAAAAAGAATCCGCATTTTGCTTTTGTAGATTTGAAGAAAGCTTTTGACAGAGTGCCAAGAGATGTTTTCCGGTGGGGTTTGCATAAACATGGGGAAAACGAGTAGTTAGTGAATATTGTTCAAGCAATGTATAAAAATGTTCAAAGTTATGTTCGAAGTAACAGCACATTTATTGACAGCTTTTATGTTAAAGTAAGAGTACAACATGGCTCTGTACTGAGTCCAATGCCGTACGAACGAGCATCAGTAGCCACAATGATTTCAAGATCTAGATTGTAGTGCGTCAAAAATAATTCTGTGAGGATATTTTTTATTTTTTCAAATGTTGCCTAGCATTCTCTCGTCCAGACCCAATCTTTTCCTTTTTTTAATAGTTAATCCAGAGGATCTTATAAATTGTGCATGTATGGAATAAACAGATTATAACAATTTGCTAACTCAAGAAAACTTTGTTGTGACGATATGTTTTCCGGAACCGGCATATTTTTTATCGCACTAGCTCGCTCTGGGTCTGGTCTATTTTTTTTCCATTAAAAAATCGCATTTTTCCTCTTTCATTTAAATCCATAGTTTTGGACATATGATTAATATTGCTTGAGGCTTCTACTGATTACTAAAATGTCATCTAGGTAATCTGGTGCAAGTTCCTGTCCACTAAGCAATGTGCCCATTTACTTGTTGAAAAATGGCTGGTGCAACCTTAACCCCAAATAGTAATCATTCGAATTTGTACAAACCGCTATGGGCATTTATACAAAGTAGCTTTGAGCACCCCTCGTCATCAGGTATTTGTAGATAAGCATCACTTTTAAAAAACATTTTTCCTCCATTGAGTTTAACGAATATCTCTTCTGGACTAGGCAGAGGATAGTGGTAATCCTTTAGTGCATGGTTCAATCCTGTAGAGAAATCTTCACAAACACGATCATTTTACTTTTTTTACATAGACTGTAGGCGAAGCTCACTTGCTGTACACTACTTTCGATAATACTCCCATTTTTTCGAGTTTATTTAATTCCTCATGAGTTTGATTTAATGACGCGAGTGGAACTCTTTTTCTTTTTAAAAACTGGTTGAATATTGGTTTTAATTCCAACTTGGCAGTGATTTTTTTACATATTCCCAGTCCAGAGAAAACTTCCGAAAATGTGTCTTTTAACTCTTTCTTTAGTCTCTCTGCTTCAGCATTTAAAGTTTTAATAGTTTGACAGAAAGAGTTTCTGGGCATATTTCATAATTGAAAATTTTCCATCTAGTCCGTGCTCAAGAGGTTGTTTGAGTTATTCATTACGAACATTCTTAATTTAAAAGTCTTTCTTTTTAATGTAACATTAGGAATTAGCTCGCCTTCAAATTTTATCTGTTCACCAGTGACACGTTTTGCTATTTTGCTAGTTCTCATTAAAGTTATTTTTCCAATTTTTTTCACGATTGAATATTTATTATTGACAGATGCGAGCCGGAATCAAATTGTAGCTTTATATTTTTATTCAATATTTTTACCTGCAAAAGTTTCCTGATATTTTCAGCTTCATCACCTTTTAGCAATTTTAATAAAGTTTTCTTTAATTTTACTTTTAACTCTGCAGTGTGTACTTTTGTGTCCCATGCGACCACAATTTAAACACTTTTTCACTTTATATGGACAATCTTGGTACCAATGTAATTGCCTGCAATCAAAACACAGTTTAGGGGACAAATTATATTTTTTTGGTTGATCAAATTTAGTTAGTGAATTAATTTTCTTTTTGTTCCGTATTTTTCTAATATGTGACATTCTGCTTTGCTCAATGTCTCTCAAATTTTGGTGAACACTAATAAAACGTTGGCAGTTTTCTGCAATAAGTTGAAGCATTAAATCAGGTTCATTTAGTAAGAACGCTTCATCTGATTTCTGAATCCGTATTTAATACTAAAGCCTGTGCAAAGATTAGACATTTTAAATTGTGAGCGATCAACTCCGACAATTTTAAATCATCACAGTGTTTGTTAACTACGCTAATGAAAGTAGTGTAGTCTTCGTCTTTCCTTGTGAGATTCATGCATTTCCACTTTTTGTGAAAAAGAGACGTTTTAGGGCTAAACAATTTAGTCAATAATTGTACCGCTTCAACAAATGTAAGGTTGCTGTTTTTTTTTTGTGACAATATATAATTGACGAATTTGGTATGTTAAACTGTGCTCAACTTTTTGTGCGAACCTTTTTAAAATCGGTCCAATTCGCACAGTCTGTATTATAAAGATCTTCATATCGTCTAAAATACGAAGCAAACATAATTTTCTTTTCAGAGTCGTAAGTAGAATTATCGATAGCGCTTCAAATAGTGTTTTGTGAAAATGCACTTTCATCTTCAACATTATTCGTATAATTTATTTCTGTTTTTGTTGGGTATGAAGAAACATGTCCTCAATTTTTTTCATTTGCTCCAATTGTTTTTCTTGCAATTTTGCTTTTTCTAGAAATTTCTCTCCTAGACGAAGCTTTTCTATTTCTATTTTCTTCTGATACTCCATTTGTTCTATTTGTTTTTTCTTAGAATTTCTCTTCTAATCAAAGTTTTGTTCTTGCGGGTTTTAATGTGTCCAACATGGCACTTTTAAATTCTTCCATTTTCGTCACTTAAAATAAGCTACCGACTGATGGCAGCGAGATGGGATTTGCCTAGTCGGTAAAGCAAAGGGCGATCACAAATTCTATTCTGAATTATGTAGCGACATGATTCTGGGAGAGGATTGGCTATGGAGAAGAAAGCCCAGTTGAGTTTCAATCCATCCAACCTAATAGTGTTTGTTAACTATGCTAATGAAAGTAGTGTAGTCTTTGTCTTTCCTTGTGAGATTCATACATTTCCACCTTTTGTGAAAAAGAGACGTTTTAGGGCTAAACAATTTAGTGAATAATTATACCGCTTCAACAAATGTAAGGTTGCTGTTTTTTCTGTGACAATATATAATTGACGAATTTGGTATGTTCAACTGTGCACAACTTTCTTAATAGTAAACGAACCTTTTTTAAAACGTCCTTTTTTGTGTGTGTGTGTTTTTTTTTTTATTGAAATCGCTCCAGATCTAAAAAAATACTACTGCAGGGACAAAAACTAGCCAACAATAAGTGTTAGATGGATAGATTAAGACCCAGAAAAGAGCAATTCTTCCCCCTTTGTCAGAAACATCGCTCATGGAATGTGAGGACTAAAGGACAAAATAAGGGAAGCGAGAGTTACGAGACTGCCGAAAGTAAACCCAAGGTCCACTTTCTACTCTCTTTTTACATGCTAGCATACGTTGGGCGACTTTAAGAAAGTGACTTCCAAACCAACCTATCTCTGGCCAGGTCTTTATTTATCCCTCTTTCTCTCAAGTCCATTTTTATCACTTTCTCCCATGTTTTCTTTGGCCTTCCCTTGTGAACTGGACCTGCTACCTCAACTGTTCTACATTTACTAACCCAAGAACTCTCATCTATTCTTTCAACGTGGTTCATATCTCTGGGCGAATCTATTGGTTGTTCACTGAATAATACAAGCGAAGAGAGTGGTATAAACTATATATATATATAGTATCTCTTATAGATATCTTCTTTAGAAAGGGAGAGATGGGGAGAAAGGGAGAGAGAAAGATTGGGTGGGTTGAGTAGGCTTCCCCTGAAGGAGGAAGTTTCGAGGGAATATTAAATTCAAAATGATCCCCAGCCGCGTGTGTATCCTGTTCGGGCGAGATGATTTTAACAACGTTGTTTTTTGCAGGAAAGTGTCGTCGTCCTCCCACATACAGTGTCCGGTATTCCCAAATGGTCACCCACCTGGTACTGACCAGGGTCAACGTCGTCAAACTTTGGTGATCTAACGAAAATCAGTGTGTCAATGTGATTATATATTTTCATTATTTTTCTTTTGTAGTAGGTTCCCTAGAAAAAATCTCAAAGAAGATCCTGGAAAATATAATTAAGAATTTAGAGCTTCTTCCTGTATCAAATTCAAACAGGATGTCGATTGCATTCTGGGACATTTTACTGTTCCCTTAAACTATTTTTATTTTTTTTAATCTCTTATAGATATATTCTTCTTTTTGTGAGAGAAAGAGAAAGAGAGAGAGAGAGAAAAAGAAAAAAGAGAGAGGGGAAAGAGAGAGAGAAAGAAAGAAAGTGAGAGAAAGAGAGAGACAGACAAAGAAAGAAAAAGAGAAAGACAGGGAGAAAGAAAAAGAGAAAGAGAAAGAGGGAGAAAGAGAAAGAGGGAGAAAGAAAGACAGAGAGAAAGAAAAGGAGAAAAAAGAGAAAGAGAGAGAGAGAGAGAGAGAAAGAAAGAGAGAGAGAGAGAAAGAGAGATTAGCTGAGCATGGGTACATCTCCGTTAACTTCCACACAAAAGGCATTTCTAAAGTCTGAAAGAATCACATTGTCTCTTTGTACCTATTCTTTGTCTGCGCTTATAGTGTTCTATTCTTACATTAAAAAACAAATTTCGTTACCCTTATGCAACTTGTGAAAAGTGGATATGCCCAGCTCAGAGTCACTTCAACATACACTGAATTTCATCTGCTTGATCCGAACTGACCCCTCCCGATATTGTCGTCAAATTCTCAGGCCTAACCATATTGTAAAAATGGGAGAATCTGCCTCTCTTACTTTGCCTGTCAACTGCAGACACTTCTTGTAGCTTTCAGATTTATTATTTCCTGTTTATTATTTACCATTCGTAGAGCAATCATGCATGAAACACATTGACTGATGTCACATGTTTAATTACCCAATAGAAAGTGGGTTTAGCGTGTTTTACATAAGTAACCTCAATCAGTTAATAAAGTGATTGTTTATCAATAATAAATCATCAGTTATTGATGTCCTTTGAGTCAGACTTTACTTTCTTTTTTCATTCGTCACCTCTCCCAAAACATTTTCTTTCCTTTTTCTTTTTAATTATGGTTGATATTTTATATTGATGCAACAAGGTCCAAAAAAGAGTCGCCAACCTAATAGGTCCCTCACTGTCAGCCAAGCTCCAGTCCCTGTCCCATCGCCGCAATGTAGCATCCTTGTGCTTGTTTTACAAATACGTCAATGGATTATGCTCCAATGAATTGGCTACTCTGGTGCCCCCTCGACGTAAATTCACTAGACCAACTCGACAATCAACTAAATCCCATCCATTTACTTTGTTTTGAATAGCTGATTCCGTGTGAATATATACTAGTCCTAATTCTCTACCTCAATTCTACGTAGGGCCTAACCATCACCAAGATGCATACTAGTGTGCCCTAAAGTGCACGATCTCTGTTGGTTCTATTGGTCCTGTCACAGAGAAAAATGGTATGAGAATGATACAATGTGTAATGCTAGTCTTGGTTCTGGTTGAAAACCTTCCTAGAGCTGAAGACTCAAACAAAATATTCGGTTTGCAAACCTAAAATTGTTTAAGGGGTAGATAGGCACTGTCTATCGCCTGGCCTTTGCACTCCTTTGTCTATTAGCCAGGTGCAGAGGTACCATCACAGGGACACTTCAAAGACACCCAGTGCTTGGCCTTGTTTCCTGACTCGGGCAATGAACGACGTTCCATCATCTCTCTTTCTCTCTATCTGGGTAACTTGAAGACATTTGTTTATCACTTAGTTTCACATAACTAGTCTGGGCCGCTCTTGTCTGACAGGTTGAGGGTACAGGTTAGACAGCTTGTCTGACTGTTATTTCTGACTGGTAGTACAGGAGCCCTAACTCTTAGGTAGCATTAATAGCGGCTGCTCTATTCACAGTTGTATAATATTGAGATAACTGTAGTGCCATGTTGCACATCGAATGGGGCATGCACTTATCTCCGGTGGGCTTTTTCGGGGCTACAACCCCATAGATAAAGACTCGGCTAATAGTCTACTTGTGTAAACTTTGTTCAACCCACCTTATCTATTATATTATGCTGCACAACTGCATGCATGTAGGTATGGCCCCTAATTCATAGTAGCCTTTATGTCTCAGTGGCAATGTGCCTTGTTTGGAGTGAATTAAAGTTTAAAAAATAAAATGACTGGCTCAGTGGAAGATTAAATCTAGACAGTATAGGGAGATGTGTGCAGAACAGGAGATTTTGTTGGTCAGTGAGGGTTGAGGATATGTGTTGCATGGAAAGAAATGATATGAGAATGATACGATGGATGTGTAATGTGAGCCTTTAAGATCTGATGACCTCAGTGGAAGATTAAATCTGGACAGTATAGGGAGATGTGTGTTGAAGAGTAGTCTTTGATGGAATGGCCACATTGAAAGAATGAGAGTTCTTGGGTTAGTAGATATAGAACAGTTGAGTTAGCAGGGTCAGTTGGCAGGGGAAGGCCAAGGAAAACATAAGGATTGATTTGAGAGAAAGAGGGATAAAGAGGGCAATAAGTTAGTTTGGAAGTCGATTTCTAAAAGCCGTCCAACACATGCCAGCATGGTAAACAGATATTAAACTGAATATGATGAAAACGTATGCCTCAGAATAAATTAAGTGAAATTGGGCAGTATGAAGGAGTATATAGAAAAAAGATTCACATAAGTTAATTAAATATACTGACTTGAGTAATAATAGGTATTTTAAAGAAAATCAAATTTATTTAAAATCTAAACTTACAAAGATTATCTGATCAACCAATTATCGTCACAATGATTTTCCCCCTTTTTTTTACTCTTCCAATTTTTTTTGTTTGCAACAAATCAACATAAAACAAATCAACATAAAACAAATCAACATAAAATAAATCAACATAAAACAAATTATTAATAAAACAAATTATTAATAAAACAAATTATTAATAAAACAATAATATCATAGTTTTAGACAAACTTTATTTTTCATGTAAATTAAATTGCAAACAAAAAAAAACAAAGAAGAAGGAATAGTGTTGCAGGGACCGGTCACCTGGGTGATCGGTCTTACAACTAAGAAATCGGCAAAATATGGCAAAGAGCAAATGATAAACGAAGATGATCAGTGTAAAAATAGAGGTTGTATTTATTGCACCAAAGGTACAAAAGGAAATAATGGAGAGGAACTTGAAGAGGTTTGGTGACGTCTCTGGAAGCAAGAAGGCTGAAAGGACAAGAATGATGTCTCTGGAACCTGGACAACATGGGATGACGTCACACAGGTGTAATGAGGTGCCTCAGATAGGTCAAGTCTGTGTGGACGTGACCAAGAGTTGAATCGGCAGGAACAGGCAAGTGTAAGATTTCTATGGGAAATGAAAAGGACAGGAAAAGGAGCAGCTAGAACAAGGAGCAGGAGTCAGAGTAAGAACCGTTGGAAGGAGCTGAAGCAGGAACCGCTGGAAGGAGCTGGAGCAGGTGCAGGAGCTGGAGCAGGTGCGGGAACTGGAGAGGCAGGCTGGGATAAGGTTGACATCTCAGGAAGCAGACAGCAGCAAAGAGTGGAGGTTTGATCGCATTGTAGTATGTGAAAGTTGCCCTGAAAAGGGCAGTTTATCGCATTAAGTAATTTGGAGAAAGTAGTTGTTGTTGCCCTGAAAAGGGCAGTTTATCGCATTAAGTAGTTTGGAGAAAGTAGTTGTTGTTGCCCTGAAAAGGGCAGTTTGAATGCTATGTTACCTGATCCCCCCCCCCCCTTCCCCAGATGGATGTTCTCAAATGATGAAAAAGCTGCTGAACGTATTTCTGAGCCGGCATCTTACATTTAGTGATCCCATCAAATGAAAAATGATTGACTGAGCTTATTCCGGTTAAAAAAAAATAGCTGGGTTGTTAGCTGATTGTATTTACATAATTTTAACCAATTCTTAAAGTTTGGTGTGTTGATCTATTATGAGAAAAGAATATTACAAAGCCATTACGTGTAGGCGTTGTCATGAGGAGAAAACAACTAATCCTGTATTTTTCCATGAGGGAATTTTAGCAGCAGGAGTCAGGTATTTTTCCACACAAAATTATTCATTAGGGTTTGTTTGTTTTGAGGGTATGGCTTACACAAACGCTTTGAAGAAAGCGTGTTGAGTTTGTGACGTTTATACATAGCAGCGGTAGGAGGCACTACGACAAAATTATAGATTGTATTATTTGGACAACTGCTTTCATTTTAGATGTCATTCTCACAACGTTTCGACCGATGTAACCTACGACTTTCTTCGGGTGCGTTTTGTCGAACTCGAGAATCTGTATGGAATTTCAAACTAAACCCTTTATTCAATCCACGGGGGTAGATTGTTCTTGTTCCGTCAGTCATGACCTGATAGAAGTCATAAGTAATTTTTACTATATTCTCAGTTAGTATCGCCTGTAGTAAGTATTGAACCTACACCCTGCAAAATAGTGCCACTTAGAACTGATTATTACTTAGCACTTTATTTGTTGCGCCACAGATGCATTCTCGAGTTCCACAAGACGCACTTGAAGAAGATCGGAGGTTACATTGGCTGAAACATATTGAGAATAACATCCAAGATAGAAACAGCAGTCCGAATATCCAAATTATCAATACTCATCGAAAAAAATTGGAAGCATAAGTAAAGATTGGTTCTGTTGTGAAAAAAATAACTACAAAATCTACAGGTGAGATACTTCCTTAAAGACGATTGACAATCCGTTGTTCTGACCTTGATGAGGCAAGTATGACAATGAAGAGGAACACTACCTGTCACTTGTGTGATCATACGATCAGGGAGGAGTGTGACAATGAAGAGGAACACTTGCAAGCAGGAAAAAGAATGAGATGATTCGCATGTCGTGTCTGCACTGTAAAGAAGGGTTTCTATTCATGAGTGCAAATTTTTATAGTGAAGTCTGATTTGAATATGTGGAGATCAGCTGATATGAATGAAGAGGACATCTGGGAAGCAACAGAAGCGATTTGGATTGCATAGAGAAAGGCAGAGAAAAAGGGGCGTATTGAAAATCAGTGAAGTTGAATTACTGGCAAAACTTTTTTTGTTTTTGGCACAGTTAGGTAACAGCAAGTGAAATGTAAATTAAACCTCGTAGTTCTTGTTTCTGAAGAGAAAAATAAACCAGTGTCCTACTGTGCAGCCCGACTCTTTTCAGGGGCACTCGTCTCTCCTTTATTTCTGTTTTCTTTCTTTCAACCAATCAAACTGCAAGCAAGCAAGCAATCATTTTTGCTAATAAATGTAATGAAGCAGAGTTGGTTAGGGTTAAATTTAACTTGGGCAACCGTAGGGTTAGGGTTAGGGTTAGGATTAAATTTAACTTGGGCAACCGTAGTAGAAGGATTAGTAAGGTCACAAAATTAGTAAATTAAGACGAAGAAAACAATTAGATTAATTGGGTAGCTGTAACGAAGAGACCAGCTTACCCTAGTGGAAATCTAGGGAAAGACAACCCAATCGAAACAGGAGAAAGTAAGGAGAGCCATTATATAGGACCGGGAGGAATAAGGGTTGTTCTCATTGGCTTACACTGACAGACATATCTCAATCAGAAAAATCGGAGCTAATCGCATCAGTTTGGATTAATTTTTGCAACGTTTACGTGGAAAGCACAGCATAGTATACGACATAATCATGTTAGATCACCGAAGTTAAGCAACGTTGAACCTGGTCAGTAGCAGATGGGTGACCATTTGGGAATACCAGGCACTGTATGCAGGAGAACGTCGACACGTCCCTGCAAGAACTGAAAAACCCTAACATCATCATCTCCCCTAACCGAGATCTACATGCAACTGGGGACCGCTTGCCAATTTGATACTTCCATAAAATTTCCTCCTTTGGAGGAAACCGGTTCAACCCGCCCAGGGTGAATGCTGTACCAGGTACAAGTACAGGGGTAATGCACAGAGTTCTCAAGAAGGTGGCCTGATACTTCCGGAGCCAGGTTGGTGTCTAAGCCGATATGATGCAGAACCCAAAATTGGCAGCGATGCCAGTGCATCACTGAAGACCACTCTTGACGCATCTAAGAAAATAAAAAAATGTATTTTACGATTGATGAAGTGAAGATTGATTCTATTTAAAAGGCCGAACAATTTTAAGTGAAACCAATTAAGTAAAAAAATAATACAATGTGTAGCAGTTTCGAGAGACATCTATATTATTTATATGCACGTGCAATATCTTGTGTTATGTCGAATTGTAGTTCGGTTGATGTAAACAGACGTATTCATACACAGGCGATTAGTACACCACTTGCATGATCACTGGAAGCCTACTATGTTCCGCCCAACTATTTTCCGAGCAAATACAAAGCAGTTCAAGTCGAGATTTCAGCGTGGACAGACTGGCATTCTCTCTGTCCCCCTCGTTGTTATCATCATGGTGACAAGGGGCGGGAATAAACTCAAGACCAACTGGAATTATATTACCTTTATGCCGGCTTATCAAGCAACTCAACTCACTTATCTACGTTCCTGCATTCTTGTTCCAGTTGAATAAGTATATTATTGTAGAGAAGACGTTGGTGTTTTACTTCAAACTGATGGTGACCCTTTTCTTATTCAAATCAGATACGTACAGACACGGCCGACTCAGCAAAATGGCTATCTCCTTTCCCACACTCTCAACTAACAGACACTACACCATTCTACAATAAATGTTTTGAGAAATATAAAACTAAATTAATTCATGTTTAATATTGTTATATTCACATATTTGGCCCTATCAACGTAAAAACTATAATAGAGGACTTGTTGGCACATGTTCCCCAATGTTAAGATTAAAATATATCGCAGACAGTTGAAATGTGAGAGGGTAGGAAGTTTCACAGACAACAGAAGAAGGGAGGACGTCTCAAAAGGTCAGTCTACGCCATTTTAAGACGCGAGAGATGAGCTAGCCAATCAAATGGCAGAAAGTTGGTTGCTATGCAGAAAAGAAGCGTCTGGGGATATTTAAACGAAAACGCGGGAAGAAAAAGTGTAGAATACTGTGTACCGTCGCGGGTGTATGATATCCAAAATCCACGCATCTTCTGTTGTAACCCAGGTTTCAGCTGTTGATTGAAAACGTCGTTGACACTGATTTGTTTTTAAGAGTTTTATTTAAAATAGAAGAAAGACAGAAAGCTGTACGAGAGAGAGAGAGAGAAAGAGAGAGAGAGAGAAAGAGAGAGAGAAAGAGAGAAGAAGAAGAGAGAGAGAGAAAGATAGAGAAAGAGAGAAAGAGAGAAAGAGAGAATTGGAGGAAGAGATATCAATAACAAACAAAAGACAGGCTGGTTTTAAGCTACACTGTACGCCACTGTATCCTCCCTCCTCATGGGGACTAGCCGGGACAGCGACGTTTCTCTATCCCTTCAGGTCGATGTCATCAAACAGAACCGCTCTCTGGCAGAAGTGATGGAATTTCTCGACTTTTGCTTTTAGACCCCCCCTCCCAATCTTTTAGGGCGCTCTTCCTCCGGGCACCTTCTTTGCTATCTAACAAAAAAAGGACAGTCGGGACCTGGTTTTCTTGGAGACCCTATGCATGTAAGAAAGTCTTTAAAAAGATATTGGTCGGTCATCGGTTTGAAGCTCATGCCACAAACATCGAGAAACAGTGATGAATTACCAAAAGCGACAGCTTATACCAAGCCACCTCTATCGACATGCAGATCAAATTCAACAGAAATAGTATCCCCTTTCACTAAAAGGGTCGAACAAATTTGTGCCACACACATTGAGAAACTGTGATGAACATAACATAAGCTAATACCCAAGAACGTAGAGGTAGTTTTGTTTTACGGCATATCAACCCTTTTTGGGTTATTTAATGCCGAATCTGGTCATTATAGTAAAAGTTTTTATGCTTCAAGTTCTTTATATCTTCAAATGTTTAATCAGGGTTTTTGGTTTGGTAGTTTTGTTTTACGGTATATCAACCCTTTTTGGGTTATTTAATGCCGAATCTGGTCATTATAGTAAAAGTTTTTATGCTTCAAGTTCTAAAAATAAAATAAAAAAGGGGAGGGAGAAAGGGAGAGGGGCTGTTGTTTTTGTTTTTAGTTTTGTAAAACATAATTAAGTTTTACAAAAAAAAAAAAAAAAAAAAAAAAAAAAACGTCAATGTAGGTGAATTTCGTCTCAGGGAGCCACAGGGCAGCCTGATCTGGTATCACCAGCAAGAACGTAGATCAAGTCAAACAAAATATTATCCCTTTTCACAAGATAGGGTGGAACCAGTGGTGAACCAGAGAGGGGGGGGGGCGCCCGCGTTAAAGGCATAGTTTAAAATAACATATTAACATCCTCGTCGATATTAAATTTCACAAATTGAAATTTGATTAAATGTTTACCATTGAAAATTCCATTTCTATTGTCTGGAGGAAGTAAAACATCTCGTCCATAATCCATGTTCTCGATTGACTTACACAGTCATTTCAGGTAGAATGGAACGTTCAATTATTGACTAAATAAACGCTGCCGTTCTGTTTTCGACAGCATACATAAAGCAATTAACTAGTTGTTCGTTAATGTTGTTTGAGTTCAATTGCTTTTTACTTGCCTTATTTAAAAAGTATTCCAGAATGTACAAATATATCAATTACTGATTGTAAAACACATCAAAAAAATTTGTAACAATAATAGCGAAAAGTAAATAACTAATAATAATAATTAATAATAATAATATATGTACTTAAATACGCATAGATACATGTACACACATACACATGAATACAGATATACACACATACATGTACACACATACACATGAATACACGTATACACATATACATGTACACTCATACGCATACATACATACATACATATATAAATACACATACATATATGTACACATATACATATATATAGATACACATACATATATGTACACACACACATAAATATAAATACACATACATATATGTACACACATACATAAATATAAATACACATACATATATGTACACATATACATACATATACAGACATACATAAATATAAATACACATACATATATGTACACATATACATACATATACAGACATACATAAATATAAATACACATACATATATGTACACACATACTTCTTCTTTCCTCTTCTTCTATTCATTTAACGTCACTTTTCCCTTGTTCAGGGGTCAGACATTTAATGGTATTATGCAAGCTCACTCTTCACCTATCACGGTTCAGCAGGTCAGCAGTCTCTAAATTTCATTCTGTGCGGTCTAGTTCAATCACTTGTTTCCAAGTTTTCCTTGGCCAGCCAACCTTCCTGCGATTTAGGACATTCATGCTTCTGCAACGGTTTATCCAGGAGGATGAACGTTCCACATGACCATACCAGCGCAATCGATTTATCCTGATGATAACCTCCATGCTGAGCAGGTGTAGTGCTTTCAGCAAATCCTCTGACCTGTTGGACTGGGTTTGGTCAGATTTCACATTGCACATCCACCTGATCATGGATCTGTCATTGCACTGCAGACGGGCAAGAGAGGACTGGACAAGGGCCCAGCATTCACTGCCATATATCATGATGCTTCTGACACAACTGCTATACAACTTACCCTGAATGTAGAGAGGGGCATCACGTGATGTTATCAGAGGTAACAACTCACAAAATTTTGCCCAAGTTGCTCTCACTCTTGTGGCTGTGCTGAGTTCACACCCACCACATTCACTTAGCATATCTCCTAGATAGCAGAAAGAGTCGACTACCTCTAAGGTATTGGCATCTAATTCTATCTCTTTGTGGGGACGACTGTCAATAGGATGTGCCTGTCCCATGCATCTCTTACATTTGAAGTTGGGGTTCGGGGTTAACTTAACCTTCAGGTCACTGCACTTTTTGTGAACCCACAGTAGGCATAAGTTACACTGTATTGTATAGTTTATAACATCCTTCCGGCACACAGAACATGGATACTAACTTCGGGATTGTAGACCAGTGCCACAAACCATCACTCTGGTTTTAGGTAAGTTCACCCTAAAACCCTTGACCTCCAGACCGTTTTTCCATATTTCCAGTTTGTTCTTTAACTGTTCCACGGACTCAGTAATGATATCTAAGTCATCAGCATAGGCAATTCCCATGGACAGCCCAACCGAAACTCTCTTAACAGCGCCTCCAAGACCATGATGAAACGTAGAGGACTAAGGACAGCTCCCTGGTGAACTCCAACCTTGACATTGAAGCTATCACCGTAAGAGTCATCTGCCCTTACTTTACTACTAGCGTTCATGTACATAGATTGTACGAGACGGACAAGCCACTCTTCTACAGCCACCTTACGCATTGCCCACCATAGTATCTCTCTGGGTACTCTGTCAAAGGCTTTCACAAATGCACAAACAAACCTCTTCCATAGTTGGCAAACAATGAATATGGCATCAATTGTGCCTTTGCTAGGTACAAAATCAAACTGCATCTATGTCAACCTACCGTCTGAGGATGATGTAGTCTGCTACATGTTCAATCACTTTCATTCCTGTTTCTATGAGCTTCGGGCCGCTATGATTCTCATGATCGCGCGTCTCCTTTCCCCTTGTAGCAATTGATAATGTAACTCTCAAACCAGAACTCTGGCACAGGCTCTTCTCTTATGATAGCATTCGCTATGTCTGTTAGGACTAGGATGCCGACCCTATCAGATGCTTTCAGTATTTCAGGGACTAAAGTATATTCTATCATGCCTGATCTGTGATGCTGGGCCTGGCATTGGTTGCTCTAACGTTAGATGGTCCGGGTTCCAGAGTAATGCAATATTAAGCAAGGTTTCATAATGCTGTTGCCAGGCTCTATGCTTGGCCTCGTTATCTCGACACAGCTGCCCCCCATCATCATCTTTTATACATTTCACACTTATAACATCCTGGTTCCCACTAATCATCTGCTTTGCCACTTTGTAGATGAAGTTACTTCTATACATACATATAAATACATATATGTATACACACACACATACATATAAATACACACATACAAACACACGCGCATACATATAAATACATACACACATACATATAAATACATACACACACATGCAACACACATCCATATAAATACATACACACACATGCAACACATATCCATATAAATACATACCCACACATGCAACACACACATCCATATAAATACATACACACACATGCAACACACACACACATATAAATACATACACACACATGCAACACACACATCCATATAAATACACACACACACATGCAACACACACATCCATATAAATACATACCCACACATGCAACACACACACATCCATATAAATACATACACACACATGCAACACGCACATCCATATAAATACATACACACACATGCAACACACACATCCATATAAATACATACCCACACATGCAACACACACATCCATATAAATACACACACACACATGCAACACACACACCCATATAAATACATGCACACACATGCAACACATACATCCATATAAATACACACACACATGCAACACACACACCCATATAAATACATACACACACATGCAACACACACATCCATATAAATACACACACACACATGCAACACACACACCCATATAAATACATACACACACATGCAACACACACATCCATATAAATACATACACACACATGCAACACACACATCCATATAAATACACACACACACATGCAACACACACATCCATATAAATACATACACACACATGCAACACACACACCCATATAAATACACACACACATGCAACACACACATCCATATAAATACACACACACACATGCAACACACACACCCATATAAATACATGCACACACATGCAACACACACATGCAACACACACATCCATATAAATACATACACACACATGCAACGCATGCATCCATATAAATACACATATATATATGTACACACACATATATATAAATACACACATACAAGTACACGCGCATACATATAAATACATACACACTCATCCATATAAATACATACACACATGCAACACACACATCCATATAAATACACATACATACACATGCAACACACATCCATATAAATACACATACACCCACATGCAACACACATCCATATAAATACATACACACACATGCAACACACATCCATATAAATACATACACACACATGCAACACACATCCATATAAATACATACACACACATGCAACACACACATTCATATAAATACATACACACACATGCAACACACACATCCATATAAATACATACACACACATGCAACGCACGCATCCATATAAATACACATATATATATGTACACACACATACATATAAATACGCACATACAAATACAAGCGCATAGATATACATATATACACACACATGCATATAAATACATACACACACATGCAACACACATCCATATAAATACACATACACACATGCAACACAAACATCCATATAAATACACACACACACACATGCAACGCACGCATTTATATAAATACATACACACACATCCATACATATTTATGTATCACTAGTGAAGGATTATTACTGCCGATTCCATGACCCTGGCTTTATTTCTTTCGAATCAAGATTGACTGATTTTGGTTATCTGTGAAAACTTAATGACTAGCATGCTTCCACCTGATCCTGCAGCTCACATTTCTCCGTTCCTGACTTTTAAATCTAAATAAACAATAAGAGAAAACAAAGTTGACTTCTCACTTCATTTGTGCGCTCATTTTCCCGCCATTTCTTACTCTTTTCCTACAGAGGTCAAAAGCATTATAGACTTTTACTTTTCGCGATTTGTTATTTCTTGTAATTCGATCATACAAGTTGCTAGTATTTTAACTCTGTTCATGGCAGATTGCCAGCAATTGCTCATAATAAGCGGGAGAATTCAGAAATCGTTTTTTGAAGCTTTTCTATTTTGCTTATATTACGCTTGATATAGATAAATAACATAAAAGATATATTGACGATTTTCGTTTTTCTAACTTCTTTTATGATATTAATTCAATTATTCTTAACCTCTTCGCCTCAACTACAGTCTAATGTAAGCCGAGGTTTCTGTTACCAAATGAGAAATATTTGAGCCGTCCGCTGATTCTATGAGAGAACATTTGTCAAAAGTCCTAAGTTATGCAACAAAGTCATCGAACACATAAAGATGGATTTATGTAGTTAGAAAGTTGAATGAAACAATATATATATACATATATATATATATATATATTTAATCATATATATATATATTTTTTATCATATATATATATATATTTTTTATCATATATATATATTTTTTTATCATATATATATATATATATATATATTTTTTATCATATATATATATATATTTTTTTTATCATATATATATATATATATATATATATATATATATATATATATATATATATATGATAAAAAATGAAAATAATATTCCAACATAATGGAAAATTAAAAAAGGAAAAAGCAAAACATATTATTTATGTATTCATCAACGTTTCGTCTTTATTTCAAGACTTCCAGGGAACGATTGGTCTGAAGAAATAATACACAAGTACAAATATTTGAAAAAGTTTTGTACTCGTGTGCTATTTCTTTAAACCAATCATCCCGAGGAAGTCTTGAAATAAAGACGAAACGTTGATGAATACATAAATAATATTTTCGGATTTCCTTTTTTCATTACGTTGGAATATTTTTTCCATTTTTTATTACATATATATATATATATATATATATATATATATATATATATATATATATATTTAAAAAATATAAAGATAATCATTTTATTAGATGATATCGTGATAAGGATATGCTCGATATTGGCGATAGAGCATTGTTATAGGAAATATTGAAATAATGAAACAAAATAAAGTTACAGATTTTACAAGTTTATTATAATCATCAGGTTATTAAACAAGGTATAATATATATATATATATATATATATATATATATATATATATATATATATATATATATATACTGAACTTTTTATTTGATTTGGTTTATTTATCGTTGTAATAATTAACATAAACATTGGATGCATTTTTTCACTGCATCGATTGCGGACGCATCTCACGAC
>OY744536.1:19645532-19995532 GCA_963556195.1 Sepiola atlantica | reverse complement strand
TTATATATATATATATATATATGTTATATATATATATATGTTATATATATATATATATATTATATATATAAATATATTTAAATATATATATATATGTTATATATATATATATATATATATATATATATATATTATGTATATATATAATAAGGAGAGGTAGTTTGCTTGAAGCATTGTATGTAATATGTATATAGAGGAGTATTAGAAGGCTATCACAATGCAAAAAATAGAAATATGTCGGCGTTGAGAAGACAAAAACAAGTGATTTTAATTGATATATGTTTTCAAAAAAATTTTTTAATAATTTTTTTTCCTATATAGCAAATCTTACTTGATTAGGCAAAACTTCAACAATGTGATGTAATGTGTGTGACCGTGTTCCATAATATATTTCGAGGAAGACCTCTTTGTCAAATGGTGGGTGTTTCAAATCTCAAAAAACGTGTGGTGGCAATAAATGTTAATATCCGCAGCAAATGTGATAAAACTAAAACTATAACTGATTGTTGTTTTCGTTTTTATTATTTTAATTACTTATTTATTTTATCTTTAATTTTTTCTGAATATTTTACATTTGACTCGACTGATGAAGTGTTATATATTTATATGAAAAATAAATAAATAAAAAATTTAAAAAATAATAAATACATATATATTTTTTGTGGAGGGGGGAGGTAGGGATAACAGCCAAGAGCGGTGTTCAATTACATTTTTTTTTTTAATATTATTTATTGAATATTTGTTATCTTATTTTATTCTAACAATATTTAATTCTTTGCTATTCTGAAATTGTTTTATTTTTTATTTTTTTTATTTTTTCAAATTTAGGGGAAAGTGGAGGGAAGGGGGCAACTCTGTGTGTTTGGTATGTAGGTGGTATCATAGTTTTAGAAAAAGATGAAAATGGGCGCTGGGGGTGGGTAAGAGTATGAAAAAAGTAGTCGAAAGGGTGAAATAGGTGGGGGGGGGGGGAGATTTTGTTGTGGTCAGGTGTGAAATTTTTTGAGGGTAGGAGTAAGACTCAATCTTCCTTGTATTGTCGATGCATGTCTACCGACTGAACGTATTTTGTATTTCTGTTTTCATCACTCTTTCCGGACAGCCATGTTTGTTGTGTTGATGAAACTGTTTGAATGAAATTGATTTAAATTGTAGGGAAGAAGTTTGTCTTTACAACCAAACGATGGTAACCCGTTTCCTTCTGACCCATAAAGGTCAAAAAGATTGATATCTTTTGGCTAAGATCAAAGTGTAGTATCTGTTCCGATGGATACTACACACCATAAACTGGTATTGTCTTGGCCTTCGGGGCTTGATTTACGCCGGTCTATGGGTCTGATCTGTCCTGTGCAGTTCTAGGAGGTCCACCCTCCCAGGCTTTGCCTCCCCTCTTTGGGGAGGAGTAAGTTTATTGCTTACTGCCTGAGGCGCCCCTACCGAGGAATACCGACGAAGCAGCCCAGGCAATTTTTAATGGCCAGAGTGCTCACTTTCTCGGGCGCTGGCTTTTCAAACCCCACTTTCCCGACCCGACCTTGGGTCATATCTTACTTGTGGGAGTAAGATAAAACTGGCCTTGTGCCTAACCTCCTGGAGAGGAGGTAAATAAATACTCAACAACTCTCTCACTAAAAAATGGTTATCCTGACATTCTTCATTTCCTCTACAAAATAAAACGTTCACTCTGGGCATCACCAGACCTCTGTATACTATTGTGTATATCTCTATCTCTCTCTCTCTCTCTCATATATATATATATATATATATATATATATATATATATATATATATATATATATATATATATATATATATATATATGTATATATATATATATATATATATACAGGATGGCGCAAAAGTCGCGTCTTGGTTTGTTTAGGTGATAGAAACTAGGTTTTTCTGATTTACTTGGTAATTTTGTTGCAGTAGTTTTTAAAAATAATATCCTTTAAATGGCCACCATTTTCGGCCTCACAAAGACGGGCTCTAGTTAGGGCATTTTCCATTACACTCCTTAGAATAACTGGCTCTAGTTCTTGGATTTCATGTCTGATATTGTTTTTAAGCTCTTGAATCGTTGTAGGCTTGTTCACATATACCCTTTCCTTAAGATAACCCCAAAGGAAAAAGTCAGGGGCTGTTAAATCCGGTGAACGTGAAGGCCAGTTAAAATCAGAAAATCTGCTAATTAAGCGCTCGTCAAACAATCCCGCAAAAGTCACGCATTAGTTTGAATCAGTGACAACTGATTCAAACTAATGTGTGACTTTTGCGCCACCCTGTATATATATATATATATATATATATATATATATATATATATATATATATATATATATATATATATATATATATTATTAAATATTAAAGTGTTTGTTACCTACAGACGATATCGTTTCGGGCTTTTTGCCTTCATCAGTGCAGGAGTGGTGGTTGTAGGCAGTCGCATGGGATCGAATGCAGTTCATAAATTCATGTTAGAATTACGAGACAAACGCTCGGGACTACACAGCTATCGAAAATCAGTACAAACAATGATTGAAATTGAGATACACTTACTCAGGGGGGGCAGGGGAAAGCGTTATTATTGTCAACAGTGTTCAATGCATGCACGGAACTCGCTTTGTTGCAAATGACAACCGACTTATCTCAACTTATATATATATATATATATATATATATATATATATATATATATATATATATATATATAAGTTAATCCAAAGAAAGATATAAGAGGCAACTAATATCTTTAATTAGTGAACATCCGGATAAAACTGAAGCTCAATATACTGGATAGAGCATTAATAGCATAATATAAAATGAAATAATAAAATAAGGTGCAAATCAAATTTTATTAGAATTCAATGTTCAGGCAAAGTACCTTAAAATCCTTAACTCATGAGTTTTAAAAGAAAATCTTCTCCTCAGAGGACCATTACCGCAATAACATTACTGCAGGTAATAAAATTAAACTTTGAAAATATATAAAAATATATATAAAAAAATACATAAAAGTATATAAAACATCAAATATATCAGCCCAAAACATACTTTTTTGTTAAAGCTATACAGTTCATCCAAGTCATACAATTTAAAACATATTCAGGAGGTTGATTGAAAAGTGATCCAGGTGGTGAATGGTAGTCCAAAAACGAAAACATTATCCAGGTGGGAAATCTGTTTGTAATCGATGCAGTAAATGACATTGAAAAATGTATCCAAGGTGTATGCAAATTAATAAAACGATAAAGAAACCAAATCATATGAAAAGTTCAGAAAACTCACTTGGTGCTGAATATTATAATGTTCTTTGAAAACTCATGAGTTAAGGACTTTAAGGTACTTTGCCTGAACATTGAATTCTAATAAAATTTGATTCGCACCTAATTTTATTATTTCATTTTATATTATATATATATATTATATATATTTTATATATATATATATATATATATATATATATAGAGAGAGAGAGAGAGAGAGAGAGAGATACCAATCCTGACAAACAAACACCTGCCAACAACTACGAGAGGGCGTGTATACTCCTCATGTGTCAGAAGTGTGCTGTTGTATGGCTCAGAAACTTGGGCTGTCTCTGCTGGCATACTAAAGAAGCTGCACCGTAATGACAGGGCAATGGTCAGATGGATCTGTTTGGTGAGGCCTGAACAGTACGTTTCTTTCGAATCCCTGCTCTCACAGGTCGACTTGAAAAGCCTTACGGACATCATGCGGAAGAACAGACTGCGTTGGTTGGGTCACATTGAGCGTAGCGATGGCTGGATTGCTAAAGTCCGAAAGTTGAATGTGCCAGCAGAGAACATCACCACTGGCAGACCCAAGTTGACTTGGGAGGACGTAGTCAAACGTGATAGGAAGGCCATGGGTATGGATTCCATCAAACCTTGCCAAAGACAGGAGTGGAGAGGAAGACTTAGATTTCGAGACTAGACAATCAGGCCCCACCCTCATCAGAGGATTAATTGTGGCCTGATTCAACAAATAAACCGGTTGATGATGATGATGATGATGAGAGAGAGAGAGAGAGAGAGAGAGAGAGAGAGAGAGAGAGTGAGAGAGAGAGAGATAGAGAGAGAGAGTGGGAGAGAACAGGAAAATAAAGAAATAATGTATACTTTTAAATTAGAACCGATCATGAAAGAATTGCTGCTACAATTTTCACAACGCCTTTAACAGTGAACTTTTTCATATATCTTCAACCTATTATCTTTGCATTGGACATTTTCTACACTTTCTTTTTTTATTTATCTTAAATAATATTTTTTATCTTTTAAAATTTTGACTTTGGTAATTCTCTTACCAACTTATTTCTCTGTATTTCTCTGATGATAAGAATTCCATTCTTTGAAAAGCCATGATTTTAGGAAAGAAAAATAAATCTGTTGTTTTGAACAACTGAAGGCGTAATAGATTTTGTATTTTTACAATTTTTATTCTCATCTTTTAATTGTGGATGTATATATCTATACATGAAAGAATTTTAGTGCTTTTAATTTATTCACCATTATAAAGAAATCGCTTGAAGTGAGAAATCTTTTAATAAATGCATAATAGCAGTCGGAAACAGGCTAAAAAGAAGCTATAGAAATAACGGGATAAAAAAAATTGCCTCGAAATTTTGAAGTTCTTGCTTCCGAACAATGAAAGGTTTCCTCACTCGTACGAAATAAAACGTTAAAATTAATAAAAAAACAAAAACAACATATAACCATAAAAAGTATGCACTTTATACTGCTGCCAAAAAACGTGAATTTTAGTCTCATTTGCTGCCAGAATTCTTTTAAGATGAAAGTTTTCAAATATATACCGAAATCAAATGTCATGTTCACATTGAAATATAGAACGAGTCAGTTTGATTTGGATGCTAAATGTCAATCAGATGAAAGGTTATTTTAATTAGAGAAACTAAAAGGATGTAGAAGAATCTACTAAGAAAAAAGGGTTGCCATGAATGGTTAGATATGTGATCTCTTTTTATGTGTGCGCGTGAGTGCGCAGCTTGTACGCATGCACCTTGTGTGTGCATGTATATATTATGGATATGTCTGTGTGTGTCTGTGTGCGCATGAAATTACAGACAGTTATAAAAAAACAACAAAAAAACGTTCCAAAATTATGAAAATAAGCTATGATTGTCTCAACTTTACTCCATCTCAGCTTTCGAAATGAGTCTTTGTATTATTTTTTTTTTTTTTATCTTCTAAGTTAAATTATTTCTTTCTATTCCGACCAAATATGTTGACGTAATGCAATACAGGGAAGAAAACGATGAAGATGATGTAATGTCGAGAACAATGTAGCACATTTTGGAAGAAAAAGGAAAAAGGAAAAAGGAAAAAGGAAAAAAAAGATGGCGGCTTCCTAAAACTATAACAAAAAACAAAAGTGAAACGGATGATTGTTGAACTGAACAGGCGCTATCATTTTGCACATCAAGTTCTCACAATTTACCGCAAAACATACAGCAATAAAGCTGTATCAAGATAATGACTAACCTCTTTCTATCTCAATCGATACCCTATAAAAAGAGAGTGCCCCTACTTACTTACCTCCCTATAAGAACAGACTTAGACACAGGGTCGGTTTTTAATGTGGGGGGAAAATGCAGCTGCCAAAAAAGGGGTACTCTGGATTGGAACAAAAATTTAAATTGCCTCAGTCTAGAAAGATTTCTCCTTCATTGACCGAAGATAGAAAAGATGTAGTGCAGCACCAGAACAGATACTACACTTGGCTCCTAAGTCTATATTGAAGCAAGGATTGCACAACTACCAATCGCACTTCTGACTCGACATTGATTAAATACAGTTGCAATGAAAAATCCAAGACATCAGAAACAATGCTGGAATAAGCGGAGTAAAACTGATAGTATTTCAGAGTTATCCTTCTCCTAGACTAGTTACTTGACCAAAAGTTGAGAGTACAGTCTACAATACTATTTCAGTCTATCCAGTGGGAAACTCGTCAGTATGTTAGCTTGTCCTGATGAAATTGGATTCCCTATTTCAAATAACTGTTTTATTGATAAAACGAATTTAATAAGGAAATAGGATACAAATAAGCAGTGCATGAAAAGGAACGAAGCAGGGGAGGTAGTGGTAGGATTTTACTTATTCATTATGAAAATTAAACGATAGCATTATAGTCGCGAATGGTTCCCCTTTGTCTTCACGCAACCAATATGTTTAGAACCAGCCTGCTATGGATTTCGCCTATAGCTATGGAAAAAGGGAAAGATGGATTCATGCCTTTTCCAAATGTATTAGACAAATTTAGTTTGCTACCACTTCCAGACTTACAACACCTTATATTTCCAAATGATCACCCATCTAAGTATTGACTAGGCTCGATGTTGCTTAACTTCAGTGATCTGGCAATAACTTGTGTTTTAATGTAATATGGCCGTAGAAAGTCATATTATAAGAACATAAGTAGAATCCGCTTCCTTTTTTAAGTGCGAAAAAAAAAATGGAGCAATTTTAAAGCACAAGTGCAGATTCATGGAGTGAGAATCTCCATAAAAGTTCGGACCAATACTTCCCATGGTGGTCGTCGTCGTCGTCGTCGTCGTCGTCGTCGTCGTCGTCGTCGTCGTCGTCGTCGTCATCGTCATCATCATCATCATCATCATCATCATCAGCAGCAGCAGCAGCAGCAGCATCATATTGAGTTTAACGTATGTTTTACATGCTGGCATGCTTGGATGGTTTTTAGAAATTGACTTCCAAACTAACTTATCTCTGGCAAGGTCTTTATTTATCCCTCGCCCATTTTTATCACTTCCTCTCATGTTTTCCTTGGCCTTCCCTGTGAACTGAACATGCTACCTCAACTGTTCTACATCTATTAACCCAAGAACTTTCATCCATTCTTTCAATGTGGTCACACCATTAAAGTCTCCTGTTCTGCACTCATCTCCCTATATTGTCCACATGTTATCTTCCTCTGTGGTCATCAGATCTAAGCCTGTCTTTAAGACTCACATTACACATCCATCGTATCATTCTCATATCAGTTCTCTCCATGCAACGCATATCCTCAACCTTCACTGGCCAGGTTTTACTTCCATGCATCATCATACTTGCGTATAGACTCTTCCCTTGGTCGACAGTGGTAACGCTCTGCTGGTTAGTAATGGCAGAAGTTCCCTGCACTTACTCCTTCCACTCCTAATTATTGCAATCATACTACCATCTGCTTCACCCTGAGCCCCAACGGTATCACCAAGCTAACAAAACTTCGACAACCCCAATAAAAGGGTTTGTCAGGAATATCTGACATGAAGATACTTTACCCTACAGGTAAACCCTGACCAAATATTCAAAATAACATAGTATTCGAAGCCCAAATAAGATCTTCTTGGTTTAGCTGCACACTTATACGAGGAATGGTGCACCTTCTCAAAGTAATATTACCTCAAGTAACAGCACTTAGCTGGATACTCCACCAGACCAGATGAATTCTTATTCTGGAATCCGGTAAGACCAAGAGACCAAAAGAAATATATACTATAATATAATCACCTGGTCAATTAATGTTCTTAACTTCTTTACTAACTCAACGTTTGAGAGGTAAAGGAGAAGTTTAATGGAACACTCGAATATCTATGTATCTCATATAGAGATCAAGTGTTAGGCCCCCCCCTTGATTTCTGAGAACTTCGACTGAAGTAAAAGGAAACAAAACAAAAACAATCGTACACCTACACACCCTAACAAAAGGCAGTACACACGTTCATACATCGTCGCACGCATATACACACTCATAAATTACAGGCATAAACATTTTCTTGCTCTTCTAACTGAACTGAACATTTCCAATGAACAATTAATGTCTTGTAATTTTGTATATATATAAATATTGTTCTTTAAATAATGTTTCCTTCTTCCATTCTTCCCTCATTTTTTTTTCTTTTATTCTTACTCTGTTTCTAACATTTTTCTAAGAATTTAAATGTAAGCGTGGATCTTAGCATTTTTCCTCAGACACAACCTCTTCCTTTTGGTCAAGATCAAAGTGTAGTATCTGTTCCGATGGATACTGCACTCCATAGACTGGTATCGTCTTGGCCTTCGGGGCTTGATTTATGCCGGTCTATGGGACGGTCCTGTGCAGTTCTAGGAGGTCCACCCTCCCAGGCTTTGCCTCCCCTCTTTGGGGAGGAGTAAGTTTATTGCTTACTGTCTGAGGCGTCCCATACCGGGGAATGTCGATGGGGCTACCCAGGCAATTTTTAATGGCCAGAGTGCTCACCTTCTCGGGTGCTGGCTTTTCAAGCCCCACTTTCCCGACCCGATCTTGGGTCACATATTACCTTGTGGGAGTAAGATAAAACTGGCCTTGTGCCTAACCTCTTGACGAGGAGGTAAATAAAAAATTTTTTAAAAACCTCTTAACAAGCTAGGGTCCGCGCTGCTACACTCTTTCTTTTCAGTTTCCTAATAAGACCTTTTAGTTAATTCTACCCCTCTCCCATTTTTTATTTTCGTGGGTTGTAGAAAACATTGGTTTTATCTGGGAAAGGATATAAAAAAAATACTTCTCGGTTAGTTCTTATTTCGGTCTCCTAAATTATTTAGAGTGAAATCTATTTTGGCATAGTTTTGGCATTACATCCAAACAACTTATTTTTTACTTAAAACATATTTTAGTAAAAACAAAAAAACAAATTTTTTTTTTAAATAACATGAAAAACACTAAGTTATAGCAAGTTCCATTGTACACGTGAAACGCCGAAATGAAAACTATGCTGGAAAAATATAGTTGCCATCTTTATAAATAAAGTCGAGAAAGGCTAGCCAAGGAAGGACGATAACTCAAGTTTACAATTTTCTTGTTAACAGAGAGAGAGAGAGAGTTATGAGTTACCGGTCTTCTTTAGCTAGCCTCTTTCTCAACTTGTTTATAAAGACGGTGATTACTTTCTTCCGGGCGAGTGTTCATTTTGGCTGCAGCATTTCACGTGTATAATAAAACTTGTTATATAACATTGTTTTAGATATTATTTTTTTGACTAAAAAATGATTCAAGTAAAAATAGTTGTTTGGGGGCAATGCTGAATCTATTTCATTCTAATTAATTTAGGTGATTGAAATAGGAATCAACCGACTTGTCTATGCAATAACATTGTCTCTATTTACCGCCTCCCAACGAAGGATGGAGGTGACACAAAACGATTTAATGTGTGTGTGTTTGGGGGGGGGGGCAACTCCCCAAAAGGGGCACTCTGGAACTGGATTGAAACAAAAATCCGATACTACCTCGCTAGCTTCAGGTCAGGATCTGTTCTGTCCTCAGTCATAGGAGGCGAAATCCTTCTTTTTGTTTCTTTTAACATAGTTCACCCAAAAGAAGGCAAGTTGCCACTGTAGACGTAAGGGGCTACTGAGAATTAGGGTGAAAGTTTTTGGGGGTCATCCTAAATTGGGAGCTGTGCAGTGAGATGCTTGTTGAGGATTGTAGGTTTGTTTCACTTAGCGTTAAGATATCTGGGGAGTTTATTAGGGGAAAGGTTTCTACGTCATTGATGTTGGTTCTAAGCCCCCGGATATTTGTGAATACTAGCCTCAAGGACGGAGGCGAAGATTTTTTTGGTGGGTATCTGGTTTAGGTTTCTTTCTTTTTCTTTGTATTGTCATTTTGGTTTTAGATAGAGTGGGAGGTCAAAGTGGGTGCTTGTTTGGTGCCAATAAGCTCACACATCCAAGCCATTAGTCGAGACTTGATCCATAGAGGTTGTGGCCTCGGGAAAGCCCATTAGGGATAACTGTAGGGTCCCTTTTCATGCGCGACATGGCACGTACAGTTACCCACGATATTATACAACTGTTGATGGAGCTGCTGTTCTTAGCGCTACCTAAGAGTTAGGGATCCTGTACTACCAGTCGGAAACGGCAGCCAGACAAGCTGTCTAACCTGTACCCTCAACCTGTCAAAAGAAGAGTGACCTAGACTAGTCATGTAGGACTTAGTAGCAAAAAACTTTCCCTAAGTTGCCCAGATAGAGAGAAAGAGAAACGGCATTCATTGTACTAGTCAGGAAACAAGGCCAAGCACTGGGCATCTTTGAGGTGTCCCTGCGCTAGTACCTAGACAAAGGAGGAGTGCAAAGGCCAGGCGATAGGCAGAGCCCATCTACTCCTTAAGCAATTTTAAGTTTGCAATCCGGATATTTTGTTTGAGACTCCAGCTCTAAGAAGGTTATCGATCAGGACGAAGAAGACCTCCCTCCCCCAACGGTGTGCTGCCTTCTTGACTGAAAGAATTTTTATTTTTGTCACATTAACAAGTAATATTTATTTACAGTAAATTCGTTGTTTCCCAGCCAAAATGGCGGACAATGAATCGTCTGCATTTTCCGACCTCACAAATGAGTAAGTAAACTTAAACAAATTGTTTTGCACTAATTTCAAATTTACCTTAAATTATTTAAAATAAATACAGTTGGGAAATTAGTCCAAAACTATTGGGGGGGGGGGGGGGGGTTACTTACTCATTTGTGAGGACGGAAAAACATCAGAAAAATGTAGCCGATTCATTGTCCACCATTTTGGCTGGGAAACGACGAATTTACCTTATTTACCTGTCTTCGTACCAAGAAACAAGGTTGGTTCAATGTGGGGAGTTCAGCCATGGCCATTGTAAAGGAGGCCTGTCAACTGAGTCAAGTTTTTCTGGTGACGTCATTGATAGTGGAAGTAAGAACCACTATGAATGAGGACCGGAAGTGCTCGAAACGCTTAACGCGTATGCGTTCATCTGTAATCAGAGCAAGCAGACTCAGGTCCATAGGATTATTCATTAACTTGGAAATCATTGTTAACTTGTTCCTTTTTTCAAACGTATTTCCTTTTTCATAGATGTCAAGCGTGAAAGAAAATCAAGGGAAATTACAAGATGGCCTCCAACGATTAAGACATTGCATTAAGTTTCGAATTTCAAGTGTTACAAAAATAAATTAGAATTTTATTTCGGGATTAAAAATACAATTTTAGACTAATTAATAAGTGTGCGAAAATCCAACGAAATAAGCAAGATATTCAAAAAAATATATCGTAAATAAACTGTCCGTTTGGGAAAAAAATCAACCTTCCCTTCCCCCCCCCCCCCAAAAAAAAAACATGACTTTTTAATTTATTACACATTTTTAGTGTATTGTGAATAAACTGTTCGTTTTGCAAAAGAAACCCACACACACGCACACACATTTTAATTTATTTCAATAAATGTTCTATTAATTAATTATTTTGAATAATTGCTTTTGTGTCATTTTATTGAATTCGTAATCTTTTATGTTTGATTTACTTTTAATTTTAAAAAAATCAAGAAACATTTTTTTTTTCGGAAATGAGAGCAACTCTTATCAAATTATTCAGCTAAAACTAATAATAATGAAATAAACATTCACACAAAGAATGAAACTTGTGGGGGTCGTCATACCTTTTTTTGGTGATAACTTCCTCCACAAATAAAAATAATAATAATAAGATTTAACATGCAAATTCAACGGAAGTTTATTTACTGAAATAAACATATTAACAAATAGAATATATTTCTTTTTGTAATGAGTTCATGAGTCCTTCCTTTAGTTTCAGGGTAAGTAAAAAGAAGAATGTCTTTTCTTTTGTTGAATGTTCATTTGTTATAAAATGTTAAAAGAGGCAATTGGTAATGTTCGCCTGTGAAATTGTATGAAGCGCGCGAAAGGGTGAAATGGAAGAGTGATAGTAAGATGCGTGTAACCTCCGGATGAAAGGTCAGTTGAAAGAGAGAGTTTGATGTTTGTGTGTGCTTAAATACTATTTGGATCGGCTCCAGCGAGCTTAAGGAGAAAAGTTTAGAAAAATATGTCTTTGGAGAAATCTCATTGGACAGAAATACGTGGTGTGCTCCCAATTACGTCCGCTCGTTTTGAGTTGATTTAATATATAAAGCCACAAACTACCTAAGAATAGGGATTTGTCTTCTTCCTCCTGTGTTTACAAACGAAGGTATATTTCCACACAGTATAACTGATACCAATCTTTTCATTAGATGTAAACCGGAAAAATGAACTTATTCAAAGAATGAATATTAAATGAGACAAATTATTTTTCAAAGAAAGATTTTCATGTTTTAACAATTCAGAAATTTATGACAACACCATTTTATTATTGAGTATTGATTTAATGTTTGCTGCCTAGCCTACGCAAATCACACGAAATAATACATTTGCACTAAAATTTATAATAAAGTAATGAGTTAATTATATTCCGTGATCGTTAATGAATAAATACGGAAAATTTCATTAAAATTGGTTGATTTCCTGAATTTTGGTGAATTTTTTAAGCGAAGGGAGGAGTCAAAATGCCCATAGTCTGACTGTTCGATAGATCTCGTTTTTTACTTTATAGCATGACGTCATTTTCCAGCGCTCTAGCCTCCTTTACGATTGCCGTGGTCCAGCCCCCCCCCCCCACCCCCCAAAAAAAACAACAAAAGAGGACACTGAACGGTTATAAAAATAGCCACGCTCAAATCCGTTGGAACGGCATTCCCTGGTGATGGCGCCTTTAACGACAAACAATAAACCTATCTCTTCCTCCCGAAAGAAAGGGGACAAAGCCTGGGAGGATGGCCCCCCTGAACAAGAACAGAACACTTTAATGGTACCAACCAAAAAGCTAGAGACCAGCATGTAAAATTTCGCAATAACAAATCTGCATAAGATAAAATTAGAATCGTATTTACATTTTTCGCGGATGCGCCCAACACTGCGTTTTGATTGGCTAGAATTTCTAACCAATCAGATAAAAGCATTTTCTTGTTATTCGTTTCTTCAAATATAAACGAATTTTAATTAATCCCTTTTCCAAACAACAGCGATATGATCACCAATAAAGTTTTTTTTTTCTTTTAATTTTCGATAAATGTCAGTAGAGAATCCATTACGCTACTTGAAAGGTTCATTACGCGTATGCGATAGCTTTGCGAGAGTTTTCGTTCAGAATCGTTACAATGTAATAGTATCTGCAGCGAGACACGATTACTACATCAAAGCGACACCAGTGGGTGACGGACAAAATCGCCGCCAAAATGGTTCATTCACTTTTTCACCTGAATGAACTGCGTGCGACGACGGTGTAAAATGATTTTCCCAATGCCAAGTTTTTCAGCGTTTTCATTCATTCATATAATCGTCTGAAGAAGAAAAAAAAATATATACTCTATTTGAAGCCCCCCCCCCCCCCCTTCAAATAGAGTATACTTTGTTGATGTAGCGGAGACTTTTCAATTTATCCTATACTTTTCCAACCTAGTTTTCATTTCGGATTTTATCCAGAATAGTTAACAATCGAGAACTCGTATAAATAAAAAATAAATTAATTAAAAGATAACAATAAATAATTTATAGCAAACCCATTAGAATTAAATTCTCTATTGACTCGTATACTTTTAACGTGTGGAAACTGTGTAAAAAAAAATATATATTTCAGAATTTTATTTCGATGAAAGCTGTCTTATAGACACACGAAAACCAAGATTGTAGTCGAGATAATCCCTTAACTGAGTGTGGGGAGGTGGGGGGTAGTCATGCTGAAAAGATAGTAAAAAAAAAAAATACTTACTCTGCCACTAACTATAAGTCTGAGTGGACCCCCCCCCCCCCCAAAAAAAAAAACCAGATATCCTTGTAAAAACATACGTAATCGCCTAAGTTTAACGACGATATCGACGGCCGGTACAAAAGAGTCATTCTGTACGTTACCCAAATGTCTTTTGGAGGATCCTTTTTAGGGTTCCAGTTTTGGGGATAGATTTTGGGACGAACCAGTTTTATAGAAACATTTTAAAGAAAACAGTTTTAAGTAATATTCAAATGTGTGAGAGAGCGAGAGAAATGTTCTATGATAAACAAACAAAATAAAGAATACAAAAGCATAAGTTCCCAAAAGAGATATTTTATATGTTTTAAAATGGAAGTTTACAAAGATAGGCAAACAGAATAATTGTTCAGTATTTTGAGTGTCCTTGCAAAACAAGGGGGTTCATTAGTCGAGATATCGAGGAAGCCTGAGGCGATAATTTAAGGGCTGTGAATTATCCACAGGTCTGAAAATTCGTAATCAAAACTTCCTCACTCAATTACATAAATTACATTTCATTGAAAGTTATTAAATAGAGAGTCAATAATCATTTGTTTTCATATTAGAAAGTTTAGTGAGAAATGGTTTGCTTTCAATCAGCAGACGACATTGAAAGGGGATTCAATCAGTATGTGTGTGTGTGTGTCGCCTTTAGTGTGCGTATGCGTAAGACAGTGAAAGGTTAATGCATTGTGTGTGTGTGTGTGTGTGCGTGTGCGTGTGCGTGTGCGTTGGTGTCAGAGTGGCTATGTGTGCGTGAGTTTAGAAAAAGCCTTCACAGCTTTCCCAAGGTCTGGCAGAGGGGCGATGGGGCTGGAGAAATGTCAATGTTAGCTCCGTCGTGGATTTGTTGTTGAAGGAAAAATATATGCATCTGATTGGTTTAAAATCTTTTTATTTGTTTTTATTAATTTAAACGCGTGCGTCGAGCCGATGCGCAAAGACGAGTTTAAGCATTTTCATGTTGGGCACCGAAGGGTAAACTTCGTCTCTACAGTTTAGATAATAAATTTTATAAAATAAATAAAAATAAAAGTTGTTTTAAATTAATGCCGAAACCAATATCACTCTAAATAATTTATGTGATTAAAGTAAGGGTGCTTCTTCAGATTGGAACCCGAGCTAACTTTGACTCTGTCGTTATGCTTAGAGTTAGGGTCGGGGTCAAAGTTAGCTCGGGTCCTAATCTGACGAAGTACCAAAATAAGAAATAATCACTTTAATTCTAACGAGAAATTACTTTAGAAATGATTTAAAAGCTTCAAAATCACTTTCGAATTTCTCACTGCTACCGTAACCACCATTTTTTTATTTTTTATTATTATTTGTATTTATAATACGAATAGAAATAAGATGACCGTAAACAGTGTTTACGTCGTAGACTTTAACATTCAAAAGTGAGTTTGAAGCTTTTAATTTGACTGAGAGAAATTAATTTTCGTACTTCTACAGAATTTGAACCGAACTGCTTTTTTTTTCCAACCTAACCTAAATTTTAGGTTAAGTTTGGCAAAAGTCGGTTTGGTTCGGTTCAAATTCTGTAGAATCACCTTAATTTTATAGAATGGGTACTGATATCGAATATGTAGCAGTTTCCGGGAACTTCGCGTCGGCAGCGTTCGGGCATGTTACGTAAACACCCGAGAGATGCCGAAGCGATTAGCCAATCAGTTGTCAGCTGTCAGACGACATGGAAAGGGTGCAGCGTTGGATCACTGAACACGCAGACAGATTGGAAGAAGTTTTTGAGGGAGGTCTGCGAAGACCATTTGTTACGAAATCCTCGTCAGATCGAAGGCATACGGTTTGACCCTAACCCTAATCCGACTGATTAAAAGAGACAATTTCAAAAAAGCCTCCCACCCCAAAAATTATTTTTCAGTTTTAAGAAAAACAAAAAACTACTTCTTAACCAGTTGACTGAATACAAAAAGAAATGAAAAAAAATGTATTTATTAAGCATTGTTTTGTTATATATATATATATATATATATATATATATATATATATATATATATATATATATATATATATATATATATATATATATTAACAGTGATTTCGCTGGGGTTTTTTTTTTTCGTTTTGTTGTTGTTGTTGTTTATTTGCTATCTTTCTTGAACATAAAACTGAAACAACGTATCGAAGTTATCGGCTGTCAAAATTTGACTCGGCATCTCTCGGGTGTTTACGTAATATGCCCGAACGCTCCTGATGCGAAGTTCCCGAGAACTGGTTCATGTTCGATATCAGCACCATAGAATGTACGAAAACTCCCTTATTCTTACAGGTTCATGGCAAAAGTCGAGTAATATGGCACATTTTTGCAACGAAAGTTTAAACCAAAGAAAAACGGTATTATTTTTTCTTTTGTTTTGTTTTCAACTTCAGAAAAAAAAAATTTTTTAGATTAAATTTTTTTTTATAATCTAAATGCCTGGCAAGAAACACGGTCGGTTTTTTTTTGTTTTTTTTAATTTTTAATTTTTAATTTTTAATTTTTATTTTTATTTTATATTTTTAATTTTTATTTTTACTTTTATTTTTATTTTTATTTTTATTTTTTATTATTGACGACGACGACGCCGTAATCCAAACGTTTCTTCTTTCGCCTCAGTTTTCTTTGAAATTCTGTCTTGACACGAAAACCTAAAACTTCGAAAATGATCCGATTCTCATCAATCAAGTGCTTCTTTAATCACCGCTTGAAAAAATTTAAATAAGATGTAAATTTTATGTTATACATATTTTTTTTTTTTTTTTCATTTTCTTAATTCTTGTAAGTTTGAGTGGAAAATGAAAAAAAATGTTATTTCTATTTATTTTATTTAAAACTAGCAGGGATACGCGACGTTACCCGGGGGGTATCAATAATAAAATAGAAGAGTTTAAAAAAAAAATAGTATGCAACATTTTCCTTCTCTCTCTCCCTACACATCATCAGTCATCTTACTTCTTGACTTCTCTCTCTCTCTCTCTCTCTCTCTCTCTCTCTCTCTCTCTCTCTCAATGGTTCAATATAATAGAAAGAGAGAAGACAGAAAGCAAGAAAGAAAAAGTCATCAGCAGTCGACTGACTGTTTGACCTGGTGTTGTGATGGGATACCGGACTCCCCTCAGTCACCAAATAAGTGAACTCGTCTGGACAATAAATACGACTCCGAACAGTAGTATGGGGCATTCGATTGTATTCTGTTAAATCCTATTGGAGTTATATCACCTAGTTTCAGTGTTGTTTTTGGAACAAATACTAAAAAATTTAAGTAATTTTTTCTGCTTTTTCTGAGGAAAACTCTAAAAACTGCCAGATAGGTACTTCCTGAGTTTTACTCAGACATACACACACAGACGGAAATACGACCTTCCTGTCTATAATAGATGGTAAAATTTTACCATTTGCCTTTACGCTCTCAACGGAAAGATAAAAATGAGATTCTACTTTTTTATTCGTTCTACCCTAAGTTATTTGGTCAAGAACTAGGTGATTAATAGCGCTTTCTGGTCAAGAAGTGGGTGATCATTTTATGTTAAATTTACATAATCAATTGAAATCGAACTAACATTTTTTTATGTTTCCAAATATTTCCTGTGTGTTGATTGAGAGGCGAGAAAGGCAATACAGCATCTTGTCAGGTCGACATCTTGGATGGAACTGATCATTTGCATGCCAAACTGTCTTAGAACCAACGGGAGAGGTGGACATGCGCACTATGTTCCAAAACGCTCATGCTTCCACGCAGGTCTAGGCATAACAGCACATGTACGAGAGATTACGTATTCGTACAACAGGATATAGATTTCAATCATATGACTGCTACAGTCTCAACACTGATTCGATAATCTTGACGGCCGCGCTGGAAAGTTAGTATTTGCGTCGTTAAGCCGGCAGAAAATTTATATCTTAGATTTTACGTTCTTAGCGAATGTGTGTTCGGGTATATTTTTCCCGAACACAAGGCCACCATTATGTGTGTTGTGTTATCATGGATAACATGTAGGTGTCGGAAGAAGGAGAAAAAGCACAAAAGCGAAGAAACAGGTGGGTTTCCATACATGCACATTTATTCTCATGTAAACAGTTTGTCGAAGACAAATGTAAAAGGGGGCACAAAACATGTAACGTGGTACTTAATATGACATACAAAGGGTAAAACCACAGACATGATTAGTAAAGAGAGAATACAACAAAGTTCCAATACAATCTATAAAGACACGTGTTGCCAGGGCTAGAGAATAGAGAATATACCATAGTAATATATAAGTAAATATTACTTACATTTGTGTTGGTTGTATATTCTGGGTGTCTAGGCGACTGCCACCAGAAGAAAACTAATGCTTAATAGATGCAAGAGGTCATACAACAAATATGGATGCAACACTACAGTGATGCGACAGGGACTGGGGATTAGCAGACAGTGCAAGACCTATTAGGTTAAAAATTCTTTTTTGCACCATGTCCAAGGGGTAGAGTCTAATGATTGGTGCATCAGCCCAGATGTGGCGACAATACTCCATGAACAAACGGCTTTCTAAAAATATAGGAAATTTCCATTACGTCTTTATTATTTACCTTTTTTTATTAAATTAAATAATTTGTCTGACTAAGAAACATGGTAAGCTTAGTAAAACATGATGGTTATTTGAACATGTGTAAAATAGTTCCCCTGGGATAGATCCTCATGTGCACATTTTAAGACGACATGTACCCTGAGAAGTAGTCAGGTCTATATTCAAGGATATATATCCAGTTTTGAG
Source organism: Sepiola atlantica (assembly GCA_963556195.1). Lineage (NCBI taxonomy): Eukaryota > Metazoa > Mollusca > Cephalopoda > Sepiida > Sepiolidae > Sepiola > Sepiola atlantica. Next base: position 19,977,125 of record OY744536.1, on the reverse strand, counting down.
ATCCTCTGAAGAATCTGACCCAGAAAGCAGGTACTTGAGATGGGAGACTAGATTCTTGCTTGAGAAAATAATATCGACTTCAGATGAACGTATTTTGAATGTTTTTCTCTCATTCATTTACTGACTCTTTTTGTCTAAATCTTTGCCTCTGAGGATCTAGGGGGAAGAGTGGCAGTATTTGACATGTATTTGATATACAAATGATAATCTTCTATTGTTTAAAGGGCAGTTATTTGTGGGTATGTCCAGCTAAAACTCTAAAACTACCAAACAAAGACCCACAAAGTTAGTATTTTCTTGATTGGCGTTGTCCCAGATGAATAATATCTTAAATCTAGAAAAATATTATTACTTCTTTGACCCTAAACTGGTGCAGCTTTCGACAAGGGGGCAGGTGCAGCCATTAACTAAAGGGAAGTAACTCTGATTTTTTTTCATGGAGTTATTTCCCTTATGCCTACTCGAGTTGTATTTATGTATGTGTGCATGTGTATGTCCAAAAAGAGGCTGGGGCTGAGCGGAAAAAAAGAGAGGGTGGGGAGAGGTAGGGGGCAAACGGGGGATGAGGAAAGAGAGAGAGAGATAGAAATTATGTTACACTTTTGCCTCGGGCGATGCCGGGTAGCTCTGCTAGTTATATAGGGTGGACAAAAATAAGGGTCCTATTTTTAAAAATTCATAACTTTTTTATTTATTGATTTTTTTTTTTTTTTTTTTAGAATAAGTAAAGGACCCCTTCCGAAGCAAGCCCTAAGGAACGTACCCTCATTTAGAAAACATTATTTTTGCTTAAAAAACTCAAAACAGTGTAAAAAAAAATACTTTAGTTTTTGTAAGTTTTAAGAAGTGTTTTTCGGCTAAAATTTGTTTTGTTTATTTCAAAAAATCTCGGAAGGGTCAGTCTACACACACATAAAGTTTGGTGAGTTTAACTTTTATTTTGTAGAAGTTATTCAAATTCAAGTTATTCAAATTTAAAGATAGGACCCTTATTTTGGCCCACCCTGTATATATAGGCTGTTAGTTCTGAATGAGAATCTGGTTAGTTATCATGGAGTAAAGTTTTTTGCCTTTGTGCGCCTCCAACAGTCCTGTTGGGACATCTCAATATCAACCAAGATGTGTGTCTACCAATCTATCGACGAGTCGATCCTCTTCTATGACTGCAAGACATGGCCAATGAGGATGGTCGATCGATGAAAGTTGTAAGTTTTTGACAATGACTGCCACCACCGCATTTCAACACCTCAATCTAAAATCTCTGCCATCTGTCTTGTTGCAATGACGTCTTTGATGGTGTGGGCATGCAGCTCGGCGCCCAGGGAGAGAATTAATTTGTGATGTAATCCTTCCTATTTCTCTGCCTCGTTGGCACAAGTGTACCGGTTGACAGCTGATGACCTAGACAACAGCCATCAAAGAGGCTGAGCTCTCAGGTTCATAGGTGGTCGGCATTTGGAATCACCAGTGGTTAGCCATCTTGTGCGACCTTGCTCAGGATCACAGTGCATGATCTGTTATGGTTCCGGATGTGATGCAGGTCAGGAAAGAAGCCGGCTCAACCCAACCAGGGTGAACACTGCTGCCACAATAAAGTCTTTGGACCTTGGCTGGACAGAACAATTGAACTCTATATAGAGTTAAAAATGGCTGCTGACAGAAATATTGTGATCTGCTGCTGGGATGGGGAAGATTAGTTTTTAAGTTCTGGCTGATGAATTATGTTGTTCTACATTTTGAGATACTGTTATCTTTCAAGTTACGAAATTAAAATTCTTTATACTCGTACTAAGGCTACCAGTCAACACAAATAATTAAAATTATTGCTTGTTACTAAACCAGGATTGTCAATTTAACAGGGGACTTCATTGGTTCATGGTTTTAGAGTCCAGTCTGCCCTACTATTTCACCCATAGCTGAGAAGAAGACAAATGGATTCCAAAGGGGATTAGTGAAAAGGATGCAATAGCCCAAATTTTGATAGAATGGGTTTGTACAAATGTGTGTGCTTGTTGTCTGTCAAAAACAAAGTGCACAAAAGTTGACTATTAGCCGAATCTGTATCTATGTGGTTATGGCCTCGCAAAAACCCACTAGGAATACGTGCAGGGTCCCTTTCCATGCGCGACATACCACTCACTCACTATCCTAGTTTAGTATCTGTGTTCCCTTCGTCAGGGTTCAACATTGTCTGGCGTTTTTATACATCATCTCCAGTGGTCACGGTCGAGGGGCTCCTCCTTCACCATCTGCCACTGTATACGGTTATGCCTAATGGTTTCTCTCCAGATCTTCTTTGGTCGTCCGACTTTCTTCTGACCGACCACTTTCAGATCTCTACATGTGCTGATTGGTTCACTGCTTCTTTTAACATGTCCAACCAACGTGGTCTGTTCACCCTAAGAATAATGTTCAGCGGTTGGATGGTCACTGTCTAGAGCAAGGTCTCTGACCTAACATACTGGGTCTGGTCTGATTTAACATAGTGGATGATCCACTACCCTGATATTATACAACAGTTAATAGAGCAGCTGCTCTTAGTGTTAACTAAGAGTTAGAGCTCCTGTACTACCAGTCAGAAACAGTACTTGTACCCCTTAACATAAATACACTCGATCCACCCGACTAACAGCAAAATCACACCCCTTCACTGTAGAAGTCTCTAGATGCCGGAAGATTTTCTATTCGGACAGCATCTTTCCACGGACCTCTTGTCTTTGGAATTCCATCCCTGCACCCTGTTTCCCTGACCATATAAACATGCAGAAATTTAAATGTAATGTGAACAAACAACTTGCTGCTAAGTTCCACACCCAGGTTGCCCCCGGTCCCCTGAAAAAATCTGACTCCTATCACAGTAGCCCCTTATGCTTCAGTGGTTATATGCCTCGTTTGGGCTGAATTAAAGTGAAGAAAATAAAAATAAAGTCCGCGGTAGTAAGTACTTGTGCAGTATGCAGACATTTTTATGCACAGTCTGTGAAATGCATGCAAAAAGCACTTCTAACAATTTTCATTTGTGTTGTATATTGCTGCTTCATTTAAAAGAATGACGACAAACATCTATGCATAAAAATATAATGGTATTATTTATTGTTTGGTGGCGGTGAATGAGTAGAGTTGGTGTATGAAGAGTGCACAAGAGTTGAAACTGATCTCTAGAATTTGCTAGCCAGCTTATCCCCCCCCCCACACACCTGATCTCAATTTGAACTAGTTAATATAACATTTTTGAATACCCACACATCCACAACTGCAACGACAATTCTGGAATTTGCCTAAGCACTCAATATGACCATGCCCCCATGCAAGACATGACTTCCAGCCATGTGTGGTTTATTTAGTAAACGGATGTATTTTCATCCGTTGTGTTTGCAGGTGTCTCTGTGTCAATTCGTCGGATGTTTATACTTCCAGCCAGGTGGGTGTCTCATCATTACTTGGCTGGGTGTTACTTCCTCTGGCCAAATGTTATGTCCAGTCCCCAAGACCTTATATTCAACAATTTGAAACATTGTTCATCATTAAATCATAAATATCAAAAAAGAAGGAGTGATGACTTGAGTACTGAGCATTAAAATAACAACACTTTTCATGAAACAGCAAAATAATGAGTACATCCTTGAAAATTTAATCCACCGTATATACTCATGTCTCATTTATATATCTAAAAATGTTAAAATATCTTTTCCCCAAACATAAATGAAGCTTAACCCTTTCATGTATGATTTTTTACAGAAATTCTATGTACCTGATCTAACTTGTTCTTGAACCACGAGTTTTCAAGTTGAGATGACTTCTGAAAAGGACTATGGAGGCAAAACGTATTCTTCGATGTCCCTGACTCGCACGAAAACAAATATAATTGGTAAAAATCAAAATTTATGACAACTTTTCCATTTGTTATTGTCGATTCACCTGGAATTCATATGATACTAGGACTATATGATGAAATCATCTTTTTGGAGATAAAATTTGTCGCACATATTTATTAGAAGTCAGATTTACTTTTGACGCCATTTTGTGACATGAATTAAATGAAAATTGATTTAGAATTTATTTATTTGGGCAATTTTTGTTTTAATCAATAATCTCATATTAACTTTAATTTTTTTTTAATCTTGCAGAATATATTAATATACGGATCCATTTCTTCCAAATATTTCATCAGATTGACCCCCAAAAATGTCCCTGAATTTTTAAATTTTTTTTTTTACGTTTCGGAATTTTTAAGATGAAGATTGATAGTTTTTATTATTCAAACTACTGTTTTCATCTTGGATGTTATTCTCACAACGTTTCGGCCGATGTAACTGCTGACTTTCTTCAGGTGCATCTTGTCAAACTCGGGAATCTGTACGGAGTTTAGAACTGAATTCTTTATTTAATTCAAAGGGGTAGATTGTTCTCATTCCATCAGCCATGACTGGGTAGAAGTCTTAATTCTTGATTATATTCTTGGCATCGCTTGTACTGAGGATTGAAGATTGTCACGTAGAACTGATTATTACTTAGCACTTTATCCGTTGTGCCACAGGGCCACATCCAAATAATACAAATTATTTATTTTACCATTATTTCTGCATTCTAAAAAATGATTTACATTAGAGCTATTTCCAAAAGTATTATAAGATATTATAGCTAGAATATTAAAAAAATCTAATTGTATTGTAGGTGGAATTCTGCTAGGTCTTAGCTAATTTGCAGGAATTACCTAAGAACTGTACATTCAATATCTTTAAAGGTTATTCATGTTTATTTTTATACTAGTGGCAATGTAATTCTTTAATTGTAATTAAGGATTAAGGTTAACTTAATAGTTTAAAGACGTAAATTATTTAGTGAAAAAAAAACAGGTTATCTCCCTTGGTGGCATATTATGAATTTAGAGTTATGTCCCTTAGTCTCATCGAATATTATTGTTGGCCATATCGTTTTTTCCCAAAATGTCTACATTTATTTACCAGGATTCATGTACGATTCAACTTGCTATAACTAACTTATTTTTACTTACATAACATTAAATAAGTTGTTTGTAATTAATGGGAAACTCATTTCACTGTATATAATGTACACCCTTAAATTACTAAATTACCGGATTAGTTTTATTGAATAGATATTAATTTTATTGAATAGATATAATAATCAATGCAGAGGATGAGGCTAAATGTGGACAGCTAAAAATGATGGATTCATTTTTAGCTGTTTTATCAAAGAGGTTCAATTAATTGAAATAAAAGTTAGCCAGCTGGAAAAGGTTTTAAACTCGACCAGAGAAGCGCTTACACTTTGACTTCAATGAGACCATTAAAGATCAATTTCACTGGATTAAATGCAAATAATAATCGACTTGTTACCTCTGTAGCAGCGAAGTTGTCCCTTCGGTGTCCAAAATGAAAGTGCTTAAATTCGTTTGTGTGCACACTGCTTTGTGCACGCATCCATCAGAATTAATAAAAACAAATAATAATATTTTTAACCAATCAGCGGATTTCTCAGAATTTATAGAAATTGCCCTTTTGGAGCCACCTCGACCCCATATAAGGCCATATTTTTCTTTCAACTGAATGTTAAGCCCAAATCCACAACAAAGCTAACATCGACGGGTCTCCATCCCCATCACCTCTCTGTCGGCCCTTGAAAGCTGAGAATGCATTTTCTAAACTCACGCACACATAGCCACACTGACACAAACGCACACACAACACAATGCATTAACTCTTTCACTGTCTTACACATACACACACTAAAGGCGACACACACACACACGCACACTCCTTGAATCCCTTTTCAATGTCGTCTGCTGATTGAAAACAAATGTATAAACTTAACCACTTAAATACTTCATACATTTCTCACTAAACTTTCTAATATGAAAACAAATGATGATTGACTATTTAATAACTTTCAATGAAATGTAATTTATGTAATTGAGTGAGGAAGTTTTGATTACGAATTTTCAGACCTGTGGATAATTCACAACCCTTAAATTATCGCCTCAGGCTTCCTCGATATCTCAACTAATGAATCCCTCTTGTTTTGCAAGGACACTCAAAATATGAACAATTATTCTATGTTTTATCTATGTAGACTTCCATTTTTAAACATATATAAAATATCTATTTTGTGAACTTACGCTTTTGTACTGTCTATTTTGTTTGTTTATCATATAACATTTCTCTCGCTCTTTCACATATTTGAATATTACTTAAAACTGTTTTCTTTAAAATGTTTAATTGGTTCTTCTCAAAATGTTCTCTCCAAAACTAGAACCCTAAAAAGGCTTATCCAATTTATAAACCTTATTTCCGAATCTGAACAGGTAAATATGATTTTGAATAAAACACAGAATTTGATGACGTAAAAATGTAGCAATCAAATCGCACATTATTATAAAATGGTGCAATTTTATTGCAGTAATTCCTAAATTTTAAATGATAACAATTGTGAGAATCAATGATTTTGATTGGCTAACCCTAACCCGAACCCTAAAAAGGGTTAGAGTTATGTAGACTTCCATTTAAACATATATAAAATAGTTTGAACTTGTGCTTTTGTACTCTTTATTTTGTTTGTTTATTCTATAACATTTCTCTCGCTCTCTCACACATTTGAATATTACTTAAAACTGTTTTCTGGTTCTTCCCAAAATCTTCTCCCCAAAACTGGAACCCTAAAAAGGGTCCTCCAAACCTCAGTCAAAAATAATGCTGCTCACAAATAACTGGACGTTTTCTCTCCTTTCTCTTTCCTCTCCTTCAAGTCAGCAGATTTCAGACATTAAATAATCTTAATTAATTATTTTTGTAACCAATGGGAATACAGATAATTCTTTTTAACCAATGGGAATACAGATAATTCTTTGTAACCAATGGGAATACAGATAATTTGTTGCCTTTTTCTTATTATCTTTAATTTGCTTATTGCAATGCAATAACCAGTCGTTAACAGCCGATTGAGGGCAAGATGAGGGAACAGCGGCTCAGATGGTTTGGACATGTGTTGAGAACCAACAATGACACCGCCGTGAAACTTACCTTCACATTAGAAATCGCCAGGGAAGCGACCGAGAGGAAGGCCGATGATGAGATAGGCAGACGCCCTGCACAAAGATCTCGGTAAAACCGTCCTTTATCCGGATCAAGCCTGTGATTGTGTAAAGTGCAGAAATAAATCCATCATCGTGGCCCCCACGGTAGCTCGGGATTAACGCATAAGAAAAATAAGAAGGAGGGTGTAATAAGCAGTTGTTTGTGTTTCTCATAGGTCATGAGTTCGATCCTCACTAGTAACCTATGATTTCGACATTTCATTAATTTTCAAACTACACACCAGGTAAAGGCGGACCTTTTTATGGCGATGATGAGGCAAGTCGTAGCTATTTCCACTGCTTGGTCCGGGTTCAGGATCATCACATCTGTCACACCAGCATTGAATACTAGCCAGAATACCCAAAACCAGATGGGTTCATATTAAAGGGACCAAACGTATCTGTATTAAGTGCAAGCAATCAGATCCCCAAATTCTTCTAAACAATCAAAAACTTATTGCCATGATGAAAAGTGATACAATAGAGATTACACAACTAAAGTTATGGGCTTAGAAAAGTTTTAATTTTGTTTAGTTAAGGCATCCCTAAAAGAGGGGACTTTAAAATGATCCGAATTTGTCAAAATGTTGAAAATTTGGTGTCATTCATATACGGCTCGAATCTCATCTAAAGGAAAATTGTCTCTCTTTCTATCCGTGTCTCCAGTTAAAGTCAAAAACTCCACAAAACACACACCCACAAAGCTGATATATTCTTTTTCAGCATTGCCTCGGACAAAATATACGCACATTTGTTTTTTGTAATATTTATTCTTTTAGTGGTCATCAGAAACAAAATTAGTCTGAGAAAAGGGAGCTGTTAAACCAGACATAGTGATATGGGACAAAAGGGAGAAAGTAGCAACCTTAGTTGAAGTCAGTGTCCCTAATGATGCTGGCTTAAACAGAGCTGAGAGGGAGAAGATTACGAAATACCAATGTCTTATGTACGACATGAAAAGAAACTGGAATTTTAGGAAGATCTCCATCATCCCAGTAATTGTAGGAGCAACCAGACTCATGAAAAAGAATTTTAAAAACTACCTGGCGAATATACCCGGTGAACAAAGTGCAAGAGAGATACAAACGATTGCACTTAAAGGGACGGTTAGAATCTTAAAAAGATCTCTTGGATGGAGTGTCTGAAATAGCGGGTGGATGTTTGGCATCTGGTAGGTTGCCCCATCCCCAGCAAAAACAAAAAGATAAGAAAAAAAAAAGAAGCAGAATACCTACCGATAATCTTTGTCCAAATTACTTTTTCTCAAAATCATTAAAGTTTAGTTAATTTTATGGGCAATGCAAAGAATCAATTATTTTTTTTTAAATTTAACTTTGTAGATATTTTGATCAAGTGATGTTCGCAACTAAAACATTTTATAAAAAATAAGAAAAGAAAAAAGTGTAGTATTTATTTACTCCTCTCCAGGAGTTAGGCACAAGGCCAGTTTTATCTTACTCCCACAAGTAAGATGTGATCCAAGGTCGGGTCGGGAAAGTGGGGTTTGAAAAGCCAGCGCCCGAGAGGTGAGCACTCTGGCCATTAAAAATTGCCTGGGCAGCCCCGTCGGCATTCCCCGGTAGGAGCGCCTCAGGCAGTAAGCAATAAACTTACTCCTCCCAAAAGAGGGGTGGCGAAGCCTGGGAGGGTGGACCTCCTAGAACTGCACAGGACAGACCCATAGACCGGCGTAAATCAAGCCCCGAAGGCCAAGACAATACCAGTCTATGGGGTGTAGTATCCATCGGAACAAATACTACACTTTGATCTTAACCAAAAGGCCAAGAAAGTGTAGTATCTGCACCCAGATTTGGTCACATCTGGCACTTATTAAATGGAGAGAGGGTGCTAAGGAGATAGGTGAATTAAAAAAGAAAATGACCGACTAAAATTGCTGGTCCTCTTTACTCTAGACCGACCTTGTATCACATCATATGTGCATGGACTGATTGGTAAATCTCAATCAATTATCTGTTTGATAAAAAAAAAAAAAACGTATTCTTTATTGAAAATCCCCCAGAAAGGATGAAAGCATACTCTATAAAGTTAAGGCAGTTCTTACATTATTTAACAAAATTGAACAAATTTAATTTTAAACACAAAGGGAAGAAAATGGACTAGTATCACTATATTAATAAAATTATCAGTGCCTGCATATTTTTTTCTAGCAATTCCATGACTTACACATTGAATTAATTTTAAAAAAAATTCTTTTGTTAACTATTAATCAAATATTCATTTAAATCAAAAACGCAATGGCATAAATTAAAACGAATAAAAAAAAAATCCTATTTAAAAAAATAATTTAATAACCAGAATGCCTTTTCTCCATTTTAGTTAGAGTTTCATATCAAATTTAGTTCTTTCAAGATACTATTAAAAAAAAAAGAATAGAATGAGAAATAATTTGGTAACAAAAAACATAATTAAAAAAAAAAAGACATCTGATTGATTTTCATGCAAAGCCAGTCTCTTCTTAATCAACCCATATATTGCAATAAGCTCTTCAATGATTTAGTACTGGAAGCATAGATTTTAGAATTAGGTATCTGGGAAAATATTTGATCTATCATCATCATATTCGATTTAATGCCTCTTTTACGTGCTGGCATGTGTTGGACAGCTTTTAGAAATTGATTTTCAAACTAACCTATCTCTGGCCAGGTTTTTATTTATCCCTCTTTCTCTCAACTCCATCCTTACAACTTCCTCCCGTGTTTTCCTTGGCCTTCCACTGCCAACTGACCCTGCTACCTCAACTGTTCTACATCTACTAATCCAAGAATTTTCATCCATTCTTTCAATGTGATCAACTCGATGAAGTTTTCTGTGTTGCACATATCACACTATATTGTCCAGATTTAGCTTACCTCTGAAGTCATCAGATCTAAGCCTGTCTTTAGGATCCACATTACATATCCATTGGATCATTTTTCATACCATTTTTCTTCATGCAAAACATATCCTCAACCCTCACTGGCCAGGTTTCACTTCATATCTCATTACACTTCATACGCATGCCTGATAAACTGTTCCCTTGTTCGACAGCGGTAACGCTCTGCTGGTTAGTGATGGCAGAAGTAAACAATGCAAAATATTTTGCAGGATAAATCTTACATTTATCCTGATGATATTGATGAAAGAACAAGTTGTATTCTAATGTTTACCACTTTTTGGTAAAATAAACAAATTGATTTTCAGACAATTAAATAAGGAATGTGTCATTACTTATTCAAATATTCATCCCATTCTATATGGTTGAACATTTCGGTCAACCCATTGAAATTAAATGATAAGGAAATACATTTTACAAAGAAAGAAATACATTGGCTACACGTTTTTAACAGAAAAACTGGACAAATATAACAAACTTCGATAAACGTTACTATTGGCGACATAAATTATTTTAGATTAATTTTCCAACTGTATTTTTTTTATTTTTAAATAATTTATTTTCATTAACCTACTCATTTGTGACCTATCTGCGTTAAAAGAAATTAATAGAAGATATAAGCATGTTAAATTAACGTAAATATCGGTGCTGGGCAAAGTAACTCATGGACAGCTGTTTGATACCTTACTTCCTTTGACTAAACAAGATGTTTGACAATTTATTACTTTACTCACAACCAATAATTTACGGTAACTTCACAGGTTTATATCTTATATTAAATTATATTTTTAATGCAAAAATAATTTATGTAATGTTTAGTAACGTTTACTCAAACTTTAAAACAAGTATCAATTAGTATTTATTCAAGACTTGTATATAGAAAAAGATTAGTTAGTTTTGGGTTTTTTTTAAATCGTAAAAATCAGGATTTTTTTTTCCTAATTGAAAATATTTTTGCAATTTTTTTAATATTAAGGGGAGGTAACTCTTCGCACTTGCAATATTTTCATACAAGTATAGTTCTGATGAAACTAGATCTATTCAACATACATTACTCATTGTAGTTGCTATAAGATCGATGTTGTAGCATGTAGCTGATGGTCGGTTATATATATATACATATATCAATAACATGAAAAATCAACTTCTTGGTGTCAGAACAGATTCGATCCAAGAAAGCAGACGTGAACACGCAAAGGGTTCGATAGCCTTTCTTCAGATAGAGCTTTATAACGATATTTAAAAGGAAGTTATATTTCTTATATACATATATATTAAAATATGAAGATAATTAGTTGGAAAAGTCACACATGGAAATGTTGCTGAAATGGCAATAATAAGGAGAATATTTTTTTAAAAATATTTTGAAAACCTGGACAACGCAATTTATTTATGTTTTTTTAAATAAATTATTTACTTTAAAAACTTGAGTACTTTCGGTGATATACACCCTTGTCAGAAGTATCAGCATATTTTTTTTTCTCTTTTTTCGTTTAATCCTCATTGATCGAGACATATTTATCGCAGTCAAGTTGGTTAAGATAATTATTTTATATTAGATCCTACCGTGATAGGAATATGCTCGATATTGGAGATAGAGCATTGTTATAGGAAATATTGAAATAATGAAACAAAAATAAAGCTTCATACTTTACAAGTTTATTATAATTGTCAGGTGTTTAAAACAAGGAATAAAATATCAGAATGTCCGTGTCCTTACTCACATTTTATTTTATTCCTTGTTTAAAGACCTGATTATTATAATAAACTTGTAAAGTATGTAACCTTACATTTGTTGCATTATTTCAATATTTCTTATATATTTATATAACAATAAGTTATATTTCCTGTTTGTGAACAAACTACTCCTAAGGCTTTGGAGAGACCTTCATAACCATATATATTCTGAAACTACATTATCCCAGGATACATGGATATGTATATTTCATTTTGATCAAAGGGAGTACAATAATAGTGATTGGCATTCATGAAAAGAAAATACAAATTCTACTTTAACTTGAAAAAATAAAAAAATAAATTAAAAAATAAGCACTACTTACACCCTCTCTCACCCATTCAATACGGAGGACATCCTTGGGCCACACCTCAAAAACTGAATACTACAAAATGTTAATAAAATAAAAAAGGATGATATGGTGTTATGGGTTGGGGACATAGGGTCCATCATCTAAACCCGGACAACGCCAGGTCTTTTGGCTAGTATATAAATTTTTATCTTACAAAATATAAGACTTTATGCTTTGTTTTTTTTTAATAAAAACAAAACAATTAAATAAATGAGGTCCTGCAATAAAAAGATCTTTAAAACAAAAATAAAAATTCATAAAATCATCTAATATATAGAAAATATCTTCTAATCTATAAAATAGTGTTGACCGGATTTAAAAAGTTGGACCTAAATAGCATTTAAGCTGACAAATCAGACTTTGATTCTGACTAGCCAATTTTCATTTGTTATTGTTGTGTCATGTCAATTGCTTAGACTAACGTACTTTGCTACAATTTATGGTTTAAATGAATAATCTGATCTAGCATTTTTATAATATGTAAAAATTCTTAACTACTCACCTTAAAAGAAAAATCCACTAAGGGAATTAATTCCTATTCTTTTCGTAAGAGTTATCGTTCTTTACTTGTTGTATTTTTCTTCTTCATTCAAGGTGCACTAACAGTTATGTTTTATCATTCTTTTCTTTATAAGCAAAGATTCATTTGTTATTTAGACACTGATGGATTATTGACCTATTCAGTCTTGCTTCGTTGTTGGATTTTACTTATATATGCATTTAATGTACACACATTTGCTGTTCCGTGTATGCAAAAGAAGATGCTGATGGCGACGACAGTGGTGAATTAACGTATGTTAAATAAACACGTGCAAGACAAACAGGCAACAACAGCACTAGCTTCAGAATACGAACTCTGACAAGCTGTCAATAAAATAAAGAAATAGTATCGGAAACGTTAAACAGAGGTGTCGCCAAGATCAAGTCCAAATGAATGTTAATATCTCTCTCCAGTGTAAAAAAAAAAACCAAAAAAAAAAAACCGTTCAGTCCAACAAAAAAAAATCCAGCACTATTCTCTCCTTTCGTCCGCTTTACGATCCCACGTTCAGAACGATCTCCACGTCTCTCACCGAATGTTCATTTTCCTTCTCTTATTACAAAAAAAAAAAAAAAATGCAACGCATGCAAACCAACTTAATTTGCATAAATCTCTCGAGAGACGCGCTGCCCGGATCTTCAAATAAAAACCTTATTTGACTTTCTGACGCCTTTCTCTTCCCACTCCTTTCTTTTTTTATCGTCAGCGAGCGTTTTCGGGTTCGTCCCACACACACAGCATACCAGATGCTGCCTCTTTGAACGGCGCCGACAAGTGTCTGCATTTCCCTCAGTCAGCCACTCTCAATTACAAAAAAAAAAAAAAAAAATTGCTATGATATCAAATCTAACATCAGCTGCCGATAACAAACTGTTAAAAGTTATTGAAAAGAAAGGAACACCAGTGCAGTAAATGATGCAACACTTTCCTTTGCACTTCTGTTAATTCGCCTTTTGTTTTACCTCAATTTTGTTATATTCTTGTTATATAAGACTGAAGTTTGTTATATTATTTTATATATTCTTTCAAAAATCAACAAATAAGTAACATTTAATTTATCATACAAAACCTGTACTTGCAAATAAAATACTGACAGTAAAATCTGTCTATTTTATCAATCACATAAGATTTTTCAAATGACAACAATAGCATTACTCTATCACTTTGCGTGTAAGTTAAACATCTTATATAGAATAGATATAAGTAGTTATGTAAAAATTAAATTAATTTAAAAATACTTTTGAATACGTATTTTATGATTTGCACTGATCAACAGTTCAGTCTCGGTGACATTCACTCTCAGACTTTTACTTTCCAGAGAATTCCTTCATGTTTTTAACTGAACAAGTAAACCTTCCATTGTTTCATAGGCAAGTACTAAATCATCAGCATACAGCATCTCTTCTGGACAATCCGTACGGAACTCTCTGGACAATGCTTCTAAGACACAAATAAAAAGCAACGGACCCAGTACAGAACCTTGATGTACTCCTACTTTAACATTAAAGTTGTCACTAAATGTGCTGTTTATTCTAACATAACTTTGAGCATTTCTGTAGATTGGTTGGTGAAGGTTGTTCAAGCATTCATTTGTCCCTTGTTTATGCAAAGCCAATCAAACAACCTCTCTTGGCACTGTCAAAAGCTTTCTCCAGATCCACAAAAGCAAAATACAAATTCTTCTTAACAACTTCTCTTGAATTTGTCTCGGGATAAATATAGCACCAGTGGCACATTACCCAGCCATAAAACCAAACCGCATTTCATCTATGCTTATCTGACTTCTTATTTGCTATTCAATTATTCTCTTAATCACTTTCAGGATCACCTGATCCCTCAACTTTAAGCCTCTGTAATTAACTCTATCTAGAGATTCCCCATTACCTTTGTAACAGTTGACAATTGTACTAAGTTCCCAGTCTTTTGGTATATTATGAACCGTCAGCAAACTTATTTTCTGAAGAGAAAATTATTAATACTGTTACATAAAAACCAAAAAAAAAGAAAAAAAAAGAATTACATAAGAAATGCTATGTCTTTTTTAAGACTGTATCTTGATTCTTTTTTTTTTTTTTAACGATTTGATAATCCTGAGATTAAACAACAAATGTGCTTCTAATAATAAAAACAAAAAAAATAAACTAGTTTCACACATACTGAGATAAATATAAGTAGCTAAGTGTACCTACCTGGTGTTGCCCAGGAGTTATTTTTTTTTTTTATAATTCTTGAATATATGAATAATGAGAAGCTAAGGGCTACAGGTACCAAATCAACAGGCAGATAGATAAATAGATCAAAGGAGGAGGTGCTGATTATGTGACGAATGCAGGAAGGAGTAAATTGGCCACATACCTATTTTTTTGGTGTGTGAGAAAAGTCCAAGAGAAGAATGAATACGAATTAAGCATTCACCCACTGTTATGTAGTAGTTAATTCTTTTTTTAACCTTGCCTATTTTACAAAGTTAAATTATTTTTTTTTTAATTAGAGTTTTTAAAAGTTCGTTTTAGTACTTTTACTATTTCATTTTTAATTTCAATAAATACTTAATAAAAATAATGTGTAAGGTAATCAGTTTGAAAAATTAGCCAAATGTTTTTCAACAAAGTTAAAAAATAATTATATTAAAAAGGTTAGACTACAATATCTATTATATTTTTTTTTTCAAAAATAAAAAAAGACATTGTTAAACAATTATTTTTTACCCTACCTCCACCTCACAAATAATAAAAATAAAAATAATGTGTAAGTCATGTAATCAGTTTGAAAAATTAGCCAGATGTTTTTCAACAAAGGTAAAAAATAATTATATTAAAAAGGTTAGACTACAATATCTATTATATTTTTTTTTTCAAAAATAAAAGACATTGTTAAACAATTATTTTACCTCCACCTCACAAATAATAAAAATAAAAATAATGTGTAAGTCATGTAATCAGTTTGAAAAATTAGTCAAATGTTTTTCAACAAAGTTAAAAAAAATAATTATATTAAAAAGGTTAGACTACAATATCTATTTTTTTTTTTTTTTTTAAATTTAAAAAAATAAAAAAAGACATTGTTAAACAATTATTTTTTACCCTACCTCATAAATAATAAAAAATAAAAATTATTACTGCCAGCAGCACTACCCGCAGACAAGTGCTTTATTTTCATTTCGTACAAGTGGAAATCAGCAAATTTACATATTTTATTCAAACTAGATTAAAATAAAAACAGATCAGAAAAAAGTGTATCTGCTACTGCTACTTGAAACAAGATTTTCGAAGAGTAACTTTCAACAATTCAAAATCATATAAAATGATCACCTCTTAGGAGTGATTGCAGCATTTTCACTGATGCTTTTAAGTAGAAATGATTTTGATTCCTTAAAGAAAGAAATGAAGGTTAATTTATAGATTAACAACATCAGCTAAATTACCCCCCCTAAAATAAAAAATCAATAAAATAAAGAGATTGTACTTTTTTTAAACGATTACATGCGAACACCCTTAAAAAAAAACTAGTGGAAAGAAGACACACACCCCTAAAAAACACAAAAAAAACAATTATTTTAGAATTTAGAGTGTAAAATCAGTTTCAGATATAAATTTAATGTAAAATAATCCCCATTTCCGTGCCGTTCTAACCTTTTTAGGGCAGTTAACTAATTTTTTCTTACCCCCCCCCCCCAAAAAAAAAACCGAACAAATTTTATCTCCCATAAAAAAAAAAAGAATTTGGGTTAACTGCCTTAAAACGCTTGAATGGTCAAGAAATGAGGAGGAGGGGGTGGGGGGGGTCATTTACGGTAAATTTATATGCAAAATGACCCCCCCCCCCCACTCTGATAGTTTCTTTCCTTCCGCCAAGTTTTTCAGAATGTTCATATGTAATCGCCTAAGACAAAAAAAAAAAAAAAGGGGGGGGGGGTAGCCGAGGGTGTTAATCTAGAATAATAATAATGAAAATAATTAAAATCACAGCCATAAATGTTTGCAATGAGTAGACAACATTGCATGATTTATAAAAAAAATAAAAATAAAAAAAAATAAAAAAAAACAAGCTATATGAAGTCTGGAAATTATTATTTTTTTTTTTTTGTCACAATTTAATTATTTCAATGATGCACCTCCATATAAAAAAAGATAAATAAATAAAAGTGGGAAAGGAGAATAAAGAGTAGACAACAATGCATATTTGCATCTGGCCTATGAACGAAACGCAGATATGCACACAGAATGCACACAGATAATCTCCTGAAAATACATGACGGTCTGTCACCGATTCAGATGGTAAACTACATAGCAAAAATAATCAATTACTTGAATCGATTCAATTTCAGTTTACTGACTCTATTGAAAACCACATCTTTTTGGTTTACGAGCGAATTTTCAGGATGGCATATTATCATAATACTTCATCCACAAAATTTAAGTCTTGAAATAGGTATGTTTGTAATCTTGCCGTATAGTTAATAGTTGAGAAATCAACAAAAAAAATAACTTCAACCAAACACATTAAAACTTAATTTTCTACCGCACCTGTATACTTTAAACATTCTGAAACTGTTTTTTTTTTAATTTCAAAATTAAATTATGTTCAAAGCTCTTTTTCATCACTTGACAATCAAAATGGCTACTTGTCGCTCTGTTGTAGATGCTATTTTTCATTTTTATTGTGCTTCGATAAGTCAATTTAACGATAACAAATTTGGAGATAAAAAATTTTACAATCAGTTTCCAAACTTTAAAAGTATACAGGTCGGTAGAAAAGTAAATTTTAATGTGTTTTGTCAAAGTTATTAGTTGTAATTTTTTTTTTTTTTTGATTTCTTGTCTGTTAACGTCAAGATTACCGGTATGTTATTTTAACCCAAGTTATTTTAACCCACGAGGTTAGACACAAGGTGAAAGTATTTTTATTTACCTCCTCTCCAGGAAGCTAAACACAAGGTCAGGTGTGGTTAGTCAGTGCACTAGGATTAGCACGCTCTGGCCTACAAAAAGTGCCTGAGCAGCCCAAAATATTCATTTTTATCTCATGTGTCTGTATCGAAAGAAAATGCTATTTTAACTTTTAAAACAAAATGAATAAATGTATAAAACATTTGGATTTTGTATACAGTTATTTAAAAAAATTTTTTTATATCCAGTTCATTTCTAAACAAACAATGGCACATGTATGTTTTGAAGATTCAACGCTTACAATATTTATTTGAATAAAAATTAAACGAGTTTTTTTTTTTTTTTTTTTTTTTAAATCAAAAATGAAATTATATATGTTTTAATTTTATTTAATCAGATGCTTAAGATTTTGCACTTGCAAAAAATTTAATAATAAAAAAAAATTCAGTTAAATTTGATCAAATTAAAACTTAATTGTAAAATGTATTTTTTTTTTCAAGATTCTGGCTATCATTAAATAAACATATCAATATTGATCTTTTTCAACTTAAACTTCTGATTTAATAAAAAAAATTATGTAATTTCTTTTTTTAAACAAAAAAAAGTGATTTTCGTTTATTAGATTTTAGGTAATCTTGCAGTATATTTAATAGCTGAGAAAAAAAAAAAAATATATATATATATATATACACACACAACAAATAACTTTTACGAAACGCAATAAAATTTAATTTTCTAACATTCTGAAACTGTTGAAGTTTTTCGTTTTTTAATTTCAAAACAAGATTTCGTCGATATCTGTTTCAGACACAGTAAAAACTTAAACATGGTTGCCTTCAGCTTCGAAATACTGCAACTCATTTTGAAATAAAAAATCTTTTAACAGTATCAAAACATTAAAAGTATACAGGTCGGTAGAAAATGAAATTTTAATGCGTTTGGTGAAAGTTATTAATTGTAATTTCTTTTATACGATTTCTTGGCTGCTAAGTATACTGCAAGATTACCAGATTTTTTTTTATTCAAATAAATATTGTAATGGCAAAATGATGTGAGATTGTTTACAAATCAACCGGAAATTAAGACAATGGCGTAAAAGGAAAAGTGACCTTTTTACCATCTCATTCTGAGAGTGCCTATGAAAACATTTTATTTATTTATTAAAAAAAATTAAAAATTAAAAATTAAAAATCTATGAAGTTTCATAACAATTATTGAAAATATGCTTGTATACTTGCAAAAAAACAAAAAAAACAGAAAAAGAAAAAAAAGGTTAGGAATATTAAAACAATATCAGTAATGGTTAGGGTTAGGTTTTAGAGGTTAGGAATATTAAAACAAGTATCAGAAATGGTTAGGGGTTAAGGTTAGGAATATTAAAACAATATCCGTAATGGTTAGGGGTTAAGGTTAGGAATATTAAAACAATATCAGAAATGGTTAGGGTTAGGTTTTAGGGGTTAGGAATATTAAAACAAAATGTATGTGACATGAAGGTACAAACACACGTAAGAAAATCGGACGAAACAGTAGTTAACAAGAATGAAAAAGATCCTGCCAAATCGTAGATTTCGCCGTCCCAGCAGTCACCGGATAAAGATCAAGGTGGAAGAGAAATGTAGCAAGTACATGGAATTTACCAGAGAACGGAAAGGAATATGGAACAAGAATAACATCACTATAATACCAGTAAAAGTGTTTTCAACAGAGTTACTAACCCTAACCGGTAAGTAAAAAATTTTTTTTCAGGATTTACAAATTTTTTAAAATATAAATATAAAAAAGAAAAACCTATTTCAATTGTTAAATCTTTGTTAAGGGAATGAAATGTCAGTGTTATGAGCCAATAAACATTTAATAATTGGAATATATTGCCTTTCTTTTTAATAATATTTATAAACTGTGGTTCATCCAATCTAATATATATATATATATATATATATATATAAATTGGAGAGATAATAAAGATAAAATTTTATCCTTAAATTAATCCTATCTTGAAAAGTCAATGCTCAATATACGAGATAGAGCAATAATAAAATGAAATGAGTTATGAAAATAAAAATTGGAAAAAGAACAATATTTATTGAATCAAGTAATTTAAACAAGGAATATATAAATAAACTTTTTTTTTCCTTTCCTTAACCCATGGATTTTCAAAAATGCAAGCTTTGATCATCAGGAGATTATAGGGATGAATCAGTAAAATTATATTACTGCCAGCAAAGATTTTTGTATATTTTTTTTAATATTTTCAAATCTGTGCTAACAGTAATATAATTTTATTGATTTATCCCGATGATAAAAGCTTGAATTTTTGAAAATCCATGGGTTAAGGAAAGGAAAAAAGTTTATATATTCCTTGTTGAAACTACTATTGATGATTCAATAAATACTCTTTTTCCAATTTTTATTCTCTCTCTGTGTCTACCTATCTCATATATATATATATATATATATATATTATATATATATATATATATATATATATAGAATAAATATGAAACTAAAAGTAAACTTTTAGTAGAAAGAACCTATAGTGAAATGGTAAAAGCTCAATATACGAGATAGAGCAATTATAAAGATAGATGGACGAAGAGTGATAAACATGCACGAATGTCCAAATTTATATCAAACTTCGATTGTTCAATGCAAGGTATATTCTGTAATAATAAACATAATTTTATTACAGAATATACCTTGCATTGAACAATCGAAGTTTGATATAAATTTGGACATTCGTGCATGTTTATCACTCTTCGTCCATCTATCTTATTTATATATATATATATATATATATATATATATAAAGATAGGTATGTTTATATTTACAAGATTACTCCTAAACTAATTAACTGATCACTATGATGTTTGATACACAGCTGCTAGGCATAAGAGGTCCAAATGTAGGCTATATTTATTTTAATTTAATTTTAAAAAGGAGGTAGAAGCACTTGATGAAAATTCAGATACCTTCGATTTTTATGAAATTTTAACAATAGGTATTAAACATCAATTAATAAATATTCCCCAAATTTTAGTTTCTTTGCAGTATTTTAAAGTGTTTTTAGGGGCATAATATGGACACAACTTCCCATTTTAAAATTCAAATATTTCAGATTTGCATTGAATTTGATCCATCGTCATAAATCACCAATTAAAACCCTCTTTAGCTTAAAAAAGTTTTCTAGAATCAAAATCATGTAATGGATATTTATCAAAATAAGAATAAGGATTCTAAACATAAGGTTTAGTATCATCATATCTTGATTTTAATCTTCATAAGGGGGGGGGGGCATAAAAATGGCGCAAAACTGTTCTCGGAAATTTTTCTAGTTTTTATATATATATATATATATATATATATATATATATATGATAAGTTTAGACTTATAACTAGGTAATAAGTTTGGTATATATCCAATCCAATAGTGCTCAATACTAAAATAGTTATTAGTAGAGCTGGTATATATTTGTGGGTTATTTGGCTTGCTGCAACAAGTAATGGTTTCAGTCTGTGCAATCTCCTCAGAGCCAATCTATCATTGAACAAAATGGACTTCAAAAATAGATCGACTCTGAGGAGGTCACACAAACCAAAACTTGTTGATACAACCAAACAACCCATATATATATATTATATGTATATATTTAGCATAATTTTTTATTTATACAAAGATGTGTCTACCTAAATGCATAAATGTTTCAACAAGAGCCGAAATTCTCGGCCTGATGAGACTTCGTCTTTTTGGTTCTAGTCGAAACATGTAGAGTCAGAGATGTTTGTAAAATAAAAATTCATACCAAATAAATATACGGCTCTACTGGTTATTGAGCACTACTATATAAACACAGCAAGACACATAAGATTGCTTATCCAACCTCTATATATAAAAAAAAACAAAAAAACTACATATTAATATACAAATACACACACACACAGGAGACACACCTCAACATTAAAAGGAAAAAAAAGTAACCTTTTGGAAGTTACAAGGTGTTTCTTTTCGGTACAAAAATGCATCATTGAAAGAGTCAAATTGCAACAGAATTATTTATCATCACTTGATCAAAAAGACGTTTCAAAATGGCCTTGTAAAATTTGCTTGAAAATATTTGCGTTTACCATCTAACGCCAGAATAGAAAAAAAATCCATTTGTTTTGGGTATTTTTAATTGGTTGCAAAATATACAAAAGGAGCTTATTAATTACAGTCAGCATTTCAGCAGTTCTAAATGATTCTTTTAGAAGAATCATTTTCAAATGATTTTTTTTTTTTTTTTGTTTCAGTGCAAACTTTATTTTATTTCATTTTTGTAAATATGTTAAATGGGAAGATGTGGGGGTGGGGGGTAGGGATGAAAAAGATGCTTGCATGGTAACATCATTTTTGCTAAGGAGAGGAAAAAAAAATAAACAAAAAATAAAACAAAAATAAAAACAAACATGAGATAATGGAGAAGAACAAAAACAAGGAGACAGGTGTTTCATTTTTAGGGTTTTTTTGTTTTTCTTTTAATGGTTGGGTGACAAAAGAAAATGTTTCAGATGATTTCTAGAAATTTTATTTGGACAGGATGAAAAAAAAAAAAAAACAAACAAAAAAAAATAAGAGAGGGAGGGAAAGAAGGCATGAGGCGAGGACGCGGAGACGACCGCTTGCATCCCAAAATGACAGTTTTTGGTGCTAATTTATTATTCATAAGCTTTAATTGTTACCAAAAAAAGCAATAACTGGCACCATTTTCTAGTTTTTGTCTTCAGCCCGTATTAAGGACAGTGTAAAAAAAAAAAAAAAAATGTTGAAATGAAATAAATAAAAAAAAAAAATTCAAGCCATATTAATAAAAAAAAAAAAAAAAAAAATTTAAATGAAGGGCAGAGGAAGAGTTGTGCTTTTTTTTAATTTATTATTCAGTCCTGCTTTTTTTAATCTCCAACTAAATTGTGTCTGTTCCGTTTCGCCAAACGTCTTAATCGTCCCTTTCGACTGTGAGCTACAACCCCACTCTCCGATAGATTAGAGATATTAGAGTCATCATCGGTACCTTCACCATATTCAAAATCGCTATCCTCTCGATAGCGTACAGTTCGTCTGCCTTGGTTGCGCGTCATCATAACAGGTGACTGAGAAGACGACTGCCGGCTGCTTTCGCCATCAAACCGGCTATCCTCTTCGTCCTTCCGAAACCGTGTATTTGGCCGGCGTTCAGGAGTTGGAGCCTCATAGAAGTTCTGGGTGGCCCTCGTGCTGCGCTGAGTAGCTGCCCGTTTGGATCGCCGGAGTCTGTGATCATTATCCGTGGCAGAGCCACTGTTATCGGAGTCAGAACCAGAGGAAGATGAGGAAGTGGAAGAGTTGGACGAGGAAGTGGTTGAAAGAGTGGACGATGCCAAGCTGCCACTCGATGAAGTATTGGAAGTGGTCGATATCAGCGATGAGGTGGTGCACATTGATCTGGAGATAATGCTGCTCTTTTTAGAATTTGATGACGACGATGGAGATAGAGTAAGTTGACGAAGCCGTGACGTGTGGCGACGTTTAGAAGATAAATCATCCACTTTGTCATAGCTTCGAGGTTTTAGAGATCCTGTAGTTGCTCGTGTTCGATAGGCTTTGGCATGACCATTTGTCAAAGGTAGATGATTGTCTAAAAGAGAAATGAAAGAATACTCTAAGAATCTAAAAGGCTTCAGTGTCAAATACTCATCAATTTTTACCTCCCAGTAAAAATAGATACATCTAAATGAAATAAAATTAAAAATAAAATAATAGTGTCATTTTCAGAAAAAAGTTTACAATTTTAATAGGGGTGGGACCATGGCCATCCCTACTACAGGCCAGGCAATCGTGCAACTGGGGTCTTTTACTGGGGGCCATGTGAATTTTCTTAAATATTCGATATAGAAGTTGCAAACAAAGGTAAAATTCCTCTGTGAGATTAGTTTGATGTTTTAATGTGTTTTACATACCAAATAATAAGAACCACAATGAGCTAATTGATAAATTTGACAATTGACAAATTCCTATAAATGAAGAGACAGGTAATTTTGAATAAACAAAGGCAGATGCATATTTCAATGAAGAATTTTTATTTTAATGTTGGATTTTTTTTAGAGATTTTGTACTTATGTCAAAAGATCATTACTTGTATATTGTGGTTAAAAAGAAAAAAGGATCCGCACCAGTTGATGATATAGTTTGCAACTTCTATATCGAATATTTAAGAAAATTCACATGGCCCCCAGTAAAAGACCCCAGCTGCACGATTGCCTGGCCTGTTGTAGGGATGGCCATGGGTGGGACGTAATGGGTGAAAATTTCAGATTCATGCGAGTAGTATTTTTTTGTGTTCATTTATACATAAATAACACTAAATAATCAAACATTTTGAAAATTTTGCAAAATCCAGAAGGTGCAGGCCAATAGTTTTTGGCTATTTTATATTCATGAAAACCCTTTCACAGCCTGAAAATGGTCCTAAATTAAAGTACTATATCAGATTTAACCATCTATATCCATTCATAGCTTTTGAGGATGTTTTAGGAGCTGCAATGTCGCATGAAACCACTTTTTCACCGAAAAATGATGGATTTTGAGTCCCGTGGAGCCCTAACAGCTATTTTTGGCCTGCACCTTCTGAATTTTGCAAAATTTTCAAAATATTTGATTGTTTAGTGTTATTTATGTATAAATGAACACAAAAAAATACTACTCGCATGAATCTGAAATGTTCACCCATTACGTCCCACCCCTAATTTTAAGGATCATATCAAAATAGAAATTAGAGAAAAATTCGGAAATTTGAAAAACAAAACGACAATTATTTTCAAATGATATAAAAATTATCATGAATGACGATGTTCACATATATATTTCAGGATATTCTTTTCTAGGTTCAGCATTTCAAAAATTATGTATGCATAGAGACTACAACAAAGAATAGATTGATGAAAGCAAATACCATAGTTAATTGTTGAGAGGAGTTAGCTGTTAATTGTTCTGCGAAGGAAGAAAGCACAGAATGGTAAGACAACATTTAAAAGAAATCTGATCCATCATGCGAAACCCAAGAGAGATGCCCACAAGAAGTTTGGCATCATTCTTTCAGAATCTGCGACGATTGAATGCTCTGACCGGTAACAAATGTTTACACAGTAATACAGGTCTTAAAAATCATCAAAGAAGCCACGAATGCATGGAACCATTAAGCTCTGATTTGAGTGGCGTTTCTAGATGCAGAGTATCGCGTAAAAGTGCACAAGGGGTGTGCACATATATATATATATACAGGGTGTCCCAAAATAATGTATACATCGTTTGAATCGTTATAACTCGTTCAATTTACCGAGTTTGATTTGCAAAAAAAAGTTATAAAAGAGTAGAAGAGTAAGATACACATTTAAAAATACTGAAAGTAAAATTAACAAAAACATAGAAAATTAACTTTTAATAAACGTAAAGGCTACAATGTTTAAAGCAAGAAACCTGAAGTAATTGCAAACAAATGGGAGTAGTAATTGTAGTAGAATGTGCTCAAATACCGGAGTAAATGTCGCAGGACGTTTGTAGGTACAATTCTTCACGTCTTCACTATATGGAAAGTGTATTGAGCAGAACGGGTTGGGGTTAGGATGAGGGTTCATTTTATGAACATTCTGAAATTACCCTAAATAGCCTTTATCTTTGTTAAAAGTTAATTTTCTATGTTTTTGTTAATTTTACTGTCAGTATTTTTAAATGAATATTCTTACTCAATCTCGTTTATCAATCTTGCAAATAAAAATCAGTAAATTGAACGACTTATAACAATTCAAAGGGTGTATACATTATTTTGGGACACCCTGTATATATATATTACTAATGACTTAGCACTTATTAAGGCCAACAAACCATTCGAGGATAAGGGTTAATGAGGTGGATAGATTGACAGTTAAATGATGATGCATACTATGAGAGGATTGAAAATTTCTACGGTGCTTCTGTAGTTTCACAATGACATGTTAGGCCTCTTCAAAAAAAAAAAAATAGCTAAAGAAATGTATAAACTTTGTTATGTGGTAGCTGAAAAGAAGACATTACGCAAATTCATCCAGTATTTATTAAATAAAAAATAAAAAACGATTTTATCTATATGTCGCCATTTTCCATATATTTTGAGTCTTTCTAAAAGTCATCTCCCTTGTCTACTTAGTAAGCTGAAATGTCTACGATACGTAGGATCGCTTTTTTTTTTCTTTACTTTTTCTTATAATTTAATAAATACTGGATGAATCTGCGTAATTTTTTCTGTACAATTTTATTTTCAGTTAACACGTAAGTACATAACAAAGTTTATACATTTCTTTAAATATTTTGATGTCATTGTGAAACTGCAGAAGTACCATTTCCACATATCACCCACTAAACACAACAGCCGACTCAGAAAACAGCAATTCTTTCCCATTTGTCAGAAACATTGCTCATGGAATGTAAAGACTAAAGAACAAAATAGAGGGGAAAGCGTGAATTATGAAGCTGCCGAAAGTAAACGCATGATTCTACTCTTCCTTTCTATTTGTGATATTCGTAAATCAGAGTATAAGTCATTGGCAGGACTAAGACATATTCACTGTACAATAAATTTAATAAAAATATCACATGATGGCATAAGATGTAGCCATTCGTGAATGCATGTGAATTTTATTTAATCTAACTTATTTTTAAAAACTAACCAATGGGATCCCATGGAAATTCCAAGGTTGCTTTCTTTATAAAGAAATTTTATTTATTATTTTTTTTTAACAGTCCCCCCCCCCCTCCAAACAAGGCAAGCTGCCACTGTAGACGTAAAGGGCTACTAAGAATTAAGGTGAAAGTTTTGGAGGTCATCCTAAATTGGGAGTTGTGCAGCGAGATGCTTATTCACATTAGTTTTAAATTTCTGCATGGCGGTACAGCCGAGGAAACAGGGAGCAGGGATGGAGTTCCAAAGACCGATAGCTCGAGGAAAGAAGCTATTGGAGTAGAAGGCTCTCCGGCATCTGGGGAACCTTCACAGTGGATGGATGGGATCTAGCCGATTGTCGGGTTGGTCGAGTGTTTTTACGTCAAGGGGGCACCAGAGCAGCAAGTTCATCAAAGCACATTTGAGGATCAATTATATATGAGGCACCCCAGTATGGACAACGACCAAAGGGACACATTTCAGCTTGACACTGATTTTTTAAACTTTTACTTCTGGTTGAATCATAAAAACAATACGCAGATTTTTATTTAAAAAAAAAAAGAAAAAAAAGGTGGGGGTATATTAAATATTTATTTACAAACAATAAAAAATTTTTAACAAACAGTTTTATTTGCAAAACTTTTTATAATAAACAAACGAAACAAACAAATATTTTTAAAAAAACACTGCAGAGATGTTGTCCCTATTTACTTGCCTCCTCACGAGGGCAGAGTTAGACACAAGATCGGTTTTTTATGTAGGAAAAATCCAGCTCACCCAAAAGGGGCACTCTAGATTGAGACAAAAATTTTAATTGCCTCAGTCTAGAAGGATTTCTCATTCACTGTCCGAATGCTCGGTTGTAGAAGGCCTCACTTGGATTCCCATCTGAAAGAATTCCTGTGGCATGAAAAACACTCAGAAAATACCTTTTTTCAAATTGTGTGCCACCGTCTCTGCACAACATTCACTTATTTAAATGTTTTTTCTTTAAATTTGTTTTGTTTGTTTATACATTTTGTTTAATAAAACATTTGTAAAATTTTTTAAAATTTTTTTTTAATAAATCTCCAAAGTCTACAAAACAAAACGTTTTGTGAATAAAACTTTTTTTTAATTAAAAAATCTTTTTTTTAAATAAATCTGCGAAGACAAGTGTGCGTATCGTTTTGTTTATAACTCAATGTTGCTATTTACAAGCCTCCTTACAGGGGCAGAGTAAGGCACAAGGTCGATTTTTAATGTGAGGAAAATTCAGATCCCCAATTCTGGGGTGCCTCAAGTATAAATGATAATTTTTTGAAAAATCTAAATACGATAGAATGTAAGAATTTTAGATGCTTTCATTTTAGAGTAAAAGTACAAATAAATATTCATTTTACTGCAGAACAGGAGACTTTGATGGTATGTCCATGTTGAAAGAATGGTTGAGAATTCTTGGGTCAGTAGATGTAGAACTATTGAGATAGCAGGTTCAGTTCATAGAGGAAGGCCAAGGACAACATGGGGACAAAGTGTTAAGAATGGACTTGAGAGAAAGAGGGATAAATAAAGACCTGGGTAGAGATAGGTTAGTTTGGAAGTCAATTTCTAAAAGCTGTCCAATGCATGTTAGCATGTAAAATGGACGTTGAACCGAATATGATGATGATGATTTTAGTTTTTATTATTTTATACATTTTTCTTCTAGAAATTTTGGTTAATAAATTTCTTAGCTAAAACTTTTGTAATTAAATTAACTTGGAAGAAAAAAATCATTTGTCGTCTGCTTTTTGTTTACATATACAAATAAAGCTGAATCAATAAAATTACTGCATCGAGTTTGGATGAATTACATTTGATTAAGCATATACGTATTGACAGCGTTACGGTCGTGCTAACTATGGGAGTGGAAAGAAGAATTATAGACGTTAAAAGTAAAAAATATTTTTACAGAATTGTTAGGAAAACGGATGACAATAATTATGATTTTGGTAAATTAACAGTATTAAATTTGTTGTCAAATTCGATTTTCTTATAAACCATTTATAATAAAGGAAATCCTTCCTAAAGAATCCTCATTAAATATTTTTTATCCAAATCACAAGAAAAATAATAATAATAAAAAAAAACAGTTTGACTAGTTTTGCATAATGCATTAACATGGGGAGAAAGTGTATATTACTGTATATGGAGGTGAAACATGGACGATACTGGTAGAGCACGAGAGGAAACTCAATGTCTTTGAAATGAAATGTTTAAGAATTATCCTTGGTGTAACTTGGCAGATAAACTAAGAAACCAGAAAGAGGCTTAATATTAACAGATCCATCAATAACGTTATTTGGAAAAAAGAGATTAACATACTTTGAACATTTCTCTTGGCTACCAGACTCCAGCTATGTAAAGAAATCATATCAAGAAGATTTCATTACAGAAAGATCAAGAGGACGACCACCAAGGAGATGGGATCACCAGATAAGGGTTGAGACTGGTATGCCGCACCTGACAGATGAAAGACTGACCCAAGACCGTGAAAAGTGACAGAATTTTGTTATCAAGCATGTGACGAAGCTCTCTTGAATATGCAAATAAATCAATTTTGTGGTTAAAGACCGAAAATATATGAGACAAAGGAATTCACTTATGTCGATCTGTAATTCGACAAAATAATTGAAATAATCTGGTTGCCTTGAAGAGATTTATTAATACAATTCTAATAGCTAGACATGGGAATCAGGATAGGTTGGAATATTTAAGTTTAACTACTTTACGAGAGAGAAGAATGAGGGGGGGGGGCTTCATTGAGACCTTCAAAATAATTAATGGGATTTCTAAATATGGAAAACTTTTTTTTAATATCTCTCCGTGCATTGGTATATTGTCAAAAAAATGATTTCAAAAACTAAATTTACTATACAATTATTTTTTTTTTTTCCAATAGAGTAACATACTTTAACAAAATGGCTAAAATTAGTTCTAATATAAATCATTTTAAGAATAAACTGAATGCAGAAATAATGGTGAAAAAATGGATTTACAGGGAGATTATCTGCTAAAATATTTAGAAGAATTTGATCTGTATATTCATATATATTCTGCGATATTTATTTATTTATTTTTAATGTGGATACTCAAATACGTGGATTTAATTTAAAAACAAGTACAATGTAAACCAAAGAATGACGTCTGAAAGTAGTCTTGTATCTCTATAGATATCTGTCTGTGGATGACTATATAAGCCCCCCCCCCCTTCTTGGGTTGAGCATTGTCGTTAATGATATCACCTGCTACTATTTTAGCCTAATGCAAAGCTCTTTGTAAATAAACAAATGGAGCACTGTCAAGTGACAGTCAATGTTTATATAAAACATTGTAAATATCATTTACCAGTAGCACCTGTCCTGTGGCCTGGTAGTGAGAGCTACTAACTATCGACTAGATGGGTGGTGGTTCGCTCTCTGGCTTAGGATGGGTGCTGGTCTAGCCACACTGAAAAGCTGTGATAATGCGAAACAGTGTATATGGATGACATATATATATATATATATATATGTCAATGTCTATTTGTGTGTGTATTTCCTATAGAAAGAAAGGAATCTACAGAAAATTTATATAAAAACCAAAAGTGTATTCATATACATATGTAAAACTTTCCAGGAAAGACAATGGAAATGACCCCAGATTTATAAGTGCCCTTCTAAGGGAGCTATGGAGGTTGAACCTCCTTAAAACTTTAACTTTTGATGAAATTTAAATCATATGTGTAAAATTTGGGGTCTGCGTCCGGGCTCGATATGTTCTTCCAAAATACAATTGGGTCTGCGTTCGCACTCGAAGAAATCCCCCCCACCCCACCCAATTTTTTTGGCGCGAAAAAAAAAAAATTTTCCCGCCAAAAAAAAAGAATATTTTCCCGCCAAAAAAAAATTAATTTTTTTTTTCTTTTTTAAACAAAAAAAAGTATTCGGAGACAAATTTTTTTTTTCTTTGTCTCACCACCCAAGAACGCCGCAGCCTAGCAGAAATAGACGACCGTTAGGGAGTCTATTTTCGCTAGTCCATCTATGTAATTCCTGATGATAAGATTTTAATCTTTGAAAAGCCTTGGCTTAAGGAATGAAAAATAAACATGTTTTTACCGAGTACACCTTGCATTGAACAATCGAAGTTGAAATAGATTTGTCATTCGTACATATTTATCTTTTCTTTCATTTATCTTTATAGGGTTTCGAATCGCATGACCGGTAGTGAATAGTCATATCTCTATGCTGAAGAGTCCAGATTAAAAAGGACGAAACGTATACGTACATAGATAATAAACAATAACAAATATTTATATTTGTCGCTTCTCGAAAAAGTAGAGCACTGTAATGGTAGTATTAACACAGCATGACGTCACTTGCTTTATAATGCATCGTTCCTTCCCTTAAAAAGAAGTAGAATGCCTTGACGTTAAGCCGCCGACAAAAGTGTTAAAATTATCATTGTTTATCAGCTATTTAAAATTGGCCGAGCGGTTAGAGACGTTGGATTTGAGTTGAAAAATACTTGTAGTCCAGGGTTTCGAATTGCATGACCGGTAGTGAATAGTCATTTCTCTATGCTGAAGAGTCCAGATTAAAAAGGACGAAACGTATACGTACATAGATAATAAACAATAACAAATATTTATATATTATATTATATATAGATATACATTATATTATATATATTTTTTTTTTTCTTATTTATTTATTTTATTTAGTCCGGATAGTTGAAATTGTCAACCCTCATCTCAAAAATTGTGAAACAGAAAAATTTCCTCTTTAAACTAAAACGTTGCTATAACGATTATATGTACATAATAAGTAGGGAACCTATGAGTACGATTGTCTAACAATTTCTGTATTTTGTGTAGACATTACCTGACTTTTTATTCTTTTTCTTTGCTTTCTTTTTCGGAGGCTCTTTTTTATGTTTAGTTTTCTTTTTTTTAATTTCTCTTTCCATTTCCGACACGATATCATCATCATCGTCGTCTTCATCATCATCGTCATCAAGTTCTTTCCGACGTCTCTTAGATGCTGTTGAAGCTCTCGAGGATGTCGTTGTGTGTGGTCTAATTCTGTCCATATCATCAACATCACTCTCGTCAGACGAATGCTCAATGACAGTTTTCTTTTTCACAACTCGGCCACTTGATGTAATGCAGATGTCTGCAAAGGTGAAAAAAGCAAAAAATTACATTTCAATCATACATAAAAATTGAACTTTAGTAAAAATGAGAGTTCTTGGGTTAATAGATGTAGAACAGTTGAGGTAGCAGGTTCAGTTTACATTGAAAGACTAAGGAAAACATGAGAGGAAGTTATAAGAATTTGAAAGAAAGAGGGATAAATAATATAGATCTGGCTAGTTTGGAAATCAATTTCTAAAAGTCATCCAATGCATGTCAGCATTTAAAACGGATGTTAAACCAGATATGACGAAAAAAGTAAAGATCTGAGAGTGGATATTACCAAGACCAAAGCGATGATCGGTGGAAAACAGTCAGGCACAGGAAAGTTCCCCTGGGGTCGGTGCAATTCAATTTTTTATAGTACTTGTGAGCATCCACGACATAAGTGTAGTGAAATTCCGGGTAGATTGAGAGGTAAGCAGTTTGTATGCAAGAACTTTAAAACGATGGAGACGGATGAGAACTCAGATGTGGAGAAAGTATATTTGGATGGCAAAGC
The DNA here is from genome assembly GCA_963556195.1 of Sepiola atlantica. Taxonomy (NCBI): domain Eukaryota; kingdom Metazoa; phylum Mollusca; class Cephalopoda; order Sepiida; family Sepiolidae; genus Sepiola; species Sepiola atlantica. Next base: position 19,945,217 of record OY744536.1, on the reverse strand, counting down.
TATTGAGGTTGTTCAAAAGTTTTGTTACCTTGGTGATAACATTTGAGCACAGGGTGGAGCAGGTGCTAGTGTGATTCCAAGAGTTAAGAGTAGATGGAGTAAGTTCAAGGAACTTCTGCTATTATTAACCAGCAGAGCGTTACCACTGTCAACCAAGGGAAGAGTCTATCAGGCATGTGTATGAAGTGTGATGATATATGGAAGTGAAACCTGGGCAGTGAGGGTTGAGGACATGTGTTGCATGGAGAGAAATGATATGAGAATGATATGGTATGATGGATATGTAACACGAGTCTTGAAAACAGGCTTAGATTAAATTTGGACAGTATAGTGAGATGTATGCAGAAAAGGAGACTTTGTTGGTATTGTTACGTTGAAAGAATGGGTGATAGTTCTTGGGTTAGTAGATGTAGAACAGTTGTGGTAGCAGGGTCAGTTCACAGGGGAAGGTCAATGGAAACAAGGGAGGAAGTGATAAGCATGGATTCGGGAGAAAGAGACAAACAAAGATCTGTCCAGAGATAGATTAGTTTGAAAGTCAATTTCTAAAAGCCACCCAACACATAACAGCATGTAAAACGGACATTAAACGAATATGATGATCATGATGATGATATGGAAGGCCCTAATAACTTATAAGTTCCTTTTTCATAAGTGAACCACTTGATGTAATTCTAATTAATAATTAAGTTATAGTTTAGTCATATGTAAAAAAAAAAAAATAAATAAATAAATAATGTGAACCTTACCCCCCCCCCCCCACAAGAATTTATACATGAAAATCAGATTTTAAAAAGATTTTTTTTAGTTATGGAAGGCCTTAATCTCTATATTAATAAAATTATGAGACAACTTCACGTGTGTGTGTGTGTGTGCATATCTCGTATCAACATGACTTTGATAATTACACATTGGATAATTCTTTTTTACTATTAACCGAATAATGCAATAGCATAAAATAAAACAATTTTAAAAATTCTGTTTAAAAAAATAATTTAATTACAAAACTAAATTAACCAGAAAGCATTTTGGTTTCCTCATAAACAAGTCAGCCATTTTAAAGTCATTTCTGGCTTTATAATTTTTTGCAAATATTCATGTATTTTTTTTTTTTGGAAGCTATTTACATCCAGCAATTTTTGTTGCTATGGCAATATTGCTTTAATCTCTATAAAATTTACATCCAGTAATTTTTGTTGCTATAGCAATATTGCTTTAATCTCTATAAAATTTACATCCAGTAATTTTTGTTGCTATAGCAATATTGCTTTAATCTCTATAAAATTTACATCCAGTAATTTTTGTTGCTATGGCAATATTGCTTTAATCTCTATAAAATTTACATCCAGTAATTTTTGTTGCTATGACAATATTGCTTTAATCTCTATAAAATTTACATCCAGTAATTTTTGTTGCTATGGCAATATTGCTTTAATCTCTATAAAATTTTATGCTATAGCATTTTTGATTTCAATACATAATTGATTAATAGTAAATATAAATACAATGTGTAGATCACGTAGAGACAAGAAACACACACACACACACACACACAAAGAAGTGGTCACACAATTTCATTAATACAGAGATACAAAAATAAAAATAAAATAAATCTTGCGAAGAGACTAACCTTGTTGGGACAAGGCGGCTGCGGCTGCAACTGCTGCAGCCTTTTGGTTTAATTTGGTGTTACTCCCTTTGGAACTGCTGCCTGAATAGGAGGAAGAGGAAGAGGAAGAAGAGGAAGAAGATGATGATGAGGACAAGACACTGTTTCGGAGTGCCAACGCAGTTGACGAGGAAAGACCATTCAATCTGCTGCTGCTGCCAATACTACTACTACTACTGCTGCTGCCGCCACTGCTGGACGGGGTTGCCGAGCTCCGTCCACTTCTACCGATGGAAATTGAGGAGGACGACCCTGAAATGGACGGCGCCTGATAGCCAGAAGTTGAGGGGCCATTCGAGTTGCTACTACTGGCAGCAGCACTTCGTCCTCGACAAGAGGGACCAGCCTCAGATTTGACAGGAGCTTTAGTTGCCTTTTTTCTGAAAAGAAACAAAGAAAATGAATCTGAAATATTTCCATTCAATACTTAATTATTTTTTTTTTTTAAACCCATAGCATGCTTCTATTTTTAGCAAGTTCACTTTAGACAATATATTTTAACCTTTCGTGCAAACAAAAAACTTAATAATTTATCTCAATATTCCTCCCATCTTATACACATAACGACATATGCCAACCACCTTTATGGGTTAAGCACTCTGTAAGGGAGATTGCCAGTTGCCATTAGCGATAATGCATAGCCTTTTGTAAAAGAATAGAGCACTTTCGGCTGCTGAAAATGCTAAAGATAAGCATTAAGATTTCACTTATTTCATAGCTTGTGCTAATAGCGCAATTTGTAAAAAGTCCGCCCATTGTTAAAGACGATTGGTTTCGATCTTAGCTTAAAGTTCTTGCTTGTCTAGCTACACTGAAGAGGTGTGATACAGAAAAACGGTGTGAACGACACACGCATATATATATATATACACACACGCACACATACTGTCTATACCCCACGTTGCCCAGAGTTTATTTGTATACCCGTGTCTGTTCTTCAAAATAAACTTGTATTTATAGTAGAATTTTTTTATCTGAAAAGTTATTTTATTTGTTTAAAACTAATTCTTTTTTAATTGTGTAAGTAATCTTATATAAATAGGGATTTTGTCTGTTCGTCCGTCACAATTTCTTAAACGTAATAAATACATTGCGAAATAATGGAGAATACTGCATTTAGCTAATCTAATATTCCAATCTAATCAAAATATAAATAAATGCAAATCTTCCCTAAGTATATTAACATCAACACCTTTAAACTTAAATATAATGATATATATATAGTAATCCATAAACTCTGTCAAACAAAACCCGCTTTTGCACATTTACATATTTATCTTCTATTTAAGTTTAAGTTTTATAATTGGTATTATCAAATTTTATTATATATTTATAATATTTTCCTCAATAGTAATATTATAAATATTAATACAATTAATTAATGAGATTTTATTAAAAAAAACAGCTTTTAAAAATAATTTTACAACTTTCAAGGGAGATAATTACATGGAAACTTCCGGCACTGATGCTATGAGAACAGATACTACACTTTGATTTTAGGCAAAAGGCCAGAGAGCAATAAAAAATTATTCTTTTGTGACATTTTTAAATAAAAGAAAATAAATTAAATAAAAAAAGTCGAATTTAATTGGAATTTATAAGTGTAGTAAAACCGCCCTCCCCTGAATTACCTCCTCCGTTTTTAAGGGGGTGTGGGGAAAATCCTTTATATTTAAAACTTTTTTAAAAACTTTGCAAATTACTAAATAGTTCAAGTCAAAAACTGAAGGGACGAAATAGACGTTTTTGTTCGGCGTTCAATTGTACTATAGGGATTATTTGAATATCTTGCTTATTTTGTTTGATTTTCGCACACATTTTGAATGAAATTTATTAATTAGTCTTAAATTATATTTTTTCTCCCGAAATAAAATTCTAATCTATTTTTTAAGACTTAAAAATCGAACTTTCATGCAATGCCTTAATCGCTGGCGGTCATGTTGTAATTTCCTATTATTTTCTTTTGCAACTGACATCTATAAAAAGGAAATACATTTGACTTTATTTTATTCATAAAAATATTGTGGGGTCTGCATTTGCGCTTGACATCCATAAGTAAGGTACTTTACTTAATTATTTTTTGTGACTAAGCATTTTTAAACGAAAAAGAAAAAAAAACTCGATTTAATCGGAATATCTTGTAATGGAGGTGAGTACTGTAATATCGGTTCTGTTGTCATAAAACTGTCCTCCCAGAAATTACCCCCACCGTTTTTAATGGGAGGTGTGAGGGGGGAGGGAATCCAACCAGAATGGACCCCCCCCCCCAAAAAAAAAACAAAGAAAAATCGATTTAATCGGAATATCTTTTAATGGGGGTGGATAGCGTAGTATCGGTTGTCATAAGACTTCCCTCACAGGAATTACCTCCTTTTTGGGGGGAGGTAGTGTTCGTAGGTAGAGGTCATGATACAATCCTCTAAGTCAGGGGGGGGTAGTTTAGTAAATGTTCGTATAACTCAAGTTTATAAACATGTCTTTTTTTTTTAACTAAAAAATTATGAAAGCAGTTATCGTTCCTTAGCTAGCATATTTCTGTTTATAAAAATAACGACTATATTTTTCCGGGCAATTTTCATTTAGGCGTTTCACATGGACAATAAAACTTGCCATCATTTCAAATGTTATCTGGATGAATAAATGCAAAAGTTTGTTCCACCTATTCTAACATTAAAACGGCTTATGCCTATTTAATTCTGTGTAGTATATTCTAATTTGTCATGATACATTCCTCCCAGGTATTACTTCCTTTTTTGTGTGTGGGGGGGGGAGGGGTATAGTACAAGTTGGTTCCTCATGATATCCTCGCAGGATTACCTTCTTTCTTGTGGAGGGTAGTGTACTATCTATTCTGTTATGATATAATGCTCCCAGGCATTAACTTCTACTTTTTTTTTAGGGGAGGGGAATGTTTGTTCGTCATATCATCTTCTCCGTCAATACCTCATCCTTTAGGGCAGGAGCGAGCAACCTCCGGCCCGCGGGCCACATCCAGCCCGTGAAAGCTTAGCGTCCGGCCCACCACCCTGCTAGGCTTTATTATTGCAATCCGGCCCGCGGACCTGCCAGTAAAACTCATATCATTTTGTGACAGACGTAAAAGTAGGTTTCGGTATGGTATGGTTTGGTAGTTTTGTTTTACGGCATATCAACCCTTTTTGGGTTATTTAATGCCGAATCTGGTCTTGTTTTCTTCTCTTTTTTGTTTCTTTCCCCTTTTAATATCTGTTTCTATTTAACCCATAGTTGGGACCCTAACAGGTACTACCACTCCGGGTCAGGGTGGACCTGGGAGCAATGGTAATTAAGAGGAGGCTCCACATTCCCCAAAGTCCGTAAGCCGGATCTCACCATCGGATGTAGTTTAAGGTCATATCCAGGACCGGGAGTAGGGTAGGAAAAATAAAAATAAAAAAGGGGAGGGAGAAAGGGAGAGGGGCTGTTGTTTTTGTTTTTGGTTTTGTAGAACATAATTAAGTTTTACAAACAAAAAAAAAAAAAAACAAAAAAAAAAAACGTCAATGTAGGTGAATTTCGTCTCAGGGAGCCACAGGGCAGCCTGATCTGGTATCACCAGAAAAGTAGGTTTCAATTAAGATTTACAGTGGGTTGAAAATGTATAAATATCAGCGAGCGATGATGCATGTATATTTCATTTTTCTTTAACTATTAAGAGATAAAAATAGAAAAAGAGAAAGAGAGAGGCAAAGAGGAAACGAGAGACGAGGAAAGGGCATGAAACATAGAACCTATGTGAGGTGTGTCAAAACGAATGCTGGATCAACTTGCTACTTCCCCCGTCATTATTTTTTATGATTCCAAAATGGCTCTTCGTCGGCGCCTTTTATAACATCACATACAGAAGTCTCGAGAAAAAATATCAGATTTGTCGAGTGTTCAATGCAATTTTTGTACAATTTATTCATGTAAACAAAATATAGTAATTCTGAGATTTCGTTTTTCACTCCGGCCCGCGATCTTCTTCCAAAAATCTCATCTGGCCCTCACTCTGAAAAGGTTGCCAGCCCCTGCGTTAGGGTCAATGTACGTAGTTTGTTCATCATCATATCTTCTCAGCCTAGCAAAAATAATAATAAGAGTCTATAAATGGTCGTCTGTCTGTAAAGAAACCGTACCTGGAAGAAACCGTTTTATGCTTCAAAATAACATTTCTCTTTCGTTTTCTAAATTTCTCTCTCTGAAGTTCATTTGACTTAGAAAAAAATAAAATAAATAATAATAAAAAGAATAAACAAAAAACAAAAGTATGTTTTGATAAAACCCAAGGGAGGTAAGTATGTGTATACTAATCTAAAGCTAACTTTTTTTATTTATTTATTTTTTTTAAAAGATGGCTACCTACTATTTCTACATAAGATTTTTTTTTTTTTTTAAAAGATGGCTACCGACTATTTCTACATAAGATTTTTCTTTTTTTTTTTAAAAGATGGCTACCGACTATTTCTACATAAGATTTTTCTTTTTTTTTTTAAAAGATGGCTACCGACTATTTCAACATAAGATTTTTCTTCTTTTTTTTTAAAAGATGGCTACCGACTATTTCTACATAAGATTTTTTTTTTTTTTAAAAGATGGCTACCGACTATTTCTACATAAGATTTTTTTTATTTTTTTTAACAATAGTAATAATTACTAAAATGAAATTAGCAAGTTTTTGTAATTATTTCTCAGTGTTCATTTATTAAAATTAACAACCACGGAAGAAGTTTCCTTTTCAGCACCGACAGGTTTCAGACGGGATTTAGCTTCCAGAGGTGTTCAACTCCGCAGCCACTAGATGATTACGATAACGTTGATATACAACACTTATTCAAATATGTCTATTACTAATGGAGATTTGGTATCTGTTTGAAGCCAAAACTATACTATTACTTCTTTTCATGTACTATTGAACTATCTTTTCATGCTCAATTTAGGGGGGGGGGGGGGTAGTGTAGTATCTTTTCTGTGGTCCTCCCAGACATTACTTTCTCCTTTGGGTGGGGGCTAGTGTAGTATCTGTTCTGCTGTCATAAGCCCATCCTCCCAGGCATTACTTTCTCCTTTGGGTGGGGGCTAGTGTAGTATCTGTTCTGCTGTCATAAGCCCATCCCCTCCAGGCATAACTTTCTCCTTTGGAGGAGTATAGTGTAGTATATGTTCGTTCATCATATTTTTGCTAGTATGTATAATTTGTAGTGACAGAATGTTTATATTTTTGATCGGTTTGTTAAGTGACATCAGACCAAGTGTCAACAGCAGCTAACCTGAAGTATTAGCATTATTTGTAATCAAGACAACGACTGTTCTTTCCCAGTGAGTTTAATTATAAAAGTCCTAAGTTGGGAAGCAATGAAAAAAGTATGCACTTGGCAAACTAGTGTTTTAAGAATTAGTATATTCGTGCCAAAACAACTGGAAACCGCATCCAAAGATCATCATGTAGCATTTAAAAACAAAATACTTACTTTTTCTGACTAGAAGTTGTCGTAGACCTGGTGTTTTTTAGCGCTGCTTTCCAGTCACTAATTATTTCTCGGATTTGTTCGTCAAACATTGCTGATAATCTCAAAGTCATTGCATATATCTACAAAGAAAAAATAACAGATTCTATGAAAAAAAATAAAATAAATAAATAGAAAGATTAGTAAAAGTGCAGAATAGTTAACAATCAAGAAATCGTTAAAAAAACAAAAAACTTATACCAAACGCAGTAGAATTTAATTATCTACAGACCTGTATATTTTTAATATGCTGAAACTGATTTTAATTTTTTTTTTTTTTTTCAATTTAAAAATCTAATTTCGTTCAAACCTGTCTTTTGTGACACACGGAAAAAAAAAAAAAAAAAAAAAAAAAATGGCTGCCAGCGATCTTTATGAAGTGTTTGGTTAATTTTGGGCTGAAAAGAGTTAAAAAAAAAAAAAAAAAAAAAAACTTATCTACCACTAATCCATCGTCCCAGGGGTTAGTGGTAAGTAAGTATTAATTTATTTACATTTTATTTCTTTTATTATTTTTTCAGCATGAACCCTCCCAACATCTGGACTGCCATTATGTTTTCGTGTTTCGATAAACCAGCTTTCATAGAAATAAAATTTTGAAATAATTTTTTTTTACAATTTCAGCATGTTAAAAGTATATAAGTCTGTAGATAATTAAATTCTACGTTTGATATAAATTATTTGTTTTGTATTTTTTGGGGTTTACGATTTCCTTATTGTTAACTATTCTGCACGTTTACCTAAAGATTAAAATATATAAACATTAAAATATAGTATATAAACTGATATAGTATATAAGTTTTGCTGAAGAGTGAATATTTTGACATAAATTGGATGTCAATTAACAATGGGTGGTATTACCAAAATACCACTGAATATTGCTGAAATAGCAAAAAAATAATGAAGACATCATCATTCAAGATCATTACTAAGTACTTGAACATTTATTATTATTAAATCAATGTGATTTGATTGCAATACATCTATAGATATATTTTAATGATTCAAAAAAATATATAAAAAGCATAAATTACTGCGATTTTATTCAAATAACTTTTTTGATATTGTTTATCAAATGGATGACGATTTCGACACCAGTTGAAACACACTTTCAGATTTGAATAAAATTAAATTTTATCCTAAACATTCGTACCATTAGTACAAGGAAGCATAAAACAAAAATATGAAATAAACATTTGACTATTTTTATTAGAAGAAATACATTGTTAGAAAAAATAAATAAGATAACAAATGTCTGAAAATCTATTTGTTTTGTTTACATAATTAGCATAGAATATCTTCGAAATTGCTGTAATTAAAAATCTATTATAAATCTAATAATAGTTGGATTCACTTCAGAGTAAGCTTCATTAGGAAATGTTATAGTTGAAGAGGAAGTGGTGTAGTGGGTACGAGCGTGTACTGTGAGCTTGCTGTGCCATGTTAAACTTCTGTTGGGAGCCATTGCACTATTTTGACTAACTTCAGTAAGTATATCATGTGTGAAATAAACATATATGGAAGATATTTTTATCAGAGTCGGCCATATGCTTGTAATTTTTTTTTTTTTTTTTTTTTATACTTTGCTCTATTTTTGTGCTTTATCATCTTTACATATTTTACTTCTACAAATTTTGTTTAATAACTTTTTTAGTTAAAATTTTTAGAATTAAATTAACTTGGATAAACATAAGAAAGCTATATTAATACTACTGTGTCGAGTTTAGATGAATTACCTCCCTTTGATTTGTTATAGTTTTTTTTTAGGCTATTGCATCACTTTACTTTTATACTAATACAAAGTATTTCATGTTTGTGATATAAACAAATATGGAAGATATTTTCATTAGTCGTTCATATGCTTGTAATTCAATAACGAATAACATTTTTTTCAAATCAGTTGTCTGCTTCTTGTTTAGATCTACAAAGAAAGCTGTATTAATATATCGAGTTTAGATGAATTCCCTTCCTTTGATTTAGTGCATACGTATTGGCAGCATTATGGCTGTACTAAGGAAGGGTCAAGCACAATTATTATATAAAAGATGGAAGAAAGCAAGTGTGAAATTTCTACGAGGTCCCGCTAGTTATTAGAAACCTTTTAAAAGGGCTCAAAAGTAAAAAAGGGGGTTGATTTAGATGTTAAGAAAGAATTACAGTCAACAATACTTAGTCTTACCTCTATTGAACTTAACTTGTTTCAGCAAGTTTCCAGAGAGAATAGATGTTGGTTTTTGTCATTAAGTAAATAAAATAAGATGAAAAAAAAAAAATTAAAAAATTTAAGGGAATAAAAATAAACGCTTCAAATAGTTTAACCTCTAATTCTGTTTTACAAGCTTTCGCAAACAAATTAATTTGCGTACAAATATTTTATTTATGTTTACAAAAGTGTAAAAATGTTTTGTTTTTTTTTTAAAGTTTCAAGGTTATTAAAAAAGAAGAAATCAGGTGCCAAAATTAAATGTTAAAAAAATACTTTTTATTTAATAAAAGCAACGCTGTTTGCATATAGTGCTCCCACCCCAATTTTTATTGCAGATTTTTATTTAAAAAAAAAAAAAAAAAAAAAAGTAATAAAATTTTCAGATGACATTTTGAGCGTTTTTTAATTCTGCAGAAGACTATTGATTCAGGAAGGGATTGCAAATTTTGAAAAAAAATTACTAGTTATATTTTTAGCAGTTCAGTTTGCTATCTATATTTAATGTTTGAATATGTCCCAACTAAAGATCTTTTAAAAATTGTACTGTAAGGCTGCAGAGGCCCAAACAGAGTTTTGTTTATTACAATCGTGTTCAGCCTGAGGAGTCAAGCTTCAGTCTTTTCCTTTGATTCTGAATCTCAAACTCTCTTCATCATTCAATGATCTCCGTGGAGCTACTTTGATATCTCTAAAGTGAACATCTCATTCAATAACCTTTTCATTTTATGTATGTTATATTAAAACATTGGTAATGGAAAAATAATCTATGTGTGTATATTCTGAAGAAAAATGATATTTTTCATTTTGTAACGACTTAAAATTAATATTTTAATCTGCATAATAACTTGCATTTTTCATGAATTCCAGATATCTGAAATAATATGTTAAAAGTAATTATGTATTCAATTATTTACTATGCCTCTACTAGAATTTGTTTTAATCAAACTCATATCAATGTTTAAAAAAAAATCTCACAGAATACGTAATATGAGTGTACAGATAAAATTGTTCTAAATATTTTATCAAATGATTTCACAAATGTCTCGGTGAACTCATTTTTTTACCATTATTTCTGAATTACAGTCAGTTAAATTTAAGGAGATATTTTATTGAGTGTGGCAATGGAGTGGTTTCAATTTGAAAAAGATTGGTTTGGTACTTTTGAACTTATTAAAAGGTTATTGGATTTGCATAATACCTATATATATATATATATATATATATATATATATATATATATATATATATATATATATGAATTTTTTTTTTGAGAAACCAGTTAACAGACGCGTGAATTTATATCAATAAATGAAAATTTATTCAATATTTTTTTTTTATATTTATTTTTTATATTTATAAATATAAAAATAAATAAATAAAAAAAATTGAATAAATTTTCATTTATTGATATAAATTCACGCGTCTGTTAACTGGTTTCTTAAAATTTTTTTTTTCAAATATTTCTTCTAACAACGCTTTAAAACTGTAGTAACACTATTATATATATATATATATATATATTACTAATCCAGGTAAAATTTGCATCCATGGGGTAAAAAATCCAGAGAATTCTTACTGTGTTTATATATTAGTGCTCAATAATAAACAGAGTTGTTTAATGGTTATGAAGATTTTTATTTATACAAGCATTATTTAACTACACATTTACAAAACATTTTGGTTGCTGCTATAAGAAGCCCGACCTTATCAAGCCGAAACGTCTTTTTTTTTCACGCTTTCATTTTGTGGAATGAGGCAAATCTACTCTTTGAAAGAAACACATTATTAGTTCAAGTTATTGTAAAATCTAACTTAAGATTATCATTGCTTTATTTTTATTATTTTTTTATTTTTTATTAAATAGTCTGAGTCTCTTTTTTATATATAATAATTGAATAAAGTAGATATTTTTTTTTTTTTAATCAGTTATGACCTTAAGTTTCACATGGAGCGATTCATTCGATGACTAACACGTTTTGGGGTATCATAGTTAAATGTAGACATTTATATAAATATTTTCTTTGTCATCTGAGATGTGATTAGATTACAGTTACAAATAAAGACAGTATAACAAACAAGTATAACCCAGAACAAATACAAAACAGCACATAAGCAGCAAACTAAAAAAAACAAAAAAAATTTTTTTTAAATAAATAACAGTTGTTGGCCCCTCTAATCAGTAAAATCATATACAAAAAAACATAAATTGACTGACGCAAAAGAAATAACCCAACAAAAACCTAAAGAATTATCTGCCCACAAACAAAATAAACACACATAGAAATTATTAATTAAAAATACAAACCAAAAAACAATTAAAAAAATAGCATTAAATAAAAAAACAAAAGGAAATTTTTAAGAATAAGCAGAAAAATAGGGAAGTGTTTGGCTGCAAAATTGGATGACTGGAGCGACTGGCAACAAATTCTATGTAGAACAGTTATATAGAACAGGAAGTAAACAAAGCATGATACCCTAAAATGTGTTAAGAGCCATCTGATGAATCACCTACAGCATGACACCTAAGGTTATGACCAATTCAATTATTATACCGCTCTGACCAAGAAGGCATCGAACACTGTATATAAATGTAAATCTGAAATTTTTAGCTGGTTTTAAAAGCCGATATTCATCGGCTAAAGTTCATTTGAAGCATTATGTGTCGCGTATAATTATTATTAAAAGCCTTAACAATGCAAATTTAAAAAAATAAAATAACTCAGATATATTATTATTTCTCATGTTATGTGAAAACTCTCCTCCACAGAAGAATTAAAAATTGTGATTGCAGCCGCTTTCTTTTGTTTACATTTTTCTTCCATATTTTCTCGCTGGCAGATTTAAATATTTAAAATGGTTAAATAAAAGTACATTTGAACCGATCTAATACACCTGGAAAAAATCAATTTGATTCTCTGTTTCATTTTTCTTGCTTCTGTCTTTCCTTATTCATTTTTTTTATGCTTTCTTAAACCTGAAAACACTTTTACATATCTGAAGAAAGTATATAATATACCGAAAAATCATGAAATGTATAAAACCTTTCACGCATACAGACTTTTTAGTTATGTTTATACCACATATCTAAGATATAAAGTTATCTTGTGCGATTTAAAAAATTGGACCTGAATATCATTTAAGCTGACATATCAAACTTTGATTCTGACTAGCCAATTTTCATTTGTTATTGTTTTACCATGTTATTGGTACTATAACAATGTACTGCACTACAGTTTATTTTAAAAAATGATGTCATCCCACCCGGACAACTCGTAATTTTGGGGCCCTAAGGTTGAGAAAGCTTTTCCTAAACTTGGTTGAAGGTCGACATAAATCAAGGAATCAGTTGTAGTTCTTCAACGAATGCCGAGCTTCACTCAAACTATTGCTGAGGTCCAGTGATTTTGCACGGTCTAGAAAGACACTATATCAGGAGCTAGTAGTGGGGACCGCTTCGGATCCGCTTGGGGAGCGAGCGGCTGGGATGGTCGGAGGAGGAGACCTGCTCTAAGTGGAGTCGGGTTCTAGGCCGGAGTCATCTCAATAACTCTTAGTTTTCTCTGACCTGGCGGTTGATCTGTGGTGTGTTACCCCTTAATAGTAAACTTTTCAAAGTTAAAACCAGTGTGAACCCTTTTTGTGTGCGCTGCCCAAATGGCAAAGAAAAAATGCCCAAGCACCCCTTTTTTAACTGCAGCAGGCTGCGAAAGTTTTGGAAGTCCGTCAATGAGGTGATGGCTCGCATTGTCCCCAAACAGTTGGTACCCCTAGATGTAACATCTGTAGTGTACAATACGATGCCTTTATGGTTCAGGGAGAAACGAGCCGTGGCTAGACTGGTAGTGTGCACCTCACGCTTAGAGATAGGGAAAGGGGGTGAACTGCCTTCTGATTATGATCTGATTTCGCACTTTAAACATCAGCTTAAAGTCAAAATCAGATGTGATAGGAGGTTGCACTCTGCACTATTTAAAAAGAAGTGGATACACGTCGCTAGCTTATGTGTATTAGGACGAACCCAGTTTCAATACATGTTCTCTGCTTAGGCATGATGCACACCGACCTAAGGTCTCATCAGCTCCCATCCCAGTTAGCAAAGTCTCTTAGCTAGTGGTACAAATGAGTTTCTTGTTTTTTCGGTATTAGAGATCCTCCGAAATGACCACTCCGCATATTTATTTTGTCGCTACCCCAACCTAAAAAATGATACCTATCTCAAAAGACCCCCTCCCCTACTACATATGAACCCCAACCACTCTTTTTTTATTCCTCATTCATCTCCTCTCCCACTTAAGAACTGACTTGCTTGTTTTCGGATTTAAAAAAAAAAAAAAAAACGGAAAACAGTGAGCAGCTCATATTTATATAGATTTGGGAGGGTCCGACTAACCAACATATCTTTTTATTTGGTTACACCTTATTTTTATATAACTTTTTTGGCTGTTTTTAGCCCCCCCCCCCCTCCCAACCGATAAATTTTATACATATACTTTTTGTAAATAAAAAACGTCTAAACACTGGGGATAATGTTAAGTAAGTTTTAACCCATTAAGTAAATGTGATATTTTGGTGACTGAAACTAATTTAGAGAATAAACCAATAGAACGACAGACGATCCCCCCCCCCCCCCTACTCTCCCCACCCAATTCTGGCCTTGTGCCACATCTTTAAATTTTATACAGAGAAATACACTTTTTGATGTAAAATTTAAGATAAATAAAGTGGCCTTTTGGGTAGTGAACAAAGTGTAGTATCTGTTCTGATGCTAAACTTTATCTTTCTGTCCTTGTTCAGCGAAGGAAAAATCCTTCTGAACTGAGGCAATTTTAATTTTTGTTCCAATCCAGAGTGCCCCTTTTTGGGGAGGCAAGTAAATAGAAACTAGTAATACAGAAACATTTTTGAATTATGACTGAAAAAGCAAACTCGGCAAGGGAGAATGACTCATTTTTAATTGAAGACTATAAAAAGATGTTTCCCTTACAACTAAAATTTTATTTCTTTTTCACTGCATCCTGGCCAACGTCAGGTAGGTACAGCTAATTATATATATATATATATATATATATATATATATATATATATATATATATATAAATAAAAATAATGTAGTTAGGCAGCATGTGTTCTTTCATGCATATTTTGTTGAATAAGAAATTCTGTCTATTATATCTGTTGCTCATTCTTTCCAAATCTCTAACATTTCAATTAACAAGAGTGAAAAGTTAATAAAAAAAAAAAATTCCAAAATTCGTGTTCTTGTCTGGGATTTTCGTTATTGCAAGCTTCTGACAAACGTTTTGGCATCTCCCAGAGGAATTGTAAAATATATGCATATAATCCGATCAAATGCGGAAGACAGAAATGTGAAGAGATTTTTAAATGTTGAACATAAAATAAGGAGATTGCGCGACATCATCCAGTTCTTTGGCACGTGTACGTGATCACATAAATGATGATCACATCTCTGAAAATATGTTCATTTTCAATGTTTATATGAAAAAAAAAAAAAAAGGGAGGGAGAGCGAGCGAGATCAATCAATCAAACATAAGAAATGGTATTACTTACTCGTGATCTTTTATTTGTGTTGTATGCTTTAGAATTCTGGAAAATGAGCCGTACATCTTTACTGAGATCAAGGGGTGTATCATACTCCCCGTTCTGTAGGCGCGTCTTCACTATTCCAAAGTCCAGAGGTGTGTCAACAATTTCAAAATAATCCTTCAAATTAAAAAAAAAAAAAATTTTTAAAAGGATTTATTTCAATAGTGTTTTGTACAGAGAAAGATTGTTGTCTAATTGTACAAGAAAAGATGTGAGCACAATGAATAAGCAAGAACAGGTAAAAAGGTAAAGGTAAAGGTCGCATAGTCTGGACGCACACGAGTGTCGTTGCCGACATCGCACACTGCCCATGGCCGTAGCGGCGGTGATTTGTTAAGAATCACTGTGTCTAGGGCACAGCATATGGAAGGCGGAGCCCATCTCTCTCCTTCCACTGCCTTGAACCTTCCCTGAGTTTTAGTCAGGTATCCATTTACTGCTGGGTGGACAGAGGGAGTTTTCAGACCTGAAAATTCGCATGCCGTGAGTGGGATCAAACCCGGGTCGTCCAGCCCAAAGACAAGTGCTATAACCACTCGTCCACAGGCCCTCCCTAAGAACAGGTATTATTCCATTAAGATTCAATGAAAATAAGCTTTTAGACATGTAAGAATTTATTTTATATTATTCAATTACAAAAAGCATTTAAAGTTGCTGCTTTTTCAACAAGAATAACCATCCAATTATAAGATTATTTTTATCCAGTAATAACAACTTTGTAACTACCATGGTTTCATGGTAAAACCAGATATTAAAGCATGCCCGCACAAACGCATGCGTTCCTATGCACATACAATAAATTAATATAGGTGTTTATTTCTTTTTTTCAATCACATCTTTTATTCGACCAATATTCATGATAAATCTCTTAAAAAGTCAGTTAAGAATTGTGATTGGAGTTTGTTTTTGTTTTTATATCAGTTGTTATTGGATACGTCATTTGAAATCAACATGTTATTTTTTGTTTAAATGGACATGCAGTATGTAACAATTGGTTGAAAAAATTGTTAGAATTCTGAAACTTAAAAATAGTTTATTCGAATTTGAGTGTAGATGTTGTGATGTATGTATGCGTTTCTCAGTTATCTATGTATGTAGGTGTTATTTTTATTTATTTTAAGCTTTTGGGTAAAGAAAAATGATTTAAAAAAAAGTTAAAGTTTTAAAGTTTAAAACCAATCCCACCACCTAAAATCAAAAGTTGCTTTTCACATTAAGAGAGTGAATGGAAACTTCCTATTTATAACTTAGCCCCCCCCCCCCCCAATAAACTAGAGCCTAACAGCATATTAGAAACAAGCTTAAATGGAAATGAAGTATTAGAATAAAAAGAATGAAGTTTGATGAATTCTCAGAATGTGAAACTTTGGTTCCAAGTTTGTTTTGTTTTACAGGGGGGGGGGGGGTCATTTACTGCCCAATCATGTCGTTTTGGTAAAATATTTTATGTTTCAAGTTTTTAATATCTTCAAATATTTATGGTGTTTACTTTCACTAGTTCTTCACGACGTACATTTGATGCCGTTTCATGTCATAGCTAAGATAGATTCAATTTAATCCATAGATGGGCTCCTTATATGCACTACCAAGCCCGGTCAAAGTGAATCTGGCAGAAATATGGATATGTTGGGTGTAAATACTGTTTTCGAGAAAATGAAAAGCCATCTTGTTACGTACAAATCTGGAAAAGTAAATACTCAAGTAGTTTGGTTTGGTTTGGTTTGGTTTGGTTTGTTCTATGGCATATCAACCATCTATGGGTGATTTAATGCAGAATAAAGTTGTCAAATGAAATCCCAACATAGCAAAATTATTTTATATTGTTTTGAAAAGAGAAATATGAAATCAAAATATTTGTGATTAAATTTTTTTGAACAGTCCAACTTCTTTGATGAAGTCTAAGGTTTTGGTTGGATTTGTGTTTTTAAAACAGATTCTTTTAGATTTTTAGAGTTGTCGGATTTTCTTTGGCAGCGCTGTAGATCCTGACAGTCTATTAATATATGTTTGACTGTAAAAGATTCTTGACAGGATATACACATTGGAAACTCTTCACCCTCCAATAAATGTTTGTGGGTAATATATATAAAGTCTGGCTACTACAACCTCTTCTCGCCTTTCTGTAGTCTAAGGGCCACTCATCAATAGTTGGCCAAACCTTGTATAATTTATTACTTTGGCATTTATCCAAAGATTCTTGCCATTTTTCTTTGATTAAACAATCCTGACAAACAAACACCTGCCAACAACTATGAGAGGGCGTGTATACTCCTCATGTGTCAGAAGTGTGCTGTTGTATGGCTCAGAAACTTGGGCTGTCTCTGCTGGCATACTAAAGAAGCTGCGCCGTAATGACAGGGCAATGGTCAGATGGATCTGTTTGGTGAGGCCTGAACAGTACGTTTCTTTTGAATCCCTACTCTCACAGGTCGACTTGAAAAGCTTTGCGGACATCATGCGGAAGAACAGACTGCGTTGGTTGGGTCACATTGAGCGTAGCGATGGCTGGATTGCTAAAGTCCAACAGTTGAATGTGCCAGCAAAGAACATCACCACTGGCAGACCCAAGTTGACTTGGGAGGACGTAGTCAAATGTGATAGGAAGGCTATGGGTATGGATTCAATCAAGCCTTGCCAAAGACAGGAGTGGAGAGGAAGACTTAGATTTCGAGACTAGACAATCAGGCCCCACCATCAGAGGATTAATTGTGGCCCGGTTCAACAAATAAACCGGTTGATGATGATGATGATTAACCTGTCTATAGAGGATTGAAAATCAGTGTATGGAATCCTAGTATTGGTAAGTTTCATGTTCATCGATTCTTTTGCTGCTCTATCTGCGTTTTCGTTTCCATGAATGCCGATACTCAAGTAGATTATTGTT
Source organism: Sepiola atlantica (assembly GCA_963556195.1). Lineage (NCBI taxonomy): Eukaryota > Metazoa > Mollusca > Cephalopoda > Sepiida > Sepiolidae > Sepiola > Sepiola atlantica. The sequence goes on along the minus strand of OY744536.1, from coordinate 19,927,349 downwards.
GGTATAAGGAACAGAAAGCTCTTGAGTGATGCAAAAATAATTGACCTGATGAAGAAATTGTAACAGTAAAAACCAGTTATTTGTGATTAAGTTTAGATAAAGAGAAAGTTTATCTCCAGGAGAAAGGTGTGGAGGTTGAATGAAGAAGTGTGGAAGAAATTGAAGGATACACTGTTGGAGGTAACAGACCAGACTGGTATGTGGAGAAAGAGCCTACAAAACATAGGGTGACATGGTGGTGGATTCAAAGAAAAGCGGAAACGATGGAGTGAGTTGGGAAAATTTTTAGTGAATACGGATACGCATCTGGAGACAAAGAGGACAGCAGAAAGAAAAATCTCCAACGCCCAAATGGATGACTCCATGCTTCCAAAATTGAGGCCTCACTATCAGACGTAGTTTAATGTCATACCCAGGACATGACAAACCTCTTTCTCTCACTCAGATTAGTTTTTAAATAGTATCCCCAAAAACTTTTTTTTTTTTTCAAATAAAGCTTTAAAAAGGAGAAACTTACAGGGTACTCTTCTGAATCTACAGGAGTTCGGAATGGTTCAGAATCATCACATTCAAAAATCCTTTCTAATAAATCCCTAGTTTGCTCTTTCCATGCGTCTGGATCCGTTGGCTGACTTTCAACACGGCGTCTTTTACTGGAAGCTGTATTTGCACGCTATAGATTAAAGAAAGAAAAAAAATAAATAAATAAAACATACGGATTAGTAAAATATTAACAGTATCTATAATCTTTCAAATGGAAAGAATAAACTTTTATGTATTTTTTCTTTTTGCACTAATTAATATTTACTCTAATGAGTTTGTATTCTAATCTGCAAGTCTAAGAAAAGATTTTTTTCTTTTCATTTTAGTTTGTGCTAATCAGATTTCTCATATTTAGATTTTCAATGATGACCAATGAAAATCTATCAGTTAATTAAGTAAAAGACGGAAAAATTAATTTTTTATGAAAACAATATTATGTACTTACTCAGTGGTATTTTATTGTTCATTGTTGAAAAAAGTAGGAAAAATTATCCACTAGAACTTTAATTACAAGTATTTTCCAATTTTACGTAATATAGCAATCGCTTCGATGAGTATGCATCTGCCCTTGCAAGTTATCTGCCCTTGATTTGTGTTCAACGAAACAAGATGGAGGCATACTCATCAAAGCGATACGTAAAATGGGAAAATACTTGTAATTAAAGTTCTAGCGGATAATCTTTCCTACTTTTTTCAACATTGAACAATAAAATACCACTGAGTAAGTATATAATATTGTTTTCATAAATAAATAATTATTTTAATTTTTCCGTCTGGCCGAAGCACTGAACACGCACCGATAAAAGATATAATCTCATACCTGTTTGCGTTTACGGCTGGTAGAATCCCTGCTACTTTCATCATCCTCACTTTCACTGACTTGGTCATCTTCACCCCAGAGTTCTGCCAGAAGGGGTCGGGGGTCATAACAATCTGTATCGCTGAGAGAAAAAATTTTTTTTTAAATGAATTAATCTAAATTATACTTAAAAAAAAAAATTGAATGAAAAAGATTTTTTTAAATTTAAAATACGCAACAGAAAATACAAAAAAACTTTTTAAAGCATTCTCTCATATAACATGAAAAATCAACCTCTCAGAATCAAAACACCAAATTTTGTACACACAAATATATTGATATATTTTAAGATAATGTTTTATAACAATAAATAATTAAAAGGGGATATCATAAGAGAAGCCCTTTTTAATTATCGTAGGTTTGTATCCTTTCATAGTCAGCCACGCTGATGAGCAGCAGTAATGGCGGAACATGTCCATGGATAACTATTTTATCTGTAAATAAACGACAAAAATATGTGTGTGTATATACATATATATATATATATATTTTTTTTGTTGATTTTATTCCATTAGTTGCGACAAAACAAGTTCTGTTTCATTGGCGCTAGTGAATAATAGCAACTAATGGAATAAAATCAAAAAACAAATATATATATTTTGCTCTGAATTTTCATTGAGCACTCTCATAAACCCGGTTTCAACTTCCTTCGGATTCATACCCCTTGGATATTTGTAACAAGTTAATTATATATATATATATATATATATATGTGTGTGCATAATATATATGTACACGTCCCTAAAACAAGATGGCGCGATATTGTGTATGTAGGAGAAGAAACTCATGCGTATGTAAGGGAGGAAACTCTAATGCTCAGGGAGCAAATAGCATCAATAGTACAGTCAATTATTACTAAAAATAGTAACAAAAATAACGCTATAATATATATATATATATATATATATATATATATATATATAACTTAATATAACTGTAATATAGCAGGAAGAATCCCAGCAGAGTGCTCGATTAATTGAGAATTAAAGTTAAAAATTAAAAATGAAGAGCGTAATATTTATTTATTTTGGTACAGAAAAATTAGTACAACATTCGTACCGTCGGTTTCAAGCACAGAAGGACTTAGCCATCCAGAAGAGAGCCGGATGGCTAAGTCCTTCTGTGCTTGAAACCGGCGGTACGAATGTTGTACTAATTTTTCTGTACCAAAATAAATATATATATATATATATATATGAGAGAGAGATAAAAGACAAAAATTCCTTAAACCCATATCGATTATACATTACTGTACTCATGATTATTTGTATAGCAAACAAAACATTGGAATTAACACATTTCCTCATTTATTGATTTTCAACACTGCACCCTAACTTTAGACCCAATCAAGGGTAAGGGAGATAATAATCTATAATCTTTTCATTAACTCATAACTCAACTAGGTTAAATACGAGACTGAGTAAATCTTAAAAGTAATAAAAATGCTCACTAAAAAGGTTTGCTTACCTGATATACCTGAGTAGAGTTTCGGTGAGAATTTTGGCGGAACGGACAATTTGTGACTTGGGTTCATTGAACCTCTCCGCATTGGTTTCTACATACCGTACATCAAACTGGATCGAATTGACTCGCCTGAGATTTAAAATTAAAAAAAAAATTTTTTTTTTTTTTTTTTTTAAATCAATGCTAAAACATTTCTTTTACAAATATTATTTCTCATTGAATTATTTTTACAACAGTGAAATAACTCAACATTTCGGCTAGCACTTTAGCATCAATATTAAGTTATTTGGATTCTGAGGTAAAGTATTTTTGATTTATTTATAAATGTATAGAAATGGTGACATTTAATAACTTAAAAAAATAGCTTAAATGAAGTCTTTTAAAAAACGTGCTAACACACACTTAATAGAATGCTTAGATAAGAAGAGCAGAAACATATCTTACCTGTAGAACCTGTGTTCTAATCTCTCCTTGATAGTAGTCAAATCAATAGGATATTCTATGACTTTAGCATATAGTGGAAAAGCTTTCAGATCTACTGGGGTCAGGAAAGGTTCTGCAATGGAGTGAGCCATTAAGTACTCCAGCCCTGTAACTATGCGGTCACACTCAATATCACGGCCATTCTTGGGCCATTCACCATTCTTGGGAATATAATGAGATTTCCTTTCCTCTGCAGTTACTTCCACTCCACCTCCAACCTCCATTGGAACACCTGCAGAAAGATAAAACAAGTTGGGTTTTTTTTTTTTTTTCTTTGTTTTTTAAGTAAAGCCATATTTAGAAAATACTTGAGTATCTACTCATTCCGTCAGAAATGATGTAGAGAAATGTTACATTTTCAAAAAAAAAAAAAAAAAAAGTCAAAATTTTGGAGTTCGGAATTAATTACAACCCGAAAGTAATTACAACTCGAAATTAATTACAACTTGGACTTAATTTATCAATTTTATTTGTTATTCAACTAATAAAGCTCATTTTATTTCTTTCATTTGCAAAATTATATTGTACGAATTAAAAAAAAAAAGTTTGATTTCATTTTATCATCAAGCATTTGTAAAGTCGCATATTAATCATATTTTTTAAAGAAATGTGTAAAGTCGTATATTAATCATATTTTTTTAAAGAAATTTGTAGTATATTTTATCATTTAAGAAAATTTGTAAAGTATATTTATATTTATATTTCGCTTACGAGATTTCTAATTTCTCGGTGACATAAAATTACTTCCGGTTTGTAATTAATTCCGTCACCCAAAATTTTTATATTACAATAATAAAATTTATTAGAATTTAGAATACTAAATAATAATGTAATACAATTTTTTTTTATTAAATGAATAAAATCATTTACATATCTGAGACTTTCAGTGATATTCACCTTTTTCAAAGAATACTTATTTTTTTATTTATCTATTTTTTAATTTTTTTTTTATTCTGCTGGTATTAACCGCGAGGGTCACTCACTCGTGGATAGAGCAAAGTGTACGTCCGATCTTTTTGACAATTTTAAGAAAGTGAAATCCGATAGGTTTTTTGCATGGTTGCTGTATTAATGAATAAAAAGTATACAAAAAATTTTTTTTTTCATTTTATAACATCATTATTTGCTATTCTAAAGTCTTCTAATAAATTTACGAAAATAATGTTTTCAACGTGACAACTCCTATTCAAAAACGCAGCAACCACGCGAAAAACACATCGGATTTCACTTTCAAAAATCGTCAAAAAGATCGAACGTACACACGAGTGAGGGACCCTCACAATTAATACCAGTAGAATGAAAAAGAAAAAAAAAAAAGTACTGTTTGAAAAAGGCGAATATCGCCGAAAGCCTCAGATATGTAAATGATTTTATTCATTTAATAAAAAAAATAAATTATATAATATTATTATTGGTATTCTAAATTCTTCAAATAACTTTACGAAAATAATAATAATAATGATGATGATAATAATAATGATAATGATAATGATAATAATAATAATAATGATGATGATGTGACAACCCCTTCTATTAAAAAATAAAAAATTTATTTACATTCAAACCATGAACTATTTACATCAGCTTCTTTTCGGATATTATTTTGTTAAATTTTGGATTTGATTGAAAAGAAAATGAAAAGTACCCCCCCCCCCCCCATACAGGGATTAAACTAACAGCGTTCAGTGTTTAATACACCTCCCCTTTCCCTACTACTCTAGCTCTTCCCATCTCCCAACCATTCTGGATTGGACAGAAAACTGCATCCAGTAGTAAAGCCCAATTTGGAAGCTTTGGGCAGTTTGGAGCCACGACTATTCCCACGTCTACTCTGACTCAAACGGATATTTGCAGGTGTTCTGTTCCAGACCCATCCACGAATAGCGAAAATCCGCAAATAGAATTTATGATGCCTCAAAGTTCACTAAAAATCAAGTTTTTGTACATTAGAATGTGTTTTTCCATGAAAGCAACCAAACAAGTCGCGCATGCGTGGTCCCCCTCTGTATGTGGCAAAAAAGTCATTTTTTGCCATTTCGGGGCCTTTTGACCCCCTGGGTGCTAACCAGATTTTTTTTCAAAAATCGGAGAATGTCACTTTCTAACCTGACCAAAGTTACAACTTCATGCAAAATTTCAGAGAAATTCAATGGATGGTTGCGGAGAAAAATCCGGACGGACGGACGGACGGACGGACAGATAGATGGACGGAAATGCCTCAAAACATAGGTCCCCAGATTTTATAAATCGGGGGACCAATTAGCATAAATTAGCCCTTTCTGTTTGCAAGTTTGTTGATTTTTTTTTTTAATATTTCAGTTAGCGAAAATTTGGAATACAAAAGCTTTTGTATGAACCACATTTAATATGAATCCTATGGAATAATTAGCGTTTTTTTTTGTCATGTTGGCCTTAAAATGATTATCATATTTGTAAGTTCTACCGAATTTATGAAGAAAATGTTAAGTCAATGCTTATGATGAAAATCCGCGAATTTGTGAAACCGCGAATGGTTAGCCTGAGAATAGCAGGGGTCTACTGTACCTATCAGGCCCGCATCTATAGGTTAAATAGAAACTATCGTTTACAGACTATCTATGTATGAAATATATACACCTACAAAACAAATTAATCTACAAACCAATCATATACAAATATGTACGGTTTTGGCATAAAATGACCCAACGAAGTTTGACATGCCGTAAACCCTAACAAGCAACCTTTTAAATTTCAAAGTGTTATGATGTAAACACAGGTCAACGATTTCTTTTATCCATAATAGATTAAAATGGCAAACTTGATTTTATGGTACTTATGCAGTTTACGAACCACGTTTTCATTGATACTGTTACACCGGCCGTTCTTACACAGGAGAAACTACACCGGTTGTCACTATAAATAGTGCGAGTCACCAGAGACACAGAAGACAAAGCACAGTCTTATAACTGTCTAGCCAAGTGCTAGTCACTTTCTTACTTTGTTAATACACTTGTTAAACCAACCCTCGACTTGACTTCCTTTATTTATTATTTACTGTTGACAACTTCACAACAGATACATTCTGGCATTTTGAAAGTTTCTTACAAATTTACATATACGATGCCCGTTTCTAGCATTTTAACATTGGCCAGCGTTTTAGACACAAAAAAAAACAAAAAAAACAAAATGAAGTTTTCGTTCAGCACCTTCTGGCGGTTTACGTAACCTGCCAGAATTTTAATTATAGATAAAAGAAATAGATTAAAATGGCAGACTTGATTTTATGTATAGAGACATTTTGAAGCCTTTAAATTGACAAATAGTAATTGTCTTATCGAAAAAAAAATTTATTTCCAAATGTACCCTGAAATATTTGTGCACATTCTCTCGTCTAACTTTCAACTGTTCTAAAATTTGAAAGGACTTAATTTTGTTGTTGGAAACTTTTTAAATGCTGAAATAATGTTACAATATAATTACATATTTTATATAAAAAAAAAACAAAAAAAAAAACAAAAACAAAAACAAAAGGGTAGCAATTGTTAGAACAAATAGTAAACAGTGGTACTGTTTCGTAATCGTCAACCATAGATTTTACTGGCAGAGTTTTACAATCCATTCTTAACACGGGGACAGGGGGGGGGGGGGCTTCGGTAACATTCGGAACGGCGTACTTGCTTCGTCTTTCTCGATTTCGTAGCATTCGTTGTACATACGTCACGCCAGTAAAATCTATGTTAGACGTTTCCGAAACAGAACCTAAACAGTTTTACAAGAAAAATAAATAATTTCAAATTTTAGAACAATGAAAAAGTTTCAAATTGGTTGTGATAAGAAAATATGAGATTTATTCAATTAGAGAAATATTTATATTTGATATAAAGATTTCATTTCAAAACATTCCTCAGTGTTTTTATGTCTCTTTAGGCATCTCTTGTTTTAATCAATATTACTTAAAAAAAAATAAATAAATAAATAAATCTCACAGAATATATAATATTAATATACAGATCAAATTCTAAATATTCCATCAGATAGACCCCAAAAATGTCCATGTAAATTTACTTTTTACCATTATTTCTGAATTTTATTTTTATTCAGTTTATTCTTAAGATGAGCTATTTTTAACCCGATTCGGTATTTTGTTCAAAAGGTGTGTTAATCTGTTAGAGATAGAAATCTAATTGTGTAGTAGACTTAGTTTTTGAAATTTTCCTTGCCAATAAATGATACTTGTAATTAATGGGTATCCAGAGGATTTCACTACTTCGACGAAGAATCCTGAGCCAATCCCAGAAATAACCAAAGCAGTTTATGATTTGAAATCCGCTAAAATAATGTGAAAAGGCAGAAGCATGTGATGAGTTAGGTCAGGGATAAAAAATCTTTTAGTCCCTTTCTAAAAAGATGGCTTTCAAAATTGTAAACTGCTTCAGCCATTTCCGGGACTAACTTTGGATTATCCGTCAAAATACTGAAATCCTCTGAATACCCATTAAATTACTAGTGCAAGAAGATTATTATAAAAGAGTACAATTAAGTCACCCCCTCATCTGACCTGATTATTCCAACTTGTTGTAATTGAGACCCTTTAATGCTTCCATTATAGTTCACTAACTTTTCTTTGTACACCTTCCAATTTTGTAAACGCTAAAGCGGCCTTAGTATGTTAAAGAAATGGATACTTACGACTGTCATCTATTGGTTCCATATCCCAAGGACTCAATTTTTCCGTTTCACCATTATCCCAGCTATAGAAAGAGAGAAAAGAAGTGTTACAATCTTAAAACGTAAGATCTTCAACTTCGTCTAGAATTTGACAATCACCAGTAACAGCACAACGAGATCACTCCACCCCTCCAATCTATTATGCAATGAGAGAGAGAGAGGAAGAGGAAAAGAGAGAGAGAGAGAGAGAGAGGAAAAGAGAGAGAGAGGAAAAGAGAGGGAAAAAAACAGGAAAAGATAAACAAAGACAAAGCGAGAGAGAGAGAGGAAGAAAGAAAAAGAAAGAAAATCGAGCCAAATAATGAAACAATAAGGATTCGGCAGAAATCAGACTAAAATAAAAAAAAAAAAAAATTAATTTAAAAACAGAGCAGATTGAAGCGGAAATCGTAAATTTAAAAAAAAAAAAAAAAAAAAAAAAAAAAAAAAAAAAAAACGGAATTCCGCCTTTTCTGAATTACAAAAAAAGGGGGGGGGGGGGATCTCACATCCCTGATTAGAAAATAATTAAATAAAAATATATTGGAATTATCCAATTTTAATTGAATTTTCAGCATTTATTCAATAAAAATTAAATAAACATTAAAGACAGTCTACGCAGATCAACTTGCGTTTCAATGCTAAAGCGTCTTGTTCAGGAAAGAGACGATTTAGCATTGAAACGCAGGTTGATCTGCGTAGACTGTGTCTAATGTTTATTTAATTTTATTTATAAAAGCTCTAATTTGTATGGGGAACTTTTTGAAAAAAATATTGGTTTTAAGTTCATGTTATCAATATATTTGACCTTATTTAATTAATATATATAAGAAAGAAAAAAAAAAAAAAAAAAAAATCAAGGATTTTGTTGATGTCGAATTTTTGGAACATATATAAATAATAATCATGTCATAAAATTTGTTTTCTTCAACGTTGTATATATATATATATATATATATATATATATATATATATATTAGTATGAGGAATACAAGTTTTCAAAATTAATATTATAGCGATTTTCAAGCATAAAAGTGTAACAGAATTCAAGTTTGGGCTAGATTAAAAGTAATTTTTTATTTTTTATCTGTTGTTACGGTTAAAAGTGACTATATATTTTATTTTAACAAAATTTTAAATAATAGTATAAAAACTAAGGAAGCCTCCAGAGCGTTGCTGAAAGTATCTCTTCCAGGATTTTCAGCCGGTTAGACTACCTCCCCTTAGTAGTTTGCTCTATCAATAATTAGCTTTCTTATTATTGAAGGAGCTAAAAATATAAGAGAAATTGATTACAGCTGTCAAAATTAGACAAAAATAATCTAATTAACCAAATTTAGAAATGGCATTAATGGAATTTGTATCTCAATTGAGAAAAAAAATGAAAATGAATATCTTTCAACAAATTAAATATTTTTATCAATGGTAGCTGAAAAAAACCCACACATACTGAACATTGAAGCACTGGTACATGCTATCGGGAAACTCTGGTTGGAATGGTTCCTGAGATTCAATGACTCCCATCCACCACATATCGTCTATCATTGAGCGGAACTTGTGTCCTAAAATTAAAGAAAGAAATTACAATAAAATTCCATGAAATTAAAATTCTGATTCCTACAAGTTGAAATTAGCCTTCAAATAATTCCTACATTATAAATGCAGATTCAATATTAAATTATTGTAGATACTCAAAGAGAAGGAAGAGTGAGGGGGAAGGGGAGAACGAAGAGCGAGTGGGGGAAGGGGAGAACGAAGAGTGAGGAGGGGGAAGGAGAGAACGAAGAGTGAGGGGGAAAGGGGAGAACGAAGAGTGAGGGGGGAGGGGAGAACCAAGAGTGAGGGGGGGAAGGGGAGAACCAAGAGTGAGGGGGGAAGGGGAGAACGAAGAGTGAGGGGGGGGAGGGGAGAACGAAGAGTGAGGGGGGGAAGGGGAGAACGAAGAGTGAGGGGGGGAAGGGGAGAACGAAGAGTGAGAGGGGGAAGGGGAGAAGGAAGAGTGAGGGGAGAAGGGGAGAAGGAAGAGTGAGGGGAGAAGGGGAGAACGAAGAGTGAGGGGGGAGGGGAGAACGAAGAGTGAGGGGGGAGGGGAGAACGAAGAGTGAGGGGGGAGGGGAGAACGAAGAGTGAGGGGGGAGGGGAGAACGAAGAGTGAGGGGGAGAACGAAGAGTGAGGGGGGAGGGGAGAACGAAGAGTGAGGGGGAGAACGAAGAGTGAGGGGGGAGGGGAGAACGAAGAGGGGGAAGGGGAGAACGAAGAGTGAGGGGGGAAGGGGAGAACGAAGAGTGAGGGGGGGAGGGGAGAACGAAGAGTGAGGGGGGAAGGGGAGAACGAAGAGTGAGGGGGGAAGGGGAGAACGAAGAGTGAGGGGGGAAGGGGAGAACGAAGAGTGAGGGGGGAAGGGGAGAACGAAGAGTGAGGGGGGAAGGGGAGAACGAAGAGTGAGGGGGGAAGGGGAGAACGAAGAGTGAGGGGGGAAGGGGAGAAGGAAGAGTGAGGGGGGAAGGGGAGAAGGAAGAGTGAGGGGGAAGGGGAGAAGGAAGAGTGAGGGGGAAGGGGGAGAACGAAGAGTGAGGAGGAAGGGGAGTACGAAGAGTGAGGGGGGGAAGGGGAGAACGAAGAGTGAGGGGGGGAAGGGGAGAACGAAGAGTGAGGGGGGGAAGGGGAGAACGAAGAGTGAGGGGGGGAAGGGGAGAACGAAGAGTGAGGGGGGGAAGGGGAGAACGAAGAGTGAGGGGGAAGGGGAGAACGAAAAGTGAGGGGGAAGGGGAGAACGAAAAGTGAGGGGGAAGGGGAGAACGAAAAGTGAGGGGGAAGGGGAGAACGAAGAGTGAGGGGGAAGGAGAGAACGAAGAGTGAGGGGGAAGGAGAGAACGAAGAGTGAGGGGGAAGGAGAGGAAGAGTGAGGGGGAAGGAGAGAACGAAGAGTGAGGGGGAAGGAGAGAACGAAGAGTGAGGGGGAAGGGGAGAACGAAGAGTGAGGGGGAAGGAGAGGAAGAGTGAGGGGGAAGGAGAGAACGAAGAGTGAGGGGGAAGGAGAGAACGAAGAGTGAGGGGGAAGGAGAGAACGAAGAGTGAGGGGGAAGGAGAGGAAGAGTGAGGGGGAAGGAGAGAACGAAGAGTGAGGGGGAAGGAGAGAACGAAGAGTGAGGGGGAGAACGAAGAGTGAGGGGAAGGGGAGAACGAAGAAATAAAGCCAAAAATAGCTCATTACACTCCCTATAACGTCTACTGTCTATGTTCCAAATTTCATAAAAATCTGTCCAGTAGTTTTTGAGCCTATAGACTCACTAACAGACGTTCATCTTTATTAAATAGATATTTTTTGTCCTAGAGTAATATATGCACTGAATTAGTAATCAAAACTACTAAAATTTGACCTCACTTACATTATCGAAATAATTAATTTTTTTTTTACTATTAAAATTTGTAAAGCAAGACGGTTTTATCTAATTCAAAAACAAGCTTTAAAAACTAAAGATAAAAGAAAAAACCCTAATACTTACCTGATTTCCATTTATGTTTCATGGCATTGTCATAGGTCTGCTTGAGAACCAGAAAATCTATGACATCTGGCATGTCATGGTATCTACAAAAAAATGGAATATGAAAATAACCAACAAATGACTCACAGAAGGAAAAAAAAAAGCAAATTTGCTCAACTCTATATATTGAATTATTCTAAATTTTGAAATGAAACACATTTATCTTCTACAATTCTATTCAACTCCTAGATTAGTGAATAGAAGAAACTAGACTAATTATCATTGTGTAGAAAGTTCCAGTACTCATGTACTTAAATTGTTTTTCATTTTTTTTTGTCCATTTGTGCCTGACACTTTAGTTAGCTTGCATAGAAACTGCATCACAAGTTTTCAGTAGCAGACAATTTCAGACAAAAGGGGAAGGGTTACAACAGACATGGGGGGGGGGGTAGAATAATTCCCACCCATTGATATATGGAGTGGGAAAGAGCATGCTATATTAGCTGACAGAGAGAGAGAGAGCTAGGCAGAGAGAGAGAGCTAGGCAGAGAGAGAGGGAGCTATGGAGAGGGAGAGGGAGGGAGCTATTGAGAGACAGAGAGAGAGAGGGGGCTATGGAGAGACAGAGAGAGAGAGGGGGCTATGGAGAGAGAGAGAGAGAGAGGGAGGGAGCTATGGGGAGAGAGGGAAGGAGCTACGAAGAGAGAGGGAGGGAGCTACGAAGAGAGAGGGAGGGAGCTACGAAGAGAGAGGGAGGGAGCTACGAAGAGAGAGGGAGGGAGCTACGACGAGAGAGGGAGGGAGCTACGACGAGAGAGGGAGGGAGCTACGACGAGAGAGGGAGGGAGCTACGACGAGAGAGGGAGGGAGCTACGAAGAGAGAGGGAGGGAGCTACGAAGAGAGAGGGAGGGAGCTACGACGAGAGAGGGAGGGAGCTACGAAGAGAGAGAGAGGGAGGGAGGGAGCTACGAAGAGAGAGAGAGAGGGGGGAGGGAGCTACGAAGAGAGAGGGAGGGAGCTACGAAGAGAGAGAGGGAGGGAGGGAGCTACGAAGAGAGAGAGAGAGGGAGGGAGCTACGAAGAGAGAGAGAGGGAGGGAGCTACGAAGAGAGAGAGAGGGAGGGAGCTACGAAGAGAGAGAGAGGGAGGGAGCTACGAAGAGAGAGAGGGAGGGAGGGAGCTACGAAGAGAGAGAGGGAGGGAGGGAGCTACGAAGAGAGAGAGGGAGGGAGGGAGCTACGAAGAGAGAGAGGGAGGGAGGGAGCTACGAAGAGAGAGAGGGAGGGAGGGAGCTACGAAGAGAGAGAGAGGGAGGGAGCTACGAAGAGAGAGAGAGGGAGGGAGCTACGAAGAGAGAGAGAGGGAGGGAGCTACGAAGAGAGAGAGAGGGAGGGAGCTACGAAGAGAGAGAGAGGGAGGGAGGGAGCTACGAAGAGAGAGAGAGAGAGGGGGGAGGGAGCTACGAAGAGAGAGGGGGGGGGAGGGAGCTACGAAGAGAGAGAGAGAGGGGGGAGCTACGAAGAGAGAGAGAGGGGGGGAGCTACGAAGAAAGGGAGAGAGGGGGGGGAGCTACGAAGAAAGGGAGAGAGGGGGGAGGGAGGGAGCTACGAAGAGAGAGAGAGAGAGAGAGAGGAAGGGAGGGAGCTACGAAGAGAGAGAGGAAGGGAGCTACGAAGAGAGGGGGAGGTAGAAATGAGAGGGGGAGGTAGAAATGAGGGGGGGGGGCAAGGATGAGAGAGAGAGGAAGAGAGAGAGAGGGGAAGGCAGAGATGACAGAGAGGTCATCCTTGATAGAGGTCAGAGATGAGAGAGAGATAGCTGAGCGAAATAACCAAATATTTATGGTTGGAAATTAATCTATTTAATAGATAGTATTGGCTTTTCTTTCGAAGTAAAATGATTAAATTTATACCTATTTTCTATTAAGCATGAAATTTCCACAATCTCACCATATTGTTTAAATTAGGATTTTATATGGATACACCGTTTCACGGATTAAAATTTACTGAATGGTAAAAGAATTTCAAACTTATAAGATTTTCTGCTAGGAATGACTAGTAAAAAATTCGATCAACTCACTTGATACTGAAAGCGCCTCCGTTACTAGCACGTCCAGTTTCTGGGTCAATAAATGCAAGTTTCAGGCAACACAATCGAGGCGGGCGGATTTCATACTTAATGCCAACAATCTTCATTAGTTCTTGCTCCTTAAAAAAAAAAAAAACGTTAAAGATTTTAATAGTATTTCTCTGTATTTTTGAACAAGTAATTTTGATTGTTATTCATAATTTTCGGACTACTTTCTTCATTCGGGTTATTGTTATCACAGAGATAAATATCCGAGACGACTAGGACGTTGGTTAAAGTGTGCACATTATCATCAGGTTCTGAGTTCACTTCTGAGCAAAGGCAGTTAATTGAAAGAATGTCACATGGTTAAAAATTGGATTGCAAACAGTATACTTCCAGGATTCTAATAAAGGGGTTGTTTTCAAAATTCCATGACAGTTGTAGAGTTTGACATACGGAACCTGAAGAAGGCCGCAAGGCAAAATGACCATAATGTTATAAGAAAATAGGGGGAATCGATTTTAATAAATTTCATTCATTTTGAAAAATGATTATCAATTTTAAGGTTTTAAAAAGAGCAGTTTGAAGTAGGTTAATAGAATGTTAATATGCAAGGGTTCTTCAATAAATAAGGTGACAATTTTCACCGAGAGACAAAAAAAAAAGAATTTGCTTTATTTTTAATTATAAATATTTTTCATTAAAACATTTTCTCATCGAAAAAACAAGCCTTTGTATTCCTTCATCGGTAACCATTATTGTTACCGACATAAGTAATTTGAATGAAAATACAATTAGGAAATTAGTCAAAAACAATTTCTTTTGCTTTACTTACTCCTTTGTGACCTATTTGCATTTTTAAAAAAATGTAATATTTAAAAGAAGTTTTAAGCCAATTTACTTTACCGTAAATAGCGATTGAGAGTAAAATAATCCAAAATCAAAATGGTTGCCGCAGATTATTTTACTCTCAATAACAGTAAAGTAAATTGGCTTAAAACTTCTTTTAAATATTAAACTTTTGTTAATGCAAATAGGTCACAAATGAGTATTTATTTACTCCTCTCCAGGAGTTAGGCACAAGGCCAGTTTTTATCCTACTCCCACAACTAAGATGTGACCCAAGGTCGGGTCGGGAAAGTGGGGTTTAAAAATTGCCTGGGCAGCCCCGTCGGCATTCCCCGGTAGGGGCGCCTCAGGCAGTAAGCAATAAACTTACTCCTCCCCAAAGAGGGGAGGCGAAGCCTGGGAGGGTGGATCTCCTAGAACTGCACAGGACAGACCTATAGACCGGCGTAAGTCAAGCCCCGAAGGCCAAGACAATACCAGTCTATGGGGTGCAGTATCCATCGGAACAGATACTACACTTTGATCTTAGCCAAAAGGCCAAGAACACAAATGAGTAGGTAAAGCAAAATAAATTGTCTTTGACTAATTTCCTAATTGTATTTTCATTAAAATAATTCATGTTGGTAATAATAATGATTCTGTTATTCATCATAGAAATATTTTGATTGAATTTTGAACCATTTGCTCAGTGATCTTCACTCGAGTATGTTGTCCAACTCGGAGTCTGATACGTGACCACGAAACAGAGACAGAGTTGGACGACTTACCCGAGACGGAAGTGGAAGCCCACGCCTCCGAAGAAGCCCTGCTTTTGCGAAGGAGAACCCAACAAAAACGCCCGCCGCCGGGATGTTGCCTTTGTGATCATGAGATATGGGGTAGGTGGTGATGGTGCGGAGAGACCGTGGGATGGGCGATGACGACTGGTATGCGCCTGCTGCAGGGAGACAGTGGCCGTTCGCGAACCTAGAACCGTTTGATTACGTGAAGAGAAGAAACACTGCTGCTGATGCTGGGAGCGAAGTCTCGTGTTGTCGGGGAAAGAAGAGACGAGAACTGCTACTGCTGCTGAGGCAGGCAGGCAGCATGGTGACTGGTAGTAAAAAGGAGGGGAAAAAAGGATCCGACTTCGTTTTGAATACTGAAACTGGCATTTCTGCGTGCTCTGTCAACTCCAAATGATTTACGTGACTGAAATAGGAATTATTTAACTAAACACATCTTTCAATCAAATATAATTGAGTCTAGTTCTTCCTTTTGCAGAGTCCAAGTTATTGTTAAGGACGCTACCAAAAAAGCATAGCGAAATACTATACATTGACTATTCACAGAACTCAACGCCTATCCTCTTCCTTAAGAGACTGCACACAAAATTACCAACTATTCAATATTTTCAACATATGATCTCAAGTGCACCTATCACCAAATTTTATGAAGAATTGTGAAAAGAAATTCAACCTTTGAAGCAAATGGAATGGAATTTAGTGACGACTGGGGTGTGGCCGTGTATCAATGGGAAATGAATAAAATCATTCACAAAAAAAATCTAAAGCTCTTTTCCCTTATCTAGATAACATTACAGTGGCCAGAAAAAAAACCCCAAAGAACTCTCAGTTAAAATATAGAATAATGTCATTCTACCCCCGTACTTTTTAAAATTCAAATGTTTCGATTCCACTATCAAGTTTTAGTGATGCATATTGAGAATGGCGTTACTCAGGAATCACTAGAATTCTGACTTTTTTATGTTCCAAAAATTTACCTTCTCTACAGATGAACCCAGATTTGTTTCACCCCGACCATAACCCACAATAAAACCTTAATTAAAACAAACCTACCAAGGTAACATCTAAGTATAGATTTAAGGGTACATTACCTTCAACTCCGTGCAATATGCTTTCAATTGTCGGTGAATATTCACACTTCTCTTTTGTTTTCTCTTGTAAAAATACGGACATTTCCACAGTAATTATATGCCTCGACAAATCATTTTCCATAACTGGCTTTCTAGGTCATATCCATCGACAGAGGAGCATCATTTTTTTTTTTTTTTTCAAAATTTTTATTTATTTTTAAAACATTGTTCTTTTGTCACATCCTTACTAACTTTGCTAATGAGCTTTGGATTTGTGTTTCTTCATCGGTTTGAAAAAAATAAAAATTATTCTCTTGTGGATGAGTTAGTATTAAGCCATCTTATGTTGCCACAATAAAATATAACGATGGATGAGAATGTACTGTATCAACGTGGGACCTAGCAGTATGTCATTGTCAAGTACCTTTGACTATACCCGACACCGCTACACGTTTATCTGATATTACATGTTTATCAGAAAGTACATCTTTAACTTATTGATGTGGAGTAAGCTAGTACCCCTTCCTGAGGTTGGAGAATGAGATGCTCCAAGGGCATGAAAGAGAGGCAACTCTCGTCACGAGACGAGAGGAGATGTTATCCAAGTCACCGTTTGGACTGTGTACGACTCTCGATATATTTCTATTATATGTTACCCGACCTTTTCCCAAAAGAGGTCTAATCAACATCATAATACTTCTAATCCCTCAATTTTTTTTTTTAAAGATTTTAAACTCCTGCATAAGTCAACAAAATAATAAAGCCATCACAGAGACTTAATTTATAAAAGTACACAGTGGTATAATAGTAACAGTTCACTAATGGTCCGGGAGACCAGGATTCAATCCTCAGTCAAGTCATACCAAAGATTTAAAAAAAAAAAATGGTACTTGATGCCACGTTGCTAAACACTCAGCATTGTAAAGTGAATATCAAGGGTAAGTGGAGCAATCCTGAGAAAGGAGTGGCGCCCTCCCCTACATCTCGGTGTAGTAGCTAATAAAAAGGGAGCCTTTGGGTCGTTCTCGACTATGGTCGAACACTTTTACTTTTTACAAGGTGAGAATGACATGATTCTATATTTAAACTGATTGTTCTTTTATTATGATATACTTAGCGTCTGCTATAGTTTGGTTTGTTTTACGACATATCAACCATCCATGGGTTATTTAATGTCAAATAAAGTTGTCAAATACAATTTTATAGGTAGGACAATCATTTATATTCCTAGAATAACCAGACTACATTGCTCTCAGAATACGTTGCTTGAAAGAAGTTTCACAGTGAAAGTGGGAACATTACTCTCATTACTCTACCTCATAACTTGGCCTTTTGGCTAAGATCAAAGTGTAGTATCTGTTCCGATGGATACTACACCCCATAGACTGGTATTGTCTTGGCCTTCGGGCCTTGATTTACGCCGGTCTATGGGTCTGTCCTGTGCAGTTCTAGGAGGTTCACCCTCCCAGGCTTCGCCTCCCCTCTTTGGGGAGGAGTAAGTTTATTGCTTACTGCCTGAGGCGCCCCTACCGGGGAATGCCGACGGGACTGCCCAGGCAATTTTTAATGGTCAGAGTGCTCACCTCTCGGGCGCTGGCTTTTCAAACCCCACTTTCCCGACCCGACCTTGGGTCACATCTTACTTGTGGGAGTAAGATAAAAACTGGCCTTGTGCCTAACTTCTGGAGAGGAGCGAATCAATACTCTCAGAAAACACCACTTCAAGAAAAAAACATTACTTCTTTGAAAACATTACTCTTTGGCATTCTTTGTTTTCAACGTAATTGCCCCTCAGCCACCGCCTTCTAGTATCTATTTGGGGAGAAAAATAAAAAGGAGAAATAAGGTTTCGATTTTTTGAAGAATCAGATCGAATAATACGGTTGGGGATGAACTTATAGATACTAGGGAATGACGTGACCAATCGATTGATCGGATCAGGCCTCTCCGACCTTCAGTCTAGCTAAAATAAGGGTCGAAGTGGAATGCCTGTCCACTTGCATCACGTCCTACGGCATCACAGGTCACCACCCATAGCTAACAGGTAGCCCCGTTTTCGAGGGGATTTTACCCCTCTGCATGAGATTGCAGTCGGCAAATTCGTGGCCCCGCGAACAGGGTGAGTGTCTGCTATAATTAAACTTCTCATTCTATCCTGTAACAATTAATCTATTAAAGCTTGTTTATTTATCCTAATACTTCATAAAGTGTTAAAACAAAAATGCTTACCCTGAGATTAGGAATTTTATGCCATGGTTGATTTTTGTAAGGATTAACATTATAAACATTGTTCTTTTTGACAGCATGCACGTACTGCTCATGTCCTTGGCGGAAGTAAATGACTTCATCGCCCATCTGGGGTACATACGGGGCTTTACGTGGGTAAACATCAGTCAGCCACTTTGGAGGGAAGAAATCTTCAGGAACTTCATCATTGTCATCATCATCATTTTCATTTTCATTCTCATTTCCTTGTTCGTTTTCGTCTTCATCACTACTGTTCTTCTCAATCCTCTTCTACAAAAAAGAAAAAAAAATTATTCAAATTTAAATTTTATAGGTATTATGTAAAAAATTGAGCCGGTTGAATCGATAGCTCACTCAATCTTTTTTTGCTAGACAAGAAAACTTATTTCTTCTCGATTTTAGTTATACCTTTATAACAATTCGATTTGATTAATTAATTCAATGATCAAACTATATGGTAATAATTAAATTTAACTTTCTAAATCTTATTTAAAAAGCAAGACCAAAGAAAACAACATAGTTAAAAAAATTTTTTTAAATGATGTTATTTAAAAATGTCTGATCGATCTTATTGCAAAACCAATTTTTTTTTAAAACAACATATTCCTTTATTTAATTATCTTTCCAAAATGTAAATATTTTCTCACAAAAAATTAAGAGGTGGGAAATGAGTGAAACAAAAATGTAAGTAAAAAAATCCCAGACGACGTTAGCAGAGATTATATATATATATATATATATATATATATATATATAGCCAAACCATGTTTGATAAATAAAACTTTTTATTACAAGTAAATAGCTCTATTCATTATTGAGAGTACTATTATATAAACACAAAGATTCCCCGGAATTTTACCTTGTGGATATGAACCTTATATATACTAGCAAATATATGCTCCCTCCGGTCGCATATTTTTGCTAAGCTGCCGCGTCAGAAATTAACGCTGACGTGTAAACTGATGTAGCCTCAGTCATATTTCTTGGGTTGTTAGACGTTGATATTCTTTACTTATGATCAAGTATATTTGTAGATGTAAGTAAAGAAAAAAGAAATTTCGACCACACACCAATTTTTGTGTTACCCTTCTCCATAAGTAGAAATATTTTTAATAATTTTTAAATAAATATTTATTTTAATTAAAGAATTTGATTCAGTAAAATTGTTAAAATCAACAATTTAAAAAACTGAATACAGCAAACAGTATTTTTTGAATTGGAAGAAAGGTGTACATAAAATAAAACAATAAAAAATCTGTATTTTTTTACTGTAGGATCTGTGCTGAATTTGACGATGACCCAAACACTAACCCTAACACCCACTTTGACTCTGACCCTAACACTAACGATGGAGTCAAAGTTAGCGCGGGTCCTAAAGTGTAAAAGCACCAAAAAATCAAATATAGTGAACATGGTTACTTATGTAAATGGTCTCGGAAAGAAAGTTTATCTAATTAAATTTGTTAGAATGTGTGTGTGGTTTTTTTTTTAGTAGTAATTTTTAAATCGATTTTTATTTAAATTAAACAATTTGATTCAATGAAATTGTTAAAATCAACAATTAAAAAAAAAAACTAAATACAGCGAACAGTATTTTTCGAATCGGAAGAAAAGTGTTTATAAAATGAAACAATGTAAAAATCCGTACTCTTTTATGTGTGTGCGTGTGTGCGCGCGCGTGTGTTTTTAATGACCTTTTTTAATTAAACAATATGTTTCTAAAATCAGTTATATTATTTTTGTTGTTGACAGAAAAGAAAAAAATCACATCTTTTATTTTAATAAATAAAACATGGAATAATTGTGAATTAAAGCTTAACAGCGTTAGTTGAAATAACACGGTAATACCAGCGTTTGTTTACAAATTATGCGCTTGTATTGCGGCGCGGGTCCTGTATAATGTGTATGTGTGTGTGTTTTAATAGTAATTTTTTAATCAATTATTATTTTAATTAAACAATTTGCTTCAGTGAATTTGTGTTTTAAAACATAATGGTTTATAACATTAAGAAAATAAACTAACTTAGAACGGTTTTTAAAAAAAGCACGGTGAATGCTAGCGTTAACGATGGCTGTTTATTCAGTTGCGCTATATTTAATTACCGGGGGAGGACACCACTGATTAAACAGCCAATGACTTTGCAATTTATACGGTATTGGCCGTTGAAATGGTTTAGAAAACATGCCGGTTATGATGAAAATGGCTTTAATTAATTGTATGAATAATGTTTATTAATATAACCTTATCGAAATATATTGTAAATACATATGTAAATTTGATAATAGCAGTTATAAATGTATATTTGTAAATATGAATTTAATTGAAGGTTTAAAGGAATGACTTATGTTAATGAACAAACCCATCTGGTGTCTGAACGACTTTTGATGACAGTATATAAAGAACTTCAAAAAGATTAGTTTCAGTAAAATAGTTAGTCCTACTGGAGTTTCGGCTTCAGACAGACAGATACATAAACTCCATTATTAATAGATATATATATATATATATATATATATATATATATATATATATATATATAATAATCCAAGTAAAACATCCACAGGGTAGTAATCCAAAGAATTTCAACCGGGTTTATAAAAAGTGCTCAATATCAAATAGAGCTGTTATATATGATTATTTTTATTTACACAGACATGTACAAAATCTGCGACACTGGCATGTCGATGTTATCGATCAACAGCTATTATAAACTGAGATCTCATCAGGCAGTTAGAATCCGATCTTAACCGTAGATCATATTTGGAAAGAACCTTTCTTTCCAAATATGATCTACGGTTAAGATCGGATTCTAACTGCCTGATGAGATCTCAGTTTATAATAGCTGTTGATCGATAACATCAACATGCCAGTGTCGCAGATTTTATACATGTTTGTAAATAAAAATAATCACATATATAATGATTCTTCCACATAAATAAAAATTCAAGAACTTTATTTAAGAATTTAAGGACTTTTCAAAGTTTTAAAAGGACCCATTTCGAAATTCATAGTCTTAAAAACCTGTATGACTAGTGAAAATTTTTTTTTTTTTTTTTTTTTTAAATTTAGAATGAGATTTTATTTTCTACTCAAACAATAATCCACTTTTTCCCCTCCACTAACGAGTCACCACTTATCAAGGCTAAAAACCCACTCGGGGATAATGATTAATGAGATAGATAGATTGACAGTTAAATGATGAATACTGTGAGAGGATTGAACATCTCCACATACCACCTACTTAAAACAACAGTTGATCCAGAAAACAGCAATTCTCCCCCCTATGTCAGAAACATCGCTCATGGAATGAATGTGAGGACTAAAGAACAAAATAGGAAGGGAAGTGAAGTGAAGTGAGACTGCCAAAAAAAAGTAAACCCACGGTCTACTTTCTATTCTCCATTTAATGACAAAAAAGAAAAAGTAATTAAAAATATTCTGAGAATCCGTGTTAATTTTGAACTCACCTTTTTTCCTTTACCTTTCCTTTTGGGGGCAGGTTTTCTCTTTGGTTTGGTGTACTCTCTAACCAGATCACTGCCATCATCGTCCTCTGAAGTAGTGGGTATTCTTTTCTTTTTTTTGGTTTTCCGCTGGGATCGCTTCGGGGGCTGCAGATTGATCCCTTGGTCACCCAACCAATCGGAATACTCACTGGATTCACTAATGTTTAAAAAAAAAAGATATTACCATGAATCTTACAGAAAGCCAAGTCTGTTAATAAGAATAACTATTTAATTGACACAGTTATCCTCAGAAAACATTGTCAGCAGAATTGGGAATGTTTAAATAGCATAGATCTTTATAATGCTAAAAGGACAAAGATCGAAAGACAAAAGTTTCAATACCAGATTGTCAAGATAATATCAAATATATAGCAATCATATGAAAACAGAGATTGTAAAGAAAATATATGAAATTTGAAAAGGTCATCTTGCATCGATATATTAACAAAACATTCAAATAAGTTTCAATAAGAGTTAAACTTTTCACAGAATCTAAAGACATCATCAAAATTTTCTTTAGATTTTATCTGGGGTTATTAGAGCAATTATCGGTTTTGTCAAAATCGAGATGAAGTTCCCAACCTGGGGGATCATGACCCTCACCCTGGCGTGTGAAATTTAATGTAAAATTATCCTCCATTTCCAAGCCATTCTAGCATTCTGTGCGTTTTTTTTTTGGGGGGGGGGGGGGGACAGGGGTATTTTCAAGGTGAAAGGTTAGTAAAAAGAAATTACTTACCCTACCATTAACCCTAGGTCGAAGTTGTAAGCCTCACCCCCTAAAAAATCTTTAACCCTACCACTAACCCTAAATTCGAGTGGCAGCCCCCCCCCCCAAAAAAAAACTTGTAAAACCATGCATATTCTTCTAAAAATTAAAAAAGACGCCCAACTCTCCCCCAAAAATGCACAGAATTTGTCTCCCATAGCAAAAAACAGGTTAACTGCTCTAAAACGCTAGATTACATGACGAATGCAGGAAGGGAGGGAAATTAGCTATGCAGTAAAGGGTAAATATTAATGAAGTTCGAAATAATATTTTTCAAAATTTCGTTTTTGTTTGCACTATTGAATTTTTGATTTCAATAAATATTAGATTAATATAATTCAATGTGTAATTATTGAAGTTACGTTGAGGCGAGAAACTCACACACACATGAAGTTGTCTCATAATTTTATTAATATAGATAAAGCTAAAACTAGATTATTTTATTTGTACTTTTGTGAACCTGTGTTTGCATTCGGTCATATATATATATATATATATATATATATATATATATACAATTTGACCGAAACATTAGATGGACAATTCGGAAAATTGAAAAAATAAAAAAAAGTCTCATCAAACAAAACCACTCCGTGTTATTTAATAATGTTTGCCTAAATGAAAATATGCTGCCTAAATACACACAATATATATATATATATATATATATATAATGTGTGTGTTTTTCGTTCAAGTTTTACAGTATTGCATGGAAAGTTAATAAAATTGAAATAAAAGCCAAATTAGCAATACAAGATTAATTTTTTTTTTTTTTTTTCTTACATTAATCCTATCGATTACGGAATAAAATTCTGCAAAGACGTTTATCAAATTAACAAAGAAATAAGTTTCTTTATTCTTGTTTTTTGATGAGAAAAAAAAAAAATGACTCAATACTGGTCACCCCTGAAGAAGGAATTTTATTCCGTAATCGATAGGATTAATGTAAGAAAAAAAAAAAAAAAAAATTAATCTTGTATTGCTAATTTGGCTTTTATTTCAATTTTATTATATATATATATATATATATATATATATATGTATGAGAGAGAGAGAGAGAGAGAGAGAGAGATTGCTGTCATTTGAGGTAGGCCACTCAACCAGACCAGTCGAGAATCATAGGATGTTTATCTATAGACCACTTACTTTCCAGGAATTTTTCTAGGACTCAAGTGGCTCACAGTCACAGCATGGAACCGTGTATCGGAGAATACATTCCTGTTTCTAATATTTTCCACTTGCAAGATTGATGTCTGCATCTATGCATCCCACTAAACATGCATGTCTGCAGTTTTACTATAAAATTAAAACTCTTACATTTCATAGAATTTGGAGCTTTAACATCTTTTTTTTTTCAATGTAGAAAGCAATCGTGGATCCTGCCAGTTATTAACTTGCTTTCTTTGGATGTAAAAGAGGACATGTAAATCACAATGGAAGAACATCACTCCTCCAGCCGTGACGTCATCAGTTCGGCCGTTCCGGGTTCGGTTGGTCACCCGGCACTGTTCGGGAAAAGTTGCCGTTCTGATGAAGGTTGCCGATGTTGAAACGCCCGGTCCAGTGACTGCAAACTCCCACGGTGTGTTTGTTTAGATCAGTGAGCAATCAACTGGGGTGGGCTAGCAACCATGTCTCGCTGTGAAGAGAGGGTCATTTCACATAAACAGTTGAAGAAAGGAATGATAAGCCTCAACGAATTGGTTTGCTGGTTTTCTTGGAAGAATAATTATTAACAAAAAAAAAAACAATCAAAGAGAAGAAATTACACTTGTTGGGTTCCAAGGCAGGTTGGTTAGACTGTGCTTGGTTTGGGTTGGATCGACGGACTTGGTAATTCGGGGCTATTTATTCCTCCGACAGCGGAATGCTGTCCTAAGTTGGGCGAGGATACACACGTGACCAACTGGCCAATCCTCGCCCAATTTTTCACTGACGGACTGCTCACTTTTGTGATTCCCTCTACAGACTCACTTATCTCGACTCTCTACTCTTTTATTGAGAATGCGCCGACCTCTATGGGGAGGGGGGGGGGACGAATTCTTGTCAGCATCTAATAAGATCATGCCACGAGAACAACAATAAGGGGGCAAGGTGCCATAAGTGAAGAATGATAATAATTTTAAAAAAGAAATGTATATTTCACTCTGACCGAAAAAACGATATGACCTAAATTGCTATTAACATTCGAGGGCAGAAAGGTTAATACGAAAACAATTAAAAACAAAATATGATTTCGAATCGATTGAAATTGAGATGGGGAGTTCATTTATTGGGGCGATTGAACTATGTTCCAATCTTGTTCTTAATTTGTTTATACTAGAAATATAAGATGATGCGTGACTTTGAATAAGCTCGTGGCTAATTCACACTAGCGCTGTATTCTAGGCCCTGCCCTTCGCAGGGCTGCTTAATATTGTCGCATCCGCTTAATATTGTCACAAAGGAATTCAAATTTTAATAAGATATTTAAAAAGAAAATTACCTGTTACTGTCATCCCATAATTCAGTACCTGAACTGCTGCCATCCTCCTGTTTAAAATTTAAGAGCAACGGAAAAAATTTAATATCACATTTTATATTCAGTATTTACCGCAATAAATAGTTTAAAAGATATCAAAGAAATTCAGAACAAAATATAATCATCTAAGAATATTTAAAGGAGTTATTTTAATCGTTTAAACGTTTGAGTTATTTTAATCATTTACAAATATTTAAAGTTATTTTTGTGTGAAAAAACTAAAACCTTGAAATTAAACTAAAAATCTTTAGACATTACTTATGATCCTTTTCAAAAGTGGATTATATGAATAAAATTAACTTAGTTATATTTGAAAAATTACTTATTACTTTTGAAAAAAAAAATATATATATAAATAAAGGGTAATCATTACTATTACCGAGATAAATTATTTTAAAAAGAAATACAGTCAAGTAATTAATCAAAAAACGATTTATTTTGCTTTACCTATATATTTGTGACCTATTTGTGTCAAAATAAATATTTAATAACAGTAAGTGTGGCACGTAATGGGTGAAAATTTCAGATTCATGCGAGTAGTATTTTTTTGTGTTCATTTATACATAAATAACACTAAACAATCAAACATTGAAAATTTTGAAAAATTCAGAAGGTGCAGGCCACTAGTTTTTGGCTATTTTACATTCATGAAAACCCTTTCACAGCCTGAAAATGGTCCTAAATTAAAGTACTATATCAGATTTAACCATCTATATCCATTCATAGCTTCTGAGGATGTTTTAGGACCTGTAATGTCGCATGAAACCACTTTTTCACCGAAAAATGATGGACTTTGAGTCCCGTGGAGCCCTAACAGCTATTTTTGGCCTGCACCTTCCGAATTTTGCAAAATTTTCAAAATGTTTGATTGTTTAGTGTTATTTATGTATAAATGAACACAAAAAAATACTACTCGCATGAATCTGAAATTTTCACGCATTACGTCCCACCCCTAATAACAGTTTTAAGCATTTTAAGTTTCATAAATATCGGATGTGAGCAAAATAGCCATGTTTGTTTACGTTACTGACTAAACAAAGGTGGCTACTTTGCTCAGAACCAATAATTAGGGAACTTAAAATGCTTATAACTTCTATTAGATATTAAAAAAAATTTTATGCCAATATTTCACAAATAAGTAGGTAAAGCAATATAAATTGTTTCTGACTAATTTCCTAACAAGATTTCCTTTAAAATAATTTATGTCGGTAATAGTAATGATTACCAGATAAAGATACAAAAGTATTAAAAAAAAAAAAAAAAATCAAGATATAAAAAAATTTCATCGCATGCATGCCAACATTTTATCAATGGTGATGTACAAGTTATTTTTTTATTTTTATTTTTTAAAAATATTTTTGCATTCATAAACCTACTGATATTTTCAATTGAAAATGAAACAAAAAAAAAAAATGGTTAAATTCACATTACAAACACAACTACATTTAGTGTGCACATGCATAGATAAAACACAAAATCATCCATCAACCTATTGTGCATTGCGCTAAGTTTGGTTTCTATTTCAGTCATTAAACTAAACATTTAAATAATTAAAATTAGGCGCAATCATTTTGTTTTACGTTTAAAGAATTTAATAAAATCTAGAGATTTTTTTTTTACAAATGAAACAAAAACGAATTAAAAGACAAAAAAAAAGATATAAAAAGTAAAAATGAATCATTAAAATAAAATAAGTATTGATTAAAAATTATTTGTAAAATTTAAATTCTTATAAGCGATAAATAAAACGAGATACATAATAGATTATCTATAAATCGAAATACAATCTCAAATCAACTTCTAATTCAAAGCTGCTTATGTCCTCCATTAACTAAATGTGCAGTTAGGGTTGAACTCTTTAAGAATTAAAAGGATCACAACACTCATTTTGGGTGGAATAACTAGGGAATTTGAATCAATATTGACTCTTGGATTAGTTTCAAAGAATCGAGAATGCTTGAACATTGAAATGCTTTTTGAAGGAAAAAGTGGAAAGGAGCGGTGGGTAGTGGTTGCAATGACAGTTTAGTTCTAAGATGAATGAATGATGATACAAAGACAACAACAAAAGCTCAAGTTTAGAAAATAGATTTAGGGAAAAAAAAAAAAATAATTGGAAGAGAGAGAGAGCGAGAGAAAAAGAGAGAAGAAAAATGAAAGGGAAAGATTTGGCACTAAAACTCAACGGGCAAAAATTTTAACTTACATCAAACAGATAGGATTTGAAAATCTATGGAGAAAAAAAACAAACAAAAACAAAACAAAAAAAAAAAGCAAGGGTGAATAACACAAGGAAAGAAGGGGCAGGGGTCAAAACAAAAACATGGGATGTTATATGGATGAATAGAGACTCCCCAAATCTTAAAAGAAAGAAAAAAAAGTTGGCTTTGTAATGAATTATTTTTAAGAATATTTTTAATTAAATAATATCAATAAAGTACATTCATGTAATATTTTTTTAAAAACTCTGATATTAAAAATATCAAGACAATTTAAAAATTAAATACCCCCCCCCCCCTAAAAAAAAAACGTCTATTTTATTTAATCAAGTTTATTTGAATGAGAATATGCTACCTACATATACTTATATGTAAGACAAGAATCAACTTCTCGGATATGGTTGTTTAGACATTAATCTCAAAACCAAACCAAATGAAGACTGCATACCTTTGTACAAATAAAGAGATCAATATCAGAAGAATAATGGCTTAGTTGAGAGGGTCCCGGAATGAGTGACGAACTACCTAAATGATTGACAGGTGTGAAATCACACTCTGACCTCAGTGGATGGCGGAAGTCAATAAGTGACATCATTTACATCAGAGGGTAACGTGATCTCTTCAGCGTGACTTGACAACTATCGGATGTGTGAAGTGGGCTCTCGCCTCCAAACCCTGATGCAGATCGAGGTAGGATGAGGCATGAAGTGATTCTAGTAGTTCTGTGCCCGTTTTTCTCTTGGTTAAATATATACTATTATTATTAGTTTTTTGATAAGGAAAATGTTTTCAATTTTATATCCCTTACCGTATCTGAAAATTTCCAAATACAAGCTCAATACAAGATACACCTGAAGAAGGTCGGAGGTTACATCGGCCGAAACGTGAAAATTACACTCAAGATGAGAACAATAGTCCGAATAATTTAAATAATACATATTATCAATCTTAATCTCAAAATTATAGAAACAGAAAAGAAATCCAAAAATTTATCAAAATTAAATTCAATAAATTTGATATAATAATTAACTATCGTTCTGAAAATATATTGCAAAGAAAATAGTAAATATTTACCATGACCAGAAATAAAAGAAAAGCCTAACTAAAAAAAAAAAAGGAAAAAACTACTTGAAGTAAAAAAAAAAATTAATTTACTTCTTTGAATAAAAATTTAATGCAAAATATTAAATTAACTTTAAATGAAACATGTTGAAACTTCCAAGTCATGAAACCAAGATTGCTAAATTACATTTACTGAATTTCAAAAAAAAAGGAAGAAAGTTGTTTTTCTTTTTTTTTTTTTTCAGCAAGTTTGAAGGAGATAAAATATATCTGGTAATTGATTAAATAAGGTAAAGTGTAAAAACATACATTTCTGGAAAATTCTTGAGTGAACTACAGAAGCAAACTAAAAACGAAACCGAAATTGGAAAAAGTAGCCTTTGAAAAAGGTTGCCAGATCCATTGCAAAATGGGAAGGCCTTTTACGAAGAATGTCAGGCAGAATTTCTCAACATAATTCAGAATTTTTAACTTTATTTTAATCTAACCTTTAAAAATGACCTTACATAATTTCAGAAACCTTTCATTAGTCTGATATAATACAAAACATTTTCTAGATGTTTCAAGGTCAACTGAAAAGAATAAGGAAGGAAAAAAAAGAAGCCATCTAAACCGTTAATGAATGTATGGTAGACATGAACCCATAATTCCATAGCTAAATAAAATGATACTATATATAAATATATATATAATGAATCCAAAACCAAATAAATAGAATTAGGGATGTGAGAATATGGTGGCAAGAAGGCCAAAAAAAAACCCGCTGAAATCACTGGATTCCCCAACCTGGTGGTCACACCCCATAATAAACCCAAGAGAAGGGGCAAGCAGCGCTAAGAAAAAAAAATGATGGAAAAGCTTGTACAGATGATTTACTTGGATGAGTTGTTAAGATGAGTTAATTCATTATGAAGAAATACATCAATATTTGGAAGAAATTTTGATGAGTAAAATTATTTCAGTCAGCTATGTATGTAGACAAAATGGAGTTATTTCATAAAATGTTGTTTGAAAATTAATTTTCTTTATTTCTAACTGTTGGGGTTCGTTATATTTTCTGTTTCATAACATTAAAAAAAAACAAAAAACGAACTTTTAAAAAAGAACGTGTTCATTAAGCTTACAGTTATTTTTATCGAAAAATTCACTTTCAGAAAATTTTAAAAATTCTAAATACTTTGTAACCTCATATGTAAAACCTATTGCTTTTACAGACTTCGAATTTCGCCTCCAACACTAACTTTTCTATCCTCCCATGTCCACTTTAGCAGCATTCCCTGGTATTCAAACTTCAGTCTGGTTTTCTTTGGTTTTAAAAATAGACTAGGCAAAATTTCACTCAGAAAAATCAACTTTTTTTTTTTTT
Source organism: Sepiola atlantica (assembly GCA_963556195.1). Classification (NCBI taxonomy): domain Eukaryota; kingdom Metazoa; phylum Mollusca; class Cephalopoda; order Sepiida; family Sepiolidae; genus Sepiola; species Sepiola atlantica. The sequence continues at coordinate 19,897,362 of OY744536.1, read as the reverse complement.
TTTTTTTTTTTTTGTAATTCTATTTACAAACTTTTCTTTTTGTTCAAATCTTAAGGAAAAATCAGGACAAATTAAATATTTGTGAAGACAAATTATGTTTCCGTATTAAAATATGTTCATTTTTTTTGGTGCTATTTTACTTATAGGGCGATCAAGTTAATTGTGTTCATGTAAAAGCATTATTTTGTACTTACTCAGTCATATTTTATCTCTCACGCCCCGAAAAAGAATTTTCAAATATCAAGCAGAACTTTAATTAGAACGATTTTTCCATTTCCATATGGGTTATATGAAATGGCGAGTCTGCGATTTTCGGAGTGGCCGGTTAGCTAACTAAGGGCAGATAAGTGTCCCCTTGTCTATTCTACCGACCGCTCACAGCCCAAAATGTCGGCTCGGGCACAAATACAGGTTGAACATCGAAATGGAAAAATCGTTCTAATTAAAGTTCTGCTTGATATTTTAAAATTCTTTTTCGGGGCGTGAGAGATAAAATATGACTGAGTAAGTACAAAATAATGCTTTTACATGAACACAATTAACTTGATCGCCCTATAAGTAAAATAGCACCTTTTTTTTTAAAAACAAAATCACAGACGATAAATTTTTTTAAGTAAAACCAAAACAAAAAAAATTGCTCTGTCGGTAATCAGGTTTTTTTTCTTCAGTTTTCCAAAAATGGGAATTGAATGGCTACACAAATGCAATCATTTTTCAAACTTAAATTTCACCAAACCATTCTGATACTTGCACAATATATATCTTTAAAACCCTACTGTTTCTACATTTTTAGGAAACTAACTTTAAAATTGATAATTTTTCCATTTAAAAGTTTTTAATATCTATTGTATTACAATGCCCAGATCTTAAAAACCTTTATATTATATACATTGACAACTTCACTTGAAACACAGATTTTAAAACTTAATATTTATAAGAGATACCAGAATGATTTTTTTTGGTGCAATTTTAGTTAAAGGCCGATGCAGTTAATTATTTTCATGTAAAAGCATTATTTTGTACTTACTCAGTCATATTTTATCTCTCACGCCACGAAAAAGAATTAAAAAATATCAAGCAGAACTTTAATTAGAACGATTTTTCCATTTCGATGTACAACCTGTATTTGTGCCCGAGCCGACATTTTGGGCTGTGAGCGGTCGGTAGAATAGACAAGGGCATTAACGGCGACACTTATCTGCCCTTAGTTAGCTAACCGGCCACTCCGAAAATGACAGATTCGACATTTCATATCGCCCTTATGAAAATGGAAAAATCGTTCTAATTAAAGTTCTGCTTGATATTTTTAAATTCTTTTTCGTGGCGTGAGAGATAAAATATGACTGAGTAAGTACAAAATAATGCTTTTACATGAAAATAATTAACTGCATCGGCCTTTAACTAAAATTGCACCTTTTTTTTTTCCCCCAAGTTAAAAATGACAATTTGACATTAAATTCATGGCCATCGCTATAACAGGCCGATAGATCTATCATTTAGAGTCTCTGACTGGAGACAAGTTTAACAATCAGTCAGCAGACATCTTTTTAGTTGTTAACACTTCACTGTCATTAATCCTAGAAAATGTCATACGAAAGGATTCTAACTGTGGTCATGATTAAGTAAAAATTCTCTAAAAAAATAAAATTAAAAAAAAGTAAATAGAATATGTCACATTGAAATAAAACTTACTTGCCTTTGTTTATTCAAAGTTACCTGTCTCTTCATTTATAGGAATTTGTCAATAATTATCAAGTTTATCATTGTAGTTCTTATTTGGTATGTGAAGCATTTAAAAACATCAAACTAATCTCATAGGGGAATTTTCCCGGTTTTTAACTGCTACATTAATTATATTAGAAAATTCACATCGCCTCCAGTAAAAGATCCTACTTGCAAGATCGGCTGGCCTGTTATCGGGATGGTCATAATTAAATTTGATTCATTTTGTTTTGTATAAGTGACATCATGGAGCCATGTATAAAAGATTAATATCATTTAAATGTTTTAGCAAATCAAAGTTAATAAAACAGTAAATGCTAAATTCACTTACTTCTTCCGTGTCATACAATGCTCGAGCTGCAAGTCGATTGCATGTGGTTTCTTCATTGTTATTAGAACGTGTGCGAGAGGAGGTATAATTTGTTGCTCGACGTGTGCTCATGTAATTGTTGACATTGGCTGCATCCGCCTGGAAAAAAAAAATATATATATTAACAAAGTTAATGCTTTCTTAACATTTTGTTACAAACTTTTTATTTTATTTATTTATTTTTTTCTTATCTTTCCGTTTTTGCTGGAGATGGGGCATCCTACTGGATGCCAGACATTCACCGGCTATTTCAGACACCCCAGCCTAGAGATCTTTTTAAGATTCTAACCGTCCCTTTAAGTGCAATTCTTTGTATTTCTCTTGCACTCGGTTCACCGAGTATACTCGCCAGATAGGTTTTGAAATTCTTTTTCATTAGCCATGTTGCTCCTATAATTACTTCAACTAGGGTTGCTACTTTCTCCCTTTTGTCCCATATTACGATGTCAGGTTTAACAGCTCTGTTTTCTAGATATGTAGCTGTAGGGATTGCATAGTCATAGTGGATGGTGTATAACTTATTTCCAACTTTTAAAATCTTATCTTTTTGTTTTTGCTGGGGCGGGGGCATCCTACCGGATGCCAGACATTCTCTGGCTATTTCAGACACTCCAGCCTAGAGATCTTTTTAAGATTCTAACCGTCCCTTTAAGTGCAATTGTTTGTATTCCTCTTGCACTCGGTTCACCGAGTATACTTGCCAGATAGCTTTTGAAATTCTTTTTCATTAGTCCTGTTACTCCTATAATTACTGAGATGATTGAGATCTTCCTAAGATTCCAGTTTATTTTCATGTCGTACATAAGACGTTGGTATTTCGTTATATTTTCCCTTTTAGCTCCGTTTAATCCTGCATCATTAAAGACACTGACTTCAATCTTAATGTTTAATTTTACTTCAGTCGAAGTTCTCAGAAATCAAGACAGGTAAAAACAAATTGCAATGTGTTGATTCATCCGACCTACCTTACAAAAAAAAATAATAAAAATTATAGAATATTTTTAAATAAAAAGGTCCTTACAGCATGGGGAGGTTTCTTTTTCCTTTCAACTACAAATCGTTTCATTTCTTCCTCCGTGTGAGCAGTTCGAATTTCTTCGCTAGTCCTATAATAGAAAGAAAACGTTTCATAGATTAACAAAACACATCCATTAGATAGGTTCACTGTTTAAGATATTATACATGACAGAACTGTGCTTTTTGACCTGTGGAATCAGTAGCACGAATGCTATACTCAACTCCGATTCTGATTTAAGAAATCTTCTTCCACAAGTCATACTTTTTATTTATGTGTTATTTATAGTCTTAATTTAAAATAGCGTGTTCTTCCAAGCTCTATGAATTCAACATTTTTTTCTGTTTTTTTAATGGATGAGATATAAAGAATTTGAGGCCTACATGCCAGCAATGAGCCCTGCGAGGCCTGCGTGTCAGCAATGAGCCCTGCGAGGCCTGCGTGTCAGCAATGAGCCCTGCGAGGCCTGCGTGCCAGCAATGAGCCCTGCGAGGCAGCAATGAGCCCTGCGTGCCAGCAATGAGCCCTGCGAGGCCTGCGTGTCAGCAATGAGCCCTGCGTGCCAGCAATGGGCCCTGCGAGACCTGCGTGCCAGCAATGGGCCCTGCGAGGCCTGCGTGCCAGCAATGGACCCAGCGAGGCCTGCGTGACAGCAAGGGACCCTGCGATGCCTGCGTGCCAGCAAGGGGCCCTGCGATGCCTGCGTGCCAGCAAGGGGCCCTGCGATGCCTGCGTGCCAGCAAGGGGCCCTGCGATGCCTGCGTGCCAGCAAGGGGCCCTGCGATGCCTGCGTGCCAGCAAGGGGCCCTGCGATGTCTGCGTGCCAGCAAGGGGCCCTGCGATGCCAGCAATGCTGACGAAATAGGAAAAGGCAACTTACTTAGACAAATAAGGATCCATAGCATGAACCACAACTCTCCGACTAAGCGCCATAATCTCACTACGAGTTGCAACCTGAGAAATGTTTTCTAATGATTGACGCACACCAATTGTTTCACCATTTCGCCGCATACCAATCAAGTGATGAACACCTATAAAAATAGAAATTATATATATATAGAAGAAAGACAAATAAATCTGTCTGGTATGAGGAAAAGCAGAGAAAACAATTATAAATTATTGTATCCTGAAGTTTATTTATAGCATAAACAAAAATAGTTCTTATATATAGCTTTTAAAATTGGATGATTTCCGATCAAAAAGCTGTTCTCCGACTTTATAACTAATCAAGGGAAATAATTCTCAAACTTTACGAGAAAAAAAAGAAAGGTGCTTGTGCTGTTTAGCGGCCGTATTAAAAACTTATTTTTTTTATAAAAACAATATTATATACTTATTCAGCGTTATATTCTTACTCACTGTACAAAATTATCCACTAGAACTTTAATTACAAGTATTTTTTCTATTATGCGTATCATAACAGTGATTCGTTCATTAAGCTTCCATCTTTCTTAAGATTTCAATTATCTGCCCTTGAAATCTTCTTAAGATGGAAGCTTAGTGAATGAATCACTGTTATGATACGAAGAATGGAAAAATACTTGTAATTAAAGTTCTAGTGGATAATTTTTTCTACTTTTTTGTACAGTGAGTAAGAATATAACGCTGAATAAGTATATAATATTGTTTTTATAAAAAAATAATTTTTTAATACGGCCGCTGAACAGCACAAGCACCAAAAAAAAATACTATTAAAAATGTAAAATATTTTAATTAAAATGTAAAAAGACCAGATAGAGTTTAATACATAGTCGTAGTACGCTGAATTTTAATCCAATACATATACAACTAGAACTATGGAATAGCGTGCTTGATTACTTGTATAATTGAAGACTGTCAGAACTGATTGTTAGTCAACGCTATTACCCGTGATGACATATGTCCAATTCTAGTAGGAATTTTGAGAGCCTTAAAACTAATCGGTGCTTGTGCTGTTCAGCGGCCGTATTAAAAAATTATTTTTTTATAAAAACAATATTATATACTTATTCAGCGTTATATTCTTACTCACTGTACAAAAAAGTAGAAAAAAATTATCCGCTAGAACTTTAATTACAAGTATTTTTCCGTTTTGTGTATCATAACAGCGATTCGTTCAGTAAGCAGCCATCTTTTTTTCTTAAAAATAATTCAAGGGAGATAATCATGCAATTAAAAAAAAAACAACTACATATATAAAAACTAAATTTATTCCAATAAAAAAAAATGAAAGTAAATAAACGAAATTAAATTAATTTATTGCATTATAACAAAATGTTTCATTGGAATAAATTTAATTTTTATATATGTAGTTGTTTTTTTTTTTAAATTGCATGATTGAATTAATTTTAAGAAAAAAGATGGCCGCTTACTGAACGAATCGCTGTTAAGATACAAAGAATGGAAAAATACTTGTAATTAAAGTTCTAGTGGATAATTTTTTCTACTTTTTTGTACAGTGAGTAAGAATATAACGCTGAATAAGTATATAATATTGTTTTTTATAAAAAAATAATTTTTTGTATGGCTGCTCATCAGCACAAGCACCAACTAATCTATATAAGTGACAGGCTTTCTGGGGGTTTAAGTTTCAATCCTTATTACAGGTGATAATAACTAAGAATAACATAATATTTAACACTTCTACACAGTCATGGCTGACAGAATGAGAACAATCTACCTCTGAATTAAATAAAGGGTTCAGTTTGAAATTTTGTAAAGGTTACCGAGTTTTACTAGAAGGTTAGAGTTCAAAAAGATGCACATGAAGAAGGTCAGAGGTTACATCGGTCTAAACGTTAATATAACAAAGATGAGAATAGTCATCTAAATAATCCTCATCCAACATAATTTTCAGATGAAAGTAAGTAGATGTATGAATTAGAAATTATCCAGGATTAAAAAAAAAACATAACTAAAAGGTTGTTCTTGCAAACAGTTATTATTTGTTTATCAAGATGTGCTAACTTCAATATGAATTTAAAGTCCTTAACATGACAACACGTTTCTATATAATGCATTTCTATATAAGTAAACTACTTTTCAAAAATATATTACAAAAACTTTATTTCTTAATAGATCTGCCTTGAAGTTATGGAAAAATCATCCCTGCTCGCATTTCTACAGAACACAAAAATCAATGCACAAATTGTTTAATAAACAGTTTTATGGATTCATTGAAATTCATGATTAAAACGACTGATCATTATGCGTCGAGGGACATCTTGGTAAAACATACAAAAAATATGCACAGTATCTAAACCAACTGGTTAAAAACATTTTCTTTTAGATGGTGTAAATAGTTTAAAAACAGGAAAAAATTAAAACTTATTAAATACTTAATTGTAAAAAAGAAAAAAGAAAAAAAAAACTATTTTAAATACTTAAAACGGACGTTAAACCGAATATGATGATGAATAGCTGATAAAAAAAGAAACTATCTTAAATACTTCATTCCTTATAAAAAAAAAGAAAAAAAAAAAAGAAAACAAACATCTATTTAAAATACTTAAGAAAATGCTTTAAAAAAAAAAAAAAAAAAATGACTAGCAATTCAAATTTAAACTAAAAATAAAAGAGCTTACGTCTTGGAACGGGTTGTGGGGACGTAACTGGAGCACTACCACCTTGGATGGCCAGTCGCTGATCTTGTTCTCTTTGTAAACGTACGATCATCGCATCCAAATTTGGCCAATCCCGTTCCACTCGAGGATTACCTTCAACTCCGTCTTCACCTTCGTTCGCTGGTAAGGGATCTATTACCTCATGGTCACCTTGAACAAAAAAGACACGCATATTTAAAGATTTACAAACACGAAATGGTCCACAAATTACTGAAATAATTAAAAATAATATTAACGAATTCTCAGATTAAAACTTCAGATCAAAGTGTACCTAATTGAGACTATGCTCTTATTGATGCAGGCTTCTACAGGGTCTGGTTCATTAATTCTATTGTATATAAAACCTTTTGAGTTATTTAATGCCTGAAGCAATACTAATTATAAGCAATTCATCATCGTCCATTTTATTATCTTATTTCCCTTAGTCGGGGTTCTGACGGTTTCTAGCAGCCTCCATGCTTTGCAGTCTTGAGGATTCTGTTTAAATTCCATTATTAAAGAGGTGCATGTTCAGTGCTTCGGCCATACGGAAAAATTATTTATTTATGAAAACAATATTATGTACTTACTCAGTGGTATTTTATTGTTCAATGTTGAAAAAAGTAGGAAAAATTATCTGCTAGAACTTTAATTACAAGTATTTTCCCATTTTACGTATTATAGCAATCGCTTCGATGAGTATGCCTCCATCTTGCTTCGTTGGACACAAATCAAGGACATTTCGCGTTATTATCTGCCCTTGCAAGTTATCTGCCCTTGATTTGTGTCCAACGAAGCAAGATGGAGGCATACTCATCGAAGCGATACATAAAATGGGAAAATACTTGTAATTAAAGTTCTAGTGGATAATTTTTCCTACTTTTTTCAACATTGAACAATAAAATACCACTGAGTAAGTACATAATATTGTTTTCATAAATAAACAAGTTTTCCGTATGGCTGAAGTACTGAACAAGCACCATTAAAGATCCTTGTTGATGGTTTGCATCCAAGTTTTCTTGGGTTGTCCGACGTTTCTCCAACCTTCCACCTCAAGGCCTCTGCATTTTCTTATCCAAGAGTCGCTCCTCTTGACATGGCCAAACCAACATCCTGTGTTCAATTAACTTCAGCATAATGACAGAGCAATGATCAGATGGATATTCAATCTCAGGTCAAATTAGACCTGGCATATCAGCTTTGATACCTTGTTGGCGAGGCTAAATATACTAACGCTTGATGAACTGATGATCCATTGGCTACGTTGGTTTGGCCATGTTGAAAGGAGTGACTCTTGGATAAGAAAATGCAGAGACCTTGAGGTGGAAGGTCAGAGGGAAGTGGGACGACGCCAAAAAACTTGAATGCAAACTATCAACAAGAATATTAGTGAAATTTGAACGGAATCAATCCTTAAGACCACCAAGCTTGGAAACCGAGATTACAGGTTGCCAGAAAACGTCTGACTCATGACCAAAGGAAATAAGACAATAAAATAGATGATGATGATGATGATGATGATGATGATGATGATGATGATGATTACATTGTATGTGAAATGGAGGATTGTTTACTGGAGTTGTTAAAAATGATAATTTTTATGATAGCAAAAACAGTTGTTTATTGGCAAGTGAAGAAATTAAAAAACCTAACTTACCCTCTTCGTTGACTGCCACTTGAGGCACTAGTTTATTGGAAAGCGAAGAAATTAAAAAACCTAACTTACCCTCTTCGTTGACTGCCACTTGAGGCACTAGTTTATTGGAAAGCGAAGAAATTAAAAAACCTAACTTACCCTCTTCGTTGACTGCCACTTGAGGCACTAGTTTATTGGAAAGCGAAGAAATTAAAAAACCTAACTTACCCTCTTCGTTGACTGCCACTTGAGGCACTAGTTTATTGGAAAGCGAAGAAATTAAAAAACCTAACTTACCCTCTTCGTTGACTGCCACTTGAGGCACTAGTTTATTGGAAAGCGAAGAAATTAAAAAACCTAACTTACCCTCTTCGTTGACTGCCACTTGAGGCACTAGTTGTTCATCTTTGCAGTGTTCTCGGCCAGGTACCAACCTCTGCGTGATCGGGGGGTATGGATTTCCATCTATGTCAACTAGGAAGGGGGCTGGCATCAGATGAGGAGGTTGTTGTGTCTGTTCGTCCAAAACATAATTGTTGGCATCTCGGATTAAAGGACGATAATCCGTGTGAAAAAAGACTTCCATTGGTACCTTCGGAAATAAGAGAAAAAGAGTAAATTCTGGTATAGGTCATCCTGCAGCAAGAAATAAAATTGCTTACAACTTACTTTTTAAATATAACTATAGGGTTCTTAGACTTACAGGATTCTAGAATTCCACAATTTTTTTTACTGATCATTTGAAAAAAAAATTCTGATTGCAAAGAATAAAAATCTAATGACAACATAAGCTGTTTTAGACACTAAACTCTTCCAGAATTATGATTGATAAAAGAATAAACTTAATTTCATACATGTATTATACTGTTTGAAAGGTTCAAAATTGAAAAGGAAAAGCAAAGATGTTTCTTCTTTTTTTTTTTTACATTAAATTTCTGGTAAATTGGACCAACTTATTATAAAAGTGGATAAAAATATTTCAAATTAAAATGTTTGTATAAATTTGACAGTTTTGTTTTACACATACAGGATTTAAAAATTCCTTGATCATTCTCTGATTACGAAGAATAAAATTTAATCACAACATAAGCTGTTTGAGACTCCAAACTTTACCAAAACTTTGATAGATAAAATAATGACAAACTTAAGTTTACATATGCATAATACTGTTTGAAAGAGGATAAAAGGTTTCCATTTAATTTCTGGTCAATTTGATAATTCATTTTTTTTTGTATGCTTTCATTAAATCTAACTTACTTTTTTGTGCCGGTCATGAGATCCAAATCCAAATATCAAGAGATGGCCATGAGAATCAGTCGCAGCAAATACTTGGCCATCAGGGGAAAATTTGGTATCAAACACTGCCCCATGACCTTGACCTTCAATCTGTAAAAAGAAAGAAATTGATTTAATTAATACAACATAACATTGCTGATCTATTTAATTTTTTAATTTTTTTTTTAAATATATTTTTTCTCTAATTATGCTTTATAGATTATCCAATTAAAATTTAACCTATTACAGTTATTTTTTATAAAGCAAATGATACTTTCATGATTTTTATTGGTTAAAAAAAAAAGAAGAAAAAAGAGAGCTAAGATTGTAAGCACAATAACTTCTGTATTTAACGAAAATACTGTTAGAAGAAAAATTGAATTAGTTAAAATATTTGTAAATGAAGATTAGCATTTAAAAAAATTAATAAATAAAAATGTTAATCAATATATTAATTGGATCACTGTCTTTAAAAGCAACTGGCAAAGGAAAAGGATGAGGAAACGGCAAAGAAATATCCTTCAATATTAAAAAAAATATATTTCATTAGTCAAACAGTGTTTTTTTATTGGAGAATACATTCTAAGGATGTGTTATGATTTTTAGATCTCATTTTGATTTGACGATGCCCGTCATACTAGCATTCCCAGTTGATTTTTTTAATTTGAAATTATTGTTATTTAATGGCAATAGTTATTAGGAGCTCAGTAAATGGAGTTCAAAACTGTTTGTATATCCCTAGTGGTTCAAAAGTTATAAGAATTTAAAGGTCTAAAATTTGGGGTTAAAAGTTGACATCATTTTAACGCACAAATTACTTGAAATCACGGACCAATTCACAACAATAAATTCAGTAATTTTGTCATAGTTTCTTTATTCCTGGAGCAATTTTGATAAAACTTGGCATTATTATGTAAAATTGTATGTTCTTTCAGATTCTGCACTCAGATTTTATGTGTCTCTATGTTGTAACCCATTATTTAGAGAATAAAGGTACGAATATTAGCGTTTTTTTTACTTATTACTTTATCACAAGATTATTCAACATTTTTATTTAAACATATGAGATTCAACCTTTCTTTTAGGCAATTACATGTGAACACTGAAAAACTTGGCAGAAAGAAAGTAACAAAAACAATTATTTTAGAATTTAGAGTGAGGATTAGTTTCACATAAATTTAATGTAGAATAATCTCATCTTTCAGGGCCATTATAGCGTTTTAGGGCATTAATCATTTTTTTCTATAGGAGATGAATCCTGTGCGTTTTTCTTGGGGGGGGGGGTCTCTCCTTTGTTTTCTTTTGAGTGGGGGGGGGGCGATTATTTGTAGTTTCAAGAGGGTCTTTGTGGAAGGAAGAGGGGCTTGCCACTCGGACTTAGTGTTAGTGGTAGGGCCAGGGCAATTACGTGTGAACACCTTGAAAACTAAGCAGAAAGAAAAAACAATTTAGAATTTAGAGTGGGGGATTAGTTTCACATAAATTTAATGTAAAATAATTCATCATTTTTGCGCCATTCTAGCGTTTTAGGACAGTTAATCAATTTTTTTCCTATGGAAAATAAATTCTGTGCGTTTTTCTTTATGGGGGGTCTGCTTTTTTTCTTTGTTTAAGAATGTGGTTTTAATAGGCTTTTTGTAAAATTGGGGGCTTGCCACTAGGACTTAGGATTAGTTTCAATATATATTCACTATTCATCTTCAAGGGAAAAATACATAAAATAATAAAAAAACATAAAATTACATTATTTTGTTGCCGTATGAATTGGTTTTGAGACTCATTCACGCAAATAAAAATTCATTCAAAGTACAAATAACTTACAAATTTTAGTATAGATTTTATTTTTCAAAAATATAAAGCAGTAAACTTTTCATAAAAATCTTGAACATTTTCATGGCATGGAATTTTCCATAATCTCCCAGAACTTAAGCATTCTGGGACCAAACCAATTTTCAGAATAAATTGTGTGCTAAAAATAAATCCTAATAATATAATATTATACCTAACTCATAATTTTTCAGTCCGTTTTTTTTTTTTTTAAACTAAAGTTTCATAAACTTTTCTGACGTTAAAAGGCTGCATTCTTAATATTTATGTATAGCATGGAAATGAAAATGTCATGAAAAATAAACTCGCGACGGCCACGTGTTTTTTACATTCGGCATAATATACTTAACTCATAATTTTTCAGTCCGTTTTTTTTTTTTAAACTAAAGTTTCATAAACTTTTCTGACGTTAAAATGTCGCATTCTTAATATTTATGTATAACATGGAAATTAAAATGTCACGAAAAATACACTTGCGACGGCTGCGTGTTTGTTTACACTCGGCCGAGTATAACGCGTAGTTTTTCAGTCCGTTTTTTTTTCCAAAACTAAAAGTTCAAACTTTCCGGCTATTTAAATATTCAAATTTCACATATTATATATCAAAATAATTCTAAATCTATTTTCTATTTAAAAATATTTGCGAATAAGATGCGTACCGTATAATTTTTTTAAGAAATGTCGGTTGAGTTTACTCTATCGTGTTTCGCTTTAAAATGCTCTAAGAAAAAAAATATAACAACCTAGTTGTAGTTTACGGTGTATTCTGATTGGTTGTAGAATTTTAAGAATATTGATAAATATTGGCTGCTTTAACTTTGAAAAGCAAACGAACGTGTAAAATCGAGTCTAAAAAAAAAAAAAAAGCTCATATTTTTGATTTTCGGCTTTTTTAAGTAAAAACTGTTTTAACTCGCTGTAAAAAATAATTCAATGAATAAAAGCACACACAAATTACATATATCGGAAAGATTTTTTATTTTCTTTCCAACCATATATATATATATTTTTAAAATTAGTCCAGAAATAAGCGAGAAATTGCGATTTGAACTCATTAAGGTACGAAATCATAAATGTCGCCCGATATTGGCAGCAGGCTGGGAATGCTAGTCATACTGTCTGGCGTGTTGTTGTCATGGCGACCACCGCCTTCGTGTGCCTTGTTGGGTGATTCCCAACAGCTCAAAAGTGGAATCCAGTGAACTGGGATCCGTTATATAGTCGCCACAGTGGCACAAGAGTTAGAGCACATGATCACGCTTGCTACCACAAAGTTACATGCTGGTTGCTCATGTGCCGTGGTCACTGTGGCAAAAAATAACATTCCAAACAAACAGTTTTCTGGAGTCAGCGGCCATTATTTGTCTTTTCTCCTGGGAGCTAGGAGGTCGCTACTACGTCTGCCGCTTTCCCCATAAAAACAGCTGAGCCAAGTGGCGGAGGGGAGAAAAATCTCGGACCATCCAAGAAACGTAACAGTGACGCTCGGTTCTTCTCCAGCAACAACAAAACGACAGCAGACTCAACCCTTCAACAACAACAACACCACCAATCAAGAACATTTCAACACCGACTACAAAAAATAGCGCCTCAGTTCTTCAACGACAACACATCGTCTGCTATTGCAACCAAATCAACAACGGCAACTATTCGTACTACTGCTATGGCCGCGCCGTACTCCTCGCCAACGTCAAACATTCAACAACGGTAACTACTCTTACTGCTACTACCGCTGTCATTACTAAGACCAAATCAGCTGCTATAAGCAATCTTGAACTCCCTGGAAAATTCCTTCCCATTTGTTTGGAAAATAAAACCTTGAATTCGTTCCAATTTTAATCCTGTGTTGTCTGTTATTTCCTGCTTGTCACCATACACTTTCAATAATATAACAGATGCATCGGAATGCATGATCAGTGATTCCTTAAGCCTTGGATCATCAAGGGTTTCAGATCTCTCAACATCAGATGCCATCACTAAAGTGACACAGTAGGAGCCGATTAAATGCTTCTGCATCAACATATTGATTAACTAGCAACAATCAAAATAAAAAACGACCAAATATCTTATATACATGTGTGAACTGTAATTCTGTGCATCATTTCCTCTACTTTATATCAGCACTGTAAGAACTCAATTTTCGGTCGAGTTTGGCAGCATTGTCGTCAAGTAAATACATTTTTTTTTAAGATGCATCCTGACATCTCGATGAGAGACTTTTTTTTTCTGATCAGTCTATCACTTGGCTCATGAGAATAAACTTTTACCAAACAATTATCAGATAAAACAAACAAACAAAAATCAACATATTCTTACCATGTTAAAATAGCTTTTTATCTTTTTCCCAGTAATTAGATTCCACAGAATAATGTTACCATCATGACCGGCACTTAGTGACAAACGTGGATCTGTAGGACATTGTTCCAATACAAAGACTTCATCTTCATGGCCCTGGAGAAATTTTTTTAAAAATAGATAAATAAATAAAAATAAGACAAACATTTTATTTTTGCCCCCTTTCCTTACCAAATACAATTCGTCTTTATTTCTATTTGAAGAAAAAATACGATCCGATTACTAAGAATAAAATCTAATGACAAAATAAGCTGTTCTAGATGCCACACTCTACAAGAATCATGACTGATAAAAGAATAACTATTTCATACATGCATTATACCATTTGAAAGAAGCTCAAAATTGAAAGGGAAAAAGCAATGTTTTTTTTATGTTCAATTTCTTGGAGATTTGATCAACTAATAAAGGGTGGATCAAATTATATTGATTTCCAGATTTTGCTTGAATATTGTTAATTCAACATATGCTAATGTTTAAAATTTAATTTAATATTCATAATGATGCAGTATTGTGTACAATTTCGTTTTAGAAAAATTATTTGATCTATAGGAAGTACCGAAAACTGCAGGAATATATGTTTAAGACTGGATAATTTTTTTTACTTTTTTGTACAGTGAGTAAGAATATAACTCTGAATAAGTATATAATATTGTTTTTATAAAAAAATAATTTTTTAATATGGCCGCTGAACAACACAAGCACCCAACTTACCTCTAGTACATGCAGCAGTGAACCAGTGTATGAATCCCAAACTTTGAGAGAATAATCATTAACAGCAGTAATTACAACAGAATCATCCAGATTCCAACCAACCATGGTGACCTTGTACTTCATAGGTTTACCATCTTCAGCGTTCCCAGTCTTAGCCCTGAAAGATAATGGTAAAATCTCAACTGACAACATCTACTTGGATTTAAGATATTCTATTCTGGGATACTCTTTAGAAAATAGAAATATTGCATAGAATTTGTATTGTTCGGACCCATGTTCTCATCTTAGACGTTATTCTAATGTTTCGGCCGATGTAATCTTTGATCTTCTATCTGGTAATGGCTGACAGAACGAGAAAAATTTACTCCTGTGAATTTTTTTTTATGGAAATGGCTACAGACAAGGCATGAAGCCACTTGCTGTAAGGAGCTAAAGAAAAAGAAATTTGACTCTAAACTTAAAAACTAGCCAACAATAAGTGTTAGATGGATAGATTCCTACCCAGAAAACAGTAATTCTTCCCCCTTTGTTAGAAACATCGCTCATGGAATGTGAAGACTAAACGACAAAATAAGGGAAGCGAGAGTTACAAGGCTGCCGAAAGTAAACCCAAGGTCCACTTTCTACACTCGTTAAATTAAATAAAGAGTTTGGTTCGAAATTCCTTATAAATTCACCGAGTTCAGAAAGACGTCCCTGAAGAAGGTTGGAGGTTACATCGACCATCACGTTGCAAGAATAACTTCTAAAATGAGAACAGTAGTTCAAATATCGAAATTGTCAATCCTCATCTCCAAAATTTTGAATCTTAACATTGAACAGAATTATATGCACTTATATCATGATATATAAAATAGTTTTTTTTTGTTTAACAATATTAATTTACATAAAGTTTAATGCTATTCCATGTAAAATCGCCAATATACTGACATCATATGCCCTTAATAGAGTTAAGATGAAAATTCATATACACTAAATGTACAAAAGCAAGGAAATTCCCAAATTTTTACACTTTTATTGTCATTAAGGGTATGTGAGCACAACAGGGCTATGTATTTTACTGGTAGGAATTTTTCTTCAGCTCACGTCACACACTTCATCCACTCATGCATAGAGATTAATACTGTAGTGATGTGATAATGAAATGGTTTGGTTTATATGTAGTCATACCTTTAATGACAATAAAAGTGTAAAAATTTGGGAATTTCCTTGCTTTTGTACATTTAGTGCATATGAATTTTCATCTTAACCCTATTAAGGGCATATGATGTCAGTATACTGGCATTTTTCATGGAATGTCACTACTTTTGTAAAGACTATGCCTCAATACAATGCCTTCTCATAAGGTTTTTTGGAATTTTCTGGAAAACTAAGGTATATGGTAAACTGAAATTAAAATGTCATCAACTAGACCCTAGAACCTCTATCTCTGCCAAAAATCAGCTGAATCCATCAAATAGTTGATGAGATACAGTGTGGCACATACGTACGTACACACAGATAACATGATTTCATGATTGAACTTTCTGGATCTCTGGGTTGCCTTGACTAATGATGCTGAAATTCTACACACTTGTAGAACCTATCAAATAAAAATTTTGTGCAAAGTTTTAACTAATTTGGTTTATTGGTTTTTGAGTTATGATTGATCAAAGAAATGAGATTTCCAGCATAGGCCATTCGTGAAGTCTATTAAGGGATAGAGCGCTCTCGCGCCTCCCTTGATTCTTATTATTGAGTTATCTATACATATAACTAAATTAACGTTATATATTTTCCTTTGCTTGATAAAAAAAAAAGCAAAGATACTGTACATAATAATGAATATTCTAACTTCGATGCGATACTATTTTCAATACAACAATATTTGACATTACTAACCAGCAGAGTGTCACCATTGTGAATCAATGAAAGAGTCTATCAAGCATGTGTATGCAGTGTGATGTTGTATGGAAGTGAAACCTAGTCAGTGAGGGTTGAGGACATGTGTTGCATGGAGATAAATGATATAATGGATGTGTAATGCGAGCCTGAAAGACAGGCTTAGTTCTTATGACTTCAGAGGAAGATACAATCTTAACAGTATAGGGAGATGTGTGCAGAACACAGAGCTTCGATGATAGGGTCACAGTAAAAGAATGAATGAGAGTGATTGGGTTAGTAAATGTAGAACAGTTGAGGTCACAGGTTCAGTTCACAGAGGAAGGCAAAGGAAAACATAGACGGAAGTAATAAGGATGGATTTGAGAGAAAGAGGGAAGAATAAAGACCTGCGCAGCGATACGGTTAGTTACTGAAAGATGGGAATTCAGAAGTCTATGACTAGATTCCAAACGTTAAACAAACAAAAAAAAACTCAGTTCGGTTCAATTACTGTAGAAGCACAAAAACACTGTAACTTTGAGCTCCAATGAATGAAAAATAATTCGGCTCACCGCAGAATCTCACTCGACACTCACCTCACTTTGTCCTCATTTTCTTTTTATTAGCAGATTTTCCTTCAGTTAATTCCGCTTAACCAATCAGAAAAAACATAATCCGCTGGCTCACTATTTGTCGTCAAGGCGAATCCACGTATTATTGTGCAGCAACCAATAGATTTGTTACTTCAAAGTTGCGAGTTCAATCCTCACTAGAAAACTAGTAAACCAAAACTTATTTCCCTTTCCATCTGCAAGCCAGGCAAAGGCGGACCCTCTTACTGCGGGGGTGAAGTAAGTCCGGGCCATCTCCACCGCTCGATTCTGGCTCAAGATCATCAATTCTGCCAGTTACTATGCATTAATAACTAGTTGGGAGGTGACAGCGGTTAAGTGTATATCAACACGGACTGAAGACCTGTGTGTTCCAAGTTCAAATCCAGTCAGTTCTACAGTACCACTGTCACTTAGAGATGTTGGCAACCTTCTCGTGGTCCTTCCCGTAAGTACCCGATGTTTTTCCAGAAATATTTCTAACTAGAAAAACATCGGGGAAACTAATGCCAACACCAGAGTCATCTGATTCACATGAAAGTAGAAGAATAACTAGTTCAATGATTTGGTCAGAAGAGTGAAAAGAAAATCAATGGCCTGAGTGAGTAACCAGAAAACAGGTACAAAAAAAAAAAAAAAATCTGAAGAATGAAATATTAAGCTCTGCAAAAGCAAGGTCGTCTTTCTTTTTAATTTTGCAATCAATTTTATACGGCTTCAGTATCAGACATAAATAAGGTATTGTTTTAAGAAATGAGGTATAAACAAATATTTTTGATTATTCTAATAGATACAAGTACTCTTTTGCAAAAATAATATCTTAATGAGGATAAGTAAATAATGCCGAAATTAAAACAAATGAAATATAGTGTAAGAAAAGCAATTACTTGGGCAGTTTAGTAGACATGTTAAGGATGATGGCTCTCCACTCCTGTCGCTCATAGCGCCATATCCGTGCTGTTCCATCTCGACTGCCGCTAACAAAGCGAATGCTACTGTTGCTGTATTGAATGCTATCCACACGATCCTTATAAGAAAATAAAAATAAAAATCACTATAATTAAAACATTCATATAAAAAAATGGTAAAATCATTAGGAAAATCCGTCAATTCTTTCTTAGTTCAGTTTTATTTGGCAGACTATATTATTAAACTACAGTACCTATTCCATTATAATAAAAATTATTTATAATTTATTTAAATTTTATCTGAGGCTTTTTTGAGTTGAGTTTGAAAATGACTTTTTATGTCGAAACATAAAGTCATTTTCAAACTTTTTTTTTTTTCATTCGGCTGGTATTAACCCATGAGGGGTCGCCCTACCGTGGATAAAGCAAAATGTACATCTGTTCTTGTTGACGAGAGTGTTGAAAAGTAAAGTCCGATGTGTTTTGCGTGGTTAGCGCTTTTTTTTTAATAGAAGGAGTTGGAAAACATTATTTTCGTAAAATCATCTTAAAAAGTTAGAATACCAAATAATGTTATTTGATTTTAAGAAAATCATATTGCACAAGAGTGCAAGTTTAAAATTATTTGTCTCACTTATTTATATTTTATTTAAATTAAAAATCTAATAAAATTATTTTGCAATAAAAACATATGCAAAGAGTACACACACTGACTGTTGGAGAAGTAGGTTAGGGTTAGTGTTGGGTGAAGGTAAATTTTTAGGGAGTCTGGAATATTACAACAGATAGTTCGGCGAATGGGCATAACAGGTAGGAACGCTGGCTTCCAGTGGAAAAGGGTTGAAGAAAGTGTCTACGGATGCCTGAAAGTGATACAACAATTTTTTTTATTCATATTAATTTCAGGCTTTTCTTTTTTTCATATTAATTTCAGACTTTCCTTTTTGTCATTAATTTCAGACTTTTCTTTCATCATAATCTAATAATTAACATAATACAGACTATTTGAAAAATAATTTATTTGTTTTTATTTCATTGTTTTCAAAACATTTTTTGGTAATAATAGTGAAAACTTTTTTTCTTGGAAATGGAGTAACTTCCAGAATCAAACTTTTTTCTTAGAAATGGAAATGCCCTAACCCTAAACCCGAACCCTAAACCTCCCAAAAAACATTTTCACTAAATATTAAAAAAAAAAAAATCACATTGCATTGCTCAAAAACATTATTTCTTGAAAAAAAAAGAAAAAAAAAGATTATTCTATTTTGTTTATTTTTTTCAATGAAAATTTTTTTTTAAGTTTTGAAACAATCAAATAAATTATTTAATCATGAAACTTTCAAATAAATTGTCAACTGTAAATACCATTTATTAACAATTTATTGGTAAAATCTAAAAGAAATACTCGCATAAACTATTAATATATATACATATTTTTGATTTGTTTGTCCCTATTTACTTGACATGAGGGCAAAATTAGATACAGGTATCCAGCTCCCCAAAACGTGTCATTCTGGATAGGACAAAAATAAAAATCAACCCAGTCGATGAGGATTTCTCCTCTGACTAAAGACAGATACTACACTTTGATCCCAGCACGAAAGCAGGGAAGTTGGCATTCTCCCCAATGGAAGGAGGGTGGCTCAGATAACTGACAATAAACTAATCCTCCTCTCAAAGGAAGTTTTTAGATAAAATATCTAGAAGAGAAAACAATGGGTGATTTCCTAGTTTACAGGTGTCCGGATATGTTATTGACATTAGGCATTACTTAAAAAAAAAAAAAAAAAAAATGATTTATGTTAGGTATTGTTTTTAAAAATGATTAATTTAAAAACATTAACTGATATATATTATTCATGCAATATTTACCTTATTCTTATTGCAATGGTCATTCTTTGTGTACAAATTAATATTTTGTTTGTTTTTTTTCAAAGAAAAAATATTTGGGTGTTTTCATTTTTTTTAATGGAAGAAAAAAATAATTAACAGTTTTTAAATCAAAATAATACATAATGTACCAATAAATATATAAATCATGATTTTCCTAACGTCAATAACATATCCTGACATAATAGCTCTAAACTAGAAAATCAAACAATTTTATAGCTTTCCAGAAATAATTACAGTTTATGATTGTAAGAAGCAGACATCTCGAGTTTTGGAGTTTGTTTTTTGTCAATATACACCATACTGAACTCTCAGAAACGAAAAAAAAATATTTAAAAATTAAAAATTTTCAATGAAGATATAATATAGTGTTTGCAAGAAAGTCTGTCTTGTCCTGTAAAAAAAAACAAAAAACACTCCATATACTTTTTCATTTTTCCTGTATTGTCTTTATTGTCTTTTTAAATATCTACCATTTTGGGTGTTCAAAGTTCTGCTAATTAGCATGTCGTGGTTAATATTTTAGAACTTGGATTAAAATTTAATCATTAAACTTTCAAATAAATTGTAAACTAAATAAATACCATTTATTCACAATTTATTGGTAAAATACGAAAGAAATACTTGTGAAGAAGAAATGATCGACATGAGAGAGAAAAAAAAGATTTTTTTACTTTTTCAAAAGTACTTACAGTATGTGATTCTAATTCACAAATCTTTTCTGGGGCAGTGGACATGAAACAATAAACTCTGACAACATGGTCAGAGCTGCCAGTAGCAAGAAACATTCCACCAGGACTGAAAGACGAACAAAGCATCTGGGCACCTGCTCTCGACCTTTCAATAAATTTGGTTGGTTTCATGCTGTAGAAAACAAAGAGAAAAATCCATCCAAATTTCAGTATTTCATCAAAGAAAACAAAATATCTTAACAGCTTCATAATAATTGATAAGTCTGCACACATAAGGTTGCTAAGTTGAATTAAATTCATTGCTTTCTGTGAAAATACTCTATAAATAAATTTTAAAAGATTTTTTTAAAAATACATTCAGTACAAATCAATGTTCGTCTTCATTATTAAGCTTAAATCAGACTGTTATAACTTCAATAATTAAGTATCATGGAGTGTATACAAATGTTATTTTTACTACATACTTAAATAATCGATTCAGTTACTGTGTATTTGTTTTACAATTATGAAATCTATACATTAACTGCTATATATCTGTCGATAAAAATCATTCTGTTATGTTTCTTGAACGATCCCATTTCTTACTATATTATTTTCTCTCTTTAAAACCCCGCCAAGTTAAAATTCAATGAGCAAAATTTAACCAGTAAATAAAAGGGAAACACACTCTGAATCATATTTTAACTTTAAGTCTACCCATGCCATGAAAAATGACGGCATACTTTTCATTGCTTCCCAGCAACTTTTATAATTAAAGTCACTTGGAAAAACAGTTGTCTTGTTTATAAATGATAATACTTCAAGTTAGCTGCTGCTAATTATGATATTACTTTGTAAACAGAGATACACATGGTAACAAACATATTTTGCAACTAAAGATTACATATCTATTACTAATAGAGATTTGGTATTTATCTGAAGCTGAAACTATACTATTACTATCTTTCAATGCTCAATTGAGGGGGGGGGGGGGTAATGTATGATACCATCCTCCCAAGCATTACCTCTTTTTTTGGGGGGGGGGGGGTAATGTCTATGTGGTCATGATACCATCCTCCCAAGCATTACATGGAGGGGGGGGGGGGGATAGTGTAGTATCTATTTGTTCATTATGAGAGAATCCTCCCAGGCATTTGGCAGGGATAGTATATTCGTTTGTCATATATAAAAGCAAAAATAAGAAAATAGGAAGCATATTTTTGCTTATTTAAATAATTTACTAAAACATTGTGAAACCAAATCGTTTCCTGTACAAATTAAATGTTAACAAGCAGTAAACTCATTCCTACTGTACTGAAATTACCCATTTTGTAACCCCCTCCACCCTCAAAAAAGGACATTGGAATTTAGAGAAAAGGAGAGGAGGAAACCTTAAGGCCAATAACTTCTTTGAATTCTCAAATTTCAATAATTTTGAAATAATCTTGTATGGTTATCATTCTATTCCCAAATCTTATAATTAAAAAAAATTATGTCCAGAAGGATTTCGCTAAAGATGGAAAAATCAAATTAATCTTAATTTCAAGTGCAACAATTACATAGAAAACTATGTAACCCCCCCCCCACACACACACACACAAAAAAAAAAAAAAAAAAAAAAACTTGATTAGTATTTTCATGCAGTGTCTCAGAAAAAAAAAAAAAATTAGATTTTTTTTTGTACTTCAAATACAGTTTCTCTGTCTCTCTTTCACACACACACACAAAAGAAAACTAAAAACCTCTGGATTTGAAGGAGGGAAAACCTTACGGCCAATAACATCTCTTTGGACAATCCAATTTCAGTAAACTTAGTATCATTTTGTATGGTTATGATCACTATCTAAAAATCTGATCATCTAAATGAATAAATACGAAAGTTTTCATTTATCACACCTACATTACCATAAAAATGGCTCACTCTTATTTAAATCAATAATACAACAGTCTTTTGAAATACTCTATATATAGTAGAGAGCAAAGAAAAAAAAACACAGATATGTGCATGCTTAATTTACATAACTATTTTGTAAACAGCTTATAAGTTAATGTTTTGTATTATTCATTTGTAATTTTATTGTCCTATTTTCTCTATATATGTAATAGTTTTGTTGACATTAACAGTAATTTAAGTAATTTCATATAAAAAAGGATAAATCACCAAAACCCATCTTAAAATATGTTAATTAATTTTTAAGGGAGGTAATTCTAATGAAAACTATTCGTTTTAAAATTACAATAGATTTATATTAAAGATATGTAATATAAGTTATACATTTAAAAAGAATACTTAGAGCTAGGTTAATAGCCACTGGATCGCAAGTAGTTTTATTATTAATAATGGAGATTATGTATTTGTTTGAAGTCGAAACTATATTATTAGTTTTGATCGCTCTTTTTTTATATCTACTTATCAGTTCCTATATATACCCATTCTAAAACTTCCCAAAACATCATGCGTCTTTCAAATGTACATAATTTGTTTTAAAGCTTCTAATAAATTAATATTCACAAACAATATAATTGTTTTTTTCAGATTTCCAGATGTATTTAAAATATTTTCCTAGATAATAATCTTAATAAAAATTATAAATAGAATTAATTAAAGACATTGTTTTTTTAAATTTATATAATTGAGTTATGTAATTAAATTAGAAGAGAGAGAGAGAGAGAGATGGACACAAGACAGGGCACGTTATTTGATTATAAACATGTGAACAACACATTCTCTGAGATTTACTGTACGAATCGCTCAAAAATGATATATTTACTTAGATTTATTTTATTAAAACGTTTTTGGTTTGTTTTTTTAAATCTTATTAGAAATAATGGTCTAAAGCACAAATTTATTGAATCAAATTGTTTAATTTTAAAAATAATTGATTTAAAAATTACTATTTTTTTTTGTAAAAAAAATAAACCCATTTTACTGAGCAATTAAATAACTGGATTTAGAATTGTGTTCACCGTATTTTATTTTTTTAAAGTGTTGATTTTATTTTAGGTACACCTTTTTCTTTTCAATTTGAAAAACTTCAAATATTATTATCTTTTAACAATCTTAAGTGAGTTTAGGATTTGTGTTCCAAGATTATCCATACAGAAAAAACAAAACAAAAAAAAAAACTAAGTCCGAATGGCAATCTCCATCCAAAACAAAAACCTTTCCATAACTTATTACTAACCCTAAGTCCGAATGGCAAAGCTCCCATCCTACAAAAAGCCCATTAAAACCACACAATCGTCTAAGAAAAAAAACAAAAAAACAAAGAAAAACACAGGATTTATCTCCAAGTGAAAAAAAAATGATTAATGCCCTAAAACGCTAGAATGGCCCGGAAATGGTGAATTATTTTACATTAAATTGATGTGAAACTAATACCCCACTCTAAAATTATTGCTTATTTTCTTTCTAAGTTTTCCGGGTGTTCACACGTAATTGCCCCTCGCCCTACCAATGAAAAATGTGACGAAACGCATATGGTCTTAAAGAGGGCAAAATATCCAATCGTGCGAGGCACAAAAATGGTCATAACCTTATTTTTAGCCAGATTTAAAAAAATTTAAATAGATTTTTTCTTAGATCATCAAGCTCTTTCTATATATGCCATTAATGAGATATTTTAAGCAATTTTTATTTTTTTCATGTGTATTGTTATTTTAAGTCAGGAAACCGGTATTTTCAGACAGCCTGATCTGGTAGCACCAGTGAGATAAAACAGGAAAAGAGAAAGAAAGATGAAGCGAGAAAGATAAATAATACAGAGTCAAGATAGAAATCAAATTTAAGCAGAAATCCCGTTTATTTTGAGGTTAAGAGAAAAAAAGCAGCAAAATTCCACTTTTATGAATAACAAAAAAAAACAAAAAACAAAAAAAAAAACGGAGGTTTTCACATCTGAAACATACAGGATTCCAGAATTCTGCTTTGAACAAAAGTCCTTGATTACAAAGAATAATGACAACCTCATAAAATACATTTAGATGCTCAGAAATCAATCATTAATGATGAATTGGTTTCACTAGAAGTTTTAGGTTTGAAATCACTAGACCAACTCCACCAGCAACCCAAGCATTTCTCAAAAGGAAATATCTTATCTTATGCAGCACATAAACACTGCAAACTAAATGGCCTCTATTTTGTTCATTTAAAATTTTTATAGTTGCATTTTTAGCTTGAAGAGAGTGAATGAAAATAATTGCCTCGAATTATTCCATTATCTATGTTAGAAAAGTTTGTTTTTTTTAAATTAAAGAAAAAAAAATAACTTACTTGAAAACATTAGTTGAAGCTTTCCATTCCCAAAAGCACACACAGCCATCTCCACCGGTTGATGACAAGTAACGGACGTCTCCTCGAGTTTGAGGTGAAAACTAAAAGTTAAAATAAAATACACATTAAAACAAAGTTGAGTAAAATATTTCTGCCCCTTTCACTTGCATAATTAGATGTCATGGTCATTCACATAATTAGGTAAATTAAATAAAGGCTCCAGTTTGAAATTACTGGCAAAAGAGCACCTGAAGGTCGGAGAGTACAACAGCCAAAATGATGTGAACATAATAACCAAGATGAGGACAATGGCCTTAAAACGGGTAGATATGTTAGATATTGGGCGAGTGAATCCACTAGTATTAGGGGTGGGACGTAATGGGTGAAAATTTCAGATTCATGTATCTGTAGTATTTTTTTGTGTTCATTTATACATAAATAACACTAAACAATCAAACATATATTTTCCCTCATTTTGATACAATTACCGATTCAGATTCTTTTGAAATTTCTAAATATTTAGTTATAGAGTTGTTGTTTTCTTTCATTTTCGGATTAACGTAAAATCTTGTGCATATATTTTCGCTAAAGTATAAGTACTCTTTTTTTTGGGAGGTGGGGGGGGGGGGTACATTACACGATTTGATCTTTTAAACTATTTTTTCTTTAATCTTTTCCTCATAATTCATTGAAAATAGTGGTTTCATAGACCTGTGCCATTTTTACCTAAATTTGTTGTTATGATCTATAGATCTTAATTTTTACTGGTAGTTTAAAAATCAACAAATATTTATCATTTTATCATTAGTACCAGCAATGGAAAATTAAGTTGAAAACAAATTTTTTTTTCAGATTACCGTAAAAATCCATGTAATATATGCGTATATTTCCACAAACGTAAAAATACACATGTGAGGAGTGATCTATAGATTTTAGTTTTACTGGTAGTTTAAAAATCAACAAATATTTATCATTAGTACCAGCAATGGAAAATTAAGTTGAAAACAAAAATTTTTTTCGGATCACCGTAAAAACCCATGTAATATATGCATATATTTCCACAAACGTAAAAATACACCTGTGAGGAGTGATCTATAGATTTTAGTTTTACTGGTAGTTTAAAAATCAACAAATATTTATCATTAGTACCAGCAATGGAAAATTAAGTTGAAAAATTTCTTTTTTTCGGATCACCGTAAAAACCCATGTAATATATGCATATATTTCCACAAACGTAAAAATACACCTGTGAGGAGTGATCTATAGATTTTAGTTTTACTGGTAGTTTAAAAATCAACAAATATTTATCATTAGTACCAGCAATGGAAAATTAAGTTGAAAAATTTCTTTTTTTCGGATCACCGTAAAAACCCATGTAATATATGCATATATTTCCACAAACGTAAAAATACACCTGTGAGGAGTGATCTATAGATTTTAGTTTTACTGGTAGTTTAAAAACAATAAATATTTATCATTTTATCATTAGTACCAGCAATGGAAAATTACGTTTTCATAATCAACAAAAAAAAAATTAAAAGAATAGTTTTTGGAATTGGAAATTAGGCTAAAGTTTCCCCCGATTCAGATACCCCAAAAAGTTCTGATTTTTCCAATTCCGATTAATCGTCATAACACTAGTCCATATAAATCATTGGCCTTTATCCTGAAGTATCTTTTAGCCTTGATAAGTGGTGACATATAAAAAATTATGATATTTATATAAATGTATAATTTTATTATTTGGTCAACTAAATCGTGTTCCATATAAAAATGATTCTTCCTATCCAAAAGGAAGATCCAGGTTGTCCTCAATGGCCGTTCATCCAAATAACATGACATAAATACAAGTGTACCCAAGGAATCCATCCTTGGACCTTCATTGTTCCTGATTTTCATAAACTGATGACATTGTGTCTGAGATGGGTATATTTGCTGACTACACCACGCTCTATTCTCGTCATGTGGATAAAATGGACGCGCACATATTCGAGGCAATGGCTGAATCCTTAGAAAGTGACCTCCAGTCTGTAGTGGAATGGGGTCATAAATAGATGGTAACATTTAATGCTGCTAAGACAAAGCTCCTTTCCTTTAACAATTATAAGAAACCTCTTCAACCACCACAAACAACACCTTACTTGAGAGTCCAACTTTCAAACTCCTCGGCCTAACATTCACAGGTAACATGAATTGGAACAAATACATTGAAGACATTGCCAAGGCTGCTGCAAAGAAAGTGGGCTCCCTCTACCGAGCTAGAAAAACTTCTCACAGTTGACATTATCCTATATCTCTACAAAGCCACCATCTGCCCATGCATGTAGTATTGTTGTCACATCTGGGCTGGTGCATCAGCCACTAATCTCTCCCTCTTAGACAAGGTCCAAAAAAGAGTCTCTAATCTAATAGGTCCCTTACTATCCACCAAGCTCCAGCCCCATCACCGCAATGTTGAATCATCATGCTTGTTTTGCAAGTACTTCAATAGAATGTGTTCCGATGAACTTGCTGCTCTGGTGTCCTCTAAAGGTAAATACACTCGACCAACCCGACAATCAGCTAAAACTCATCCATTCACTGTCAAGGTCCGCAGAGCTTTTTACTACAATAGCTGCCGGCCTTCGGAACTCCCTCCCTGCTTCTTGTTTTCCTGACTGTACCAACATGCAGAAATTTAAAACTAATGTGAACAAGCATCCCGCTGCACAGCTCTCAATTTAGGATGACCCCCCCCCCCCTAACTTACACCCTAGTAGCCCCTTACGTCTACAGTGGCTACTTACCTTGTTTAGGGTGAACTATTTTATTTTAAAAAAAAAACTTAAAATAAAAATAAAACTTTCTATCTGTAGAACACAATACCACAGGGCTGCTTCCCAGCTGACTACAACATGATCGTTTTCAAGTCCAATGTTAACAAATTTTTGTTGAGATGTTTCTCTTAAATAATCAAATTCTGTCCACTTCACCCATCGTTTCTAATACTCTCATAATGTTGTTCACCATACAACTGGCAATCTCATTAACCCTTATCCTTGAGTGACCTTTGGGCCTTGATAAGTGACACATTAGTATATATATAAAAAAAAACAAGAAAGACACTAAGATAATTTTGGTGATAGTCATTGGCTTGAGAGAGTATGCTAAACATAGTTGGCAAATCAATAAAAATCAATGTGTATTTTGCCATCCTTTGTGGCACACCCACTTGCAATTTGTGTCATAATAGCTCTTCGGTTGACTCATAATTGGTAGAAACATTTCTGTTCACTTATTGCATTAGATATTTAAGATCCATATTTTCTTTCCAAGACATCTAAAATATCTTTATATGTACATATAAATTTTTAACAAATTATTATTTTTTTATTTATTTTTTTAAAATTTATTTTATTTTTTTTTTTTTTTAAATGGTACCAAATTGGCAGGCAAGTTATTTCCGATGAACTTTAAATGATCATAAGAAAATTTGCTGTCTTATGCGTTTCAGGGCCAGAAGCAAAATATAAAAGTGCATTTGTATTAATAGTCACAGATATTTTCTCTCCCCTTTATGGGATAATTGGTGATAAAGGCTAACTTCAACGGAACATGACCATTGTCATAAGATGTGTCATTTTAGAGATGGTTTGACTTAGTCTTCAAGTCATAATATCTTGGCCCTGTATTCGATGTAATTGAATTTTATGACATGTCATCCATTTGTTGTACTTGGATCATTCAGACTACTGTTCTCATCTTGGATGTTTATTTTCACAACGTTTCGGCTGATGTAACCTCCGACCTTCTTCAGGTGTGTCTTGTCGAATTCAGGAATCTGTACGGAATTTCGAATGGAACCTTTTATTTAATCCACGGGGGTAGATTGTTCTCGTTCCGTCAGCCATGAAGTAATTTTTATGACCGGGTAAAAATCTTAAGTAATTAGTAATTATAATCTTAGTATCGCCTTTGCTGAGGATTGAACCTTGAACCTTCAGAAGATTGTCCCTTAGAACTGATTATTACTTAGCACTTTATTTGTTGCGGCATGGGTCCTTGAGAGTTCGACAAGACGCACAAGACGTCAAAGGTTATATCAGCCAAAATGTTGTGAGAATAACATCCAAGATGAGAACAGTAGTCCGAATAATCCAAATAGAAATTATCCTAATCTCAAAAACTTCGAAACATCATGACACCCATTGCTCGGCTATTTTATTCATTCTTTTTGGAGAAAGGTTGTTACTTGTGCCACCGCTATTTGTACGTAGCTTTCTACATTTCCAATTTTTATGTGTATATTATTTCAGATGATAGTAATTAGACATTCCTGCTGAAGATTTGTACATCTGCACACACGTCTGTGTGATGTTTTGGCCTATAGACTTCTAGCTTTGGTTGAAGGCCAGCTTTTCCCTGGAAAGAAAATTGTTCCTACCATTGGTCTGTTGGATCGCTTTCTGTTATTCAGCACTCAATATGGCATCTTCTTCAGTCATTGGTTGTTTGATATGAAGGACAGATTCTATTCAACCAATAGTTAAGACCCAGCAGATCAGAATGAACTTGGGAGTAACGGCAACTAACACTCCATAAAACTCCCAAAATGGGACCTTACAACTGGATGTCAGTCTTGGCCTTTTAGCAAAATTGGTTCTGGTACAGTTTGTGACCTATGCTGAAACCAACTTTGTGTCAGCATCTCAGCCAATCAGATTGCAGCAGACGACAATTTGCAATTGCGAATTGAGTAAATCATAAAATTCATTAAGTTAAAGCGATAATGAACTCGGTTTTAGCGATAATGAATTCGGTTTTAGGATGGGTCACAAACTGTGCCGGTACCGCAAAATCAAATCTTTCTTGTCCATAACGTTATCACAAGATACAGTACAAAAAGATATCGATAGTTTAGCAATTTGAGAAGATTAATAAACATTGAAGTTTAAGATATTGGAACAGTTGAGGTAGCAGGGTCAGCCCACAGGCCAAGGAAAACATGGGAGGGCGTGATAAGAATAGACTTGAGAAAGTATTAAAAAAAAAAAAAAAAAAAAAAAAAAAGGTTACCCCCTTTTCCCACTATAAATAATTTTCTTGTCCATCATGACACCCCTCCTATTCTGAAAAACACAAATTTGATTGGCCAAGATGATTCTCCTTGACCAATCAACAGACACTTAATTTTGGCGAGCTGAATCCAAAATAAAAACCCTTATTCTTCCTCTTTTGAATGTGATCCTTGTCCAGTAAACACGTTAGGAAATTTCTCCTTAATTGAATGCGACAACTTTAATTTGAACAAGCCGTACGTGCGTGGTCCCCCTCTGTATGTGACTTAATGTGGCGAGTGTAAAATGCAATAAATTTGGGCAATTTGGGGCATTTTTGACCCCCCTTTGACCCCAAGAATTTTTCTGAGGTCAAGGATGCTCATCTTATATCCAGAACAATTGCCTCTACATTTTAGCCAAGTTTCAGAAAAATTGAATGGATGGATCAAACGTTATGGGAGAAAAGGGTCATTTTTTGCCATTTTGGGGGGCTTTTGACCCCCTGGGGTCGCGAACCAGATTTTTTCCAAGGTCAGCGATACCTATTTTCTATTAGGAACAATTGCCTCCACATTTTGGCCAAGTTTCAGAGAAATTGAATGGATGGATGAAAAATTATGAGGCAAAAAAATGTCATTTTTTTGCCATTTCGGGGCCTTTTGACCCCCTGGGGGCTAACCAGATTTTTTTTTTTAAATTGGAGAATGTCACTTTCTAACCTGACCAAAGTTACAACTTCATGCAAAATTTCAGAGAAATTCAATGGATGGTTGCGGAGAAAAATCCGGACGGACGGACATGCCTCAAAATATAAGTCCCCCGATTTTATAAATCGAGTGACCAACAATTCAGGTGGCTGTCTATTTTTCTTAGACACTAAAGAACTCTTATTATAGTTGGACTTTTTAAGCCGTTTTATTTAGAAGCCGCAAACACAATTAGTTTTGCAAAGACTTTTCATGTATTATTGTTTAATTTAATAATATTAATACACATTATCCTTTATCTCTGTCTTATGTGTCTCCTGTACGCTTTCTTTCAGCATTTTTCCGACTTCAGCAACCAACAACTGAACCGTTCTCTTGCCAAATCACTTTAAGAAAGAGATAAATAAAGATCTGACCGGAGGGGTTAGTTTGGAAGTCAATTTCTAAAAGCCGTCCAAGACATGCCAGCATGTAAAACGGATGTCAAACCGAATGAGGAATCAAAAAAGTAATTGAGGAATGTGATTTGCAAGTAAATTTTAATGATAAATTTAAATCTCATAATCATATTTTTGCCAATTGTATCAAATACAAATAAAATGATTGGATGATGAGAAATTTTATTTCAAGGAAAGCAAATGTTATTGTAAGAATATTTAAGACCCATATAGAATATTGTACTCAATCCTGGGCATCAGTAGCCATACATGGGAACGGGATAAAATTACTCAATCAATAAAATTACTTTTTTTTTTAATATTACTCAATCAATAAAATAAAATTAATCAATCAATCAATAAAATTACTCAATCAATAAAAAGAATAAAGGCTCTCAATTATAAAAATTACTATGATGAATAAATTACTATGAAATTGGTAATTGGATTCATCATAGTAATTTTTACTATGATGAATCCAATTACTATGATGAATCCAATTACTATGATGAGAAATTTCATTTCAAGGAAAGCAAATGTTATTGTAAGAATATTTAAGACCCATATAGAATATTGTACTCAATCCTGGGCACCGGTAGCCATACATGGGAACGGGATAAAATTAGGTATACAAAGAAAAGTGACTAAGTTAATAAAAAGAATAAAGGCTCGCAATTATAAAAATAGGTTGGCAGGCTTAACTAAAGAATAATCAAGGGTGATTTAATTGAGACAATCAAAGTAATTAATCAGATTTCTAAATATGGAACACTTGATATCTTTATTTGCACTGGAAATTTATTAGCATGAAAAATTTCAAAAAATAAATCTACCACACAATGATATGTCTTTTCTAATAAAGAAATATACATTTGAAATAGATTGTCTAATAAGGTTTAAAATAGCACTAGTATAAAAACATTAAGAATAAACTGGATAAATTCATAAATAAATTTTCAAAAACATTTCTGGGGTCTATCAGAATGGACCCCGAGGCAATTGAAAAGACCTAGAGGAAGGCCAAAAACCCGGTGGAGAGATGATCTCGAGAGTCAACTAGTTCCTAGTCAAGGTGGAAACAAACCTGAGATAGATTCCTCCACTAGGAGTGAAATAAAAAAAGACCCTGATGATTATGATCTGATGAAATATTTGAGAGAATTTGATCTGTATATACAAGTCATTCTATGCCAAATCAACAATGGTGACCAATGAAGGAACGGGTTTGTTTGTTTGTTTTTTCAAATTTGGTACACTTATAGATCTCCAGAATATAAATTGAATGACATCTATTTTATATATTTTTTTTTGTTCAAAACAAACCTGGTGTCAACTGTTCAATTAAAACGAAAAACAAAATAGTTGACCATGAGCTCTGCACGAAGATAATCACTCAAAAATCAAAAAGTAAACAAAATACTCGTAGAAACACACCCAATAAATGTCACCAATCGTTCGAAAATGTAATGTTCTACCAGTATTTTGTTTAATCTTCGATTTTTTAGCGATTATCGAGACTCCACGTGACTGTGTAATGTCAGCGATGTTTTTTTTATTTCATTCTAACAGAGTTAACACTAGTTCTGTATTTAACAACAAAAAAAAAAACGCTTTAAAATAAGTTAAAACACAAAAAACTTATCCAGGTAGGTAGAAGAGTAACTTATCTTGCCTTTGGCAACATTTATTTGTTGTATATTTGTTGTTTTTACACCTTTTTATGTTTTGTTGGCTCTTGTTAAAAAAAACCCTTTTTTTTTGTTAAGTCATGAACAAATTAGCTAAAAAAAAAAAAAATCGCAGTAGTGTAGAAAACGTTAAACTGGATGAATTAAAAAAAAAAAAAAAAAAAATGATGGTAATAGTATGAATTTATAAGGACATTTTTGGAGTCTATCTGATGAATTATTTAAAAGAATATGATATACATATTCATGTCTTATACATATAAAGTTGAAAAATTTAAATTTGTTTCAGTAACGGTAAAGCTTTTTAATGAATTTAATGACATCATTCAATTTTTTCTTGGATTCCCTCTGGAGTCACTAAGGTCCAATTATCACTTATTGAGGATGCAACCAAAAACAAAGGTCAATACTAAGATCAAACACAACATTTTGAGTGAAATTTCACAAGGAATACAATTTTGTATTAGAGTGTATAACAATAATATTGCGGGACCTGTGTATATGCCATACATGCATTACTTTGTTGCATACGCAGTGTATTACTTTATTTCGGAGATACAAGATAAAACGCTAAGGAATGAGAATCTAAGTAGACAGGGTTCACATTACTTCCTGGGCAACGCCAGAGAGCCCAGTTAGTTTTATGTATTCTGTGAGATTGTAGGTAAATTCACATACATATATATAGAGTTATTGTATCAAGGATGTGAATATTGATTTACTCCTCTCCAGGAGTTAGGCACAAGGTCAGTTTTTATCTTACGCCCACAAGTAAAATGTGACCCAAGGTCGGGTCGAGAAAGTGGGGTTTGAAAAGCCAGCGCCCGAGAAGGTGAGCACTCTGGCCATTAAAAATTGCCTGGGCAGCCCCGTCGGCATTCCCCGGTAGGGGTGCCTCAGGCAGTAAGCAATAAACTTACTCCTCCCCAAAGAGGGGAGGCGAAGCCTGGGAGGGTGGACCTCCTAGAACTGCACAGGACAGACCCATAGACCCGCGTAAATCAAGCCCCGGAGGTCAAGACAATACCAGTCTATGGGGTGCAGTATCCATCGGAACAGATACTACACTTGGATCTTAAACAAAGATGTGAGTATTGATTTACTCCTCTCCAGGAGTTAGGCATAAGGCCAGTTTTTATCTTACTCCCACAAGTAAGATGTGACCCAAGGTCGGGTCGAGAAAGTGGGGTTTAAAAATTGCCTGGGCAGTCCCGTCGGCATTCCCCGGTAGGGGCGCCTCAGGCAGTAAGCAATAAACTTACTCCTCCCCAAAGAGGGGAGGCGAAGCCTGGGAGGGTGGACATTCTAGAACTGCACAGGACAGACCCATAGACCCGCGTAAATCAAGCCCCGGAAGTCAAGACAATACCAGTCTATGGGGTGCAGTATCCATCGGAACAGATACTACACTTTGATCTTAGGCAAATGTGAGTAGCCAATGGCGAGAAAAAAAAAAAAAAAAAAAAAAAAAAAAAAAATCAAATCGAGATGAATCTTGGATACAATACATGAAGGAAAACAAAAGAAAATTATATTTACATTCAAAAGTAGATGAGGACTCTCCGCTACTCAATTATTGAAATCAAAGATGTAATAGTGTAAAATACCAAAAAATAACTTTAAAAA
Source organism: Sepiola atlantica (assembly GCA_963556195.1). Lineage (NCBI taxonomy): Eukaryota > Metazoa > Mollusca > Cephalopoda > Sepiida > Sepiolidae > Sepiola > Sepiola atlantica. Next base: position 19,863,157 of record OY744536.1, on the reverse strand, counting down.
TCCTATTTAAAAACTATAAAATTAATCCATTAAAATACATTTTGCTTTCTTTATAAACAAGTCAACCATTTTAATCTTTTTTTAATAGTTGAACATAAATTTTCTTATCTTTCTGTTTTTGCCAGAGATGGGGCATCCTACCAGATGCCAGACATTCAGATGTCAGGTTTAACAGCTCTGTTTTCTAGATATGTAGCTGTAGGGATTGCATAGTCATAGTGGATGGTGTATAACTCATTTCCAACTTTTAAAATCTTATCTTTTTGTTTTTGCTGGGGCGGGGGCATCCTACCGGATGCCAGACATTCTCCGGCTATTTCAGACACTCCAGCCTAGAGATCTTTTTAAGATTCTAACCGTCCCTTTAAGTGCAATTCTTAGTATTTCTCTTGCACTCGGTTCACCGGGTATACTCGCCAGATAGCTTTTGAAATTCTTTTTCATTAGTCCCGTTGCTCCTATAATTACTGGTATGATAGAGATTTTCCTAAGATTCCAGTTTCTTTTCATGTCGTACATAAGACCTTGGTATTTCGTAATCTTTTCCCTTTCTGCTCTGTTCAATCCTGCATCATTAGGGACACTGACTTCAACTAGGGGTGCAACTTTCTCCCTTTTGTCCCATATAACGATGTCAGGTTTAACAGCTCCGTTTTCTAGATATGTAGCTGTAGGGATTTCATAGTCGTAGTGGATGGTGTATAACTTATTTCCAACTGTTCTTTCTGGTATATGCTCCCAGGACTTGCTGCTACACTGGATATTTAACTTTTTACAAATAGTCCAGTGAAGATATTTACACACTCGGTTGTGTCGCATTGTATAATAGCCATCCCCCAGGAGAACCTTACAACTGGATGTCAGGTGGCTCACACTCTACTTTTGTGTGGCAGAACCTGCACTTGTTATTGTTGCTGAGACTACTCATCTTTTTAAAGGCATTTGTCATAAAGCCTTGATCTTGAGCAGCCATTGTCATTCTCTCCTGATCATAGTGGAGAGATCCTCTTAAATGAATTACTTTGTGAACCTTCAAAATTTTGAAAAGAACTTGGAAGCATTTAAACTGTCGACTAGAAAGTCATGGCTATAAAATTCTTAGCAAATCCCATGTATTAAAAGATTGAAAGTTTTGGAATAATAATTTTATAATTAGTTATAGTTTTATAACAATTTGGTTCAATTAATAATTTAATGACTGTATTAATTAAATTTAACTTTCAAAATCCTATTAAAAAAATTAAAGACTCCCGGGCAATGCCTTGTAGGTAGTCTGTCAATAAAAATAAAACCACAAAGCTTTCATTTAATACCATTGAGATACATTGCCTCACTATAAATTATCGATGGGACAATATGCCTCAAATTCGACCTCATATATCTAATCTTTAAATATTTTGGTGATATTAGTTAATAAAAGTTTGAGTTTTTGAGAAATAAAGACATTCTTGTAGTGAAAAGGTTAAGATACATAAAATTCGTTATTTTTTTTTTTGGGGGGGGTTCAACTTCAAATTATATTGGTAGTGGAACGATTTCAATAACTTTTGTTACATAATCGAAGAGGTATGACCTTCAGACCAGCTAAATTGATTGGTTTATTTGATTATGTGATACCAGAAAGATTTGAGGTTGGATTTCAGTTACAGCTTAGACTTTAGTGAAGAAACATGTAAAACAGTATTGCAGAGTAGGAGGTTTTGGAAGGAGTCGGAGTCAGAATTTCTGAAATCCTAGGAGTCAGACTTTATATCTTCCAAGTCTTAATAAAAGGGTCATTTAGGGATGGTTCAAACATAAGCAACTCCGTGTTAAGACATCGATATCCATTACTATAAGTAAATAATACATCGTTAAAGTTTTAAATAAATGTCATAGGTAACCCTTCTCCATGAAGGTGAAGGTACCAGCCTATACGAGAAAAAGGTTTAAGAATATTATCACCCCTGGCCCACAAGAAAGTCCGACAACGTCCATAGTTCCGATCACGTATAACATTTTGTGATTAAACTTATTACTTTGTAAGTATCTGAATATTTTGTTAGCTTTCAGTTACTAATATATGAAAAAAAGAGAGAGAGAGAAAGAGAAAGAAAGAGAGAGAAAGAGAAAGAAAGAGAGAGAGAGAAAGAAAGAGAGAGAGAGAGAGAGAGAGAGAGAACGTACGTGACATGAGTTGATAGAGAAAGATAATGATAAAGAGAGGGAAAACATTAAATATTTGTACAGGTTTTCTAGTACTAGTTGTCCCGATCTGGCATTGTCCAGGAGTATTTATATTTTAATTTGGTTTCGGATTTCTTTTTAAATTGTCGTTTTTGTTTTGTTTTTTATTCTTGTACCAAAATATTATTTAGAAATCTTATCGGACATATTCGCAAAATATGTTCAAAGCTGTTTTTTTTTTTTTTTTTTTTTTTTTAATTTAATGGCAATTTAAATATTTTCTTACAAATTAATTACGAGAAAAGGCAAGGGGGTGAGGAAGGTGAGGGACAAGTTTAATGAGTGATACAAAAATGAAAGTAATGATTCCCAGGTAAATACAGCTTGCTTTTAATGAAATTGAAGACCAGCAATTTATCAAATTTGGCTGGAATTTGTTAAAATAAGCAATTTGAATGGAATGAAAATTTATCCACTTTACGAGGACTGAAATCAGGTTAAATTTACATCGGAGTCACCACACCAGTGGATAATGGAAAGATAAAAATGTAAGCGGGGTTTGAAACTATCAGGGAAGCATTTTCACTGACTTCAACAGGATCATTAAAGATAAATTTCACTGAATTAAATGAAAATAATCGACTTTTCGCCTCAGCCAATAATAATTCGGCTTACGGCTCACTGGACATTTGCTCTTCCTTCTCTTCGTTGTGCTCGTCATAACACCCAGTTCAGAAAATGAATACCTAACGTGGTCTCAACTCATCACGTCAACTTTTCACTCTGCACCAGGAGGAAAGTTCCTACTCCTTTTTTTATCTCAACAAGAACTCGTCCATGCAAAACAATGCTCATTTGCATAAGTGAACTCTTTTCATTGCATAAAAATAACAAGATTTTATTTTGTAAGTGGAATACTCTAGGTTCAATTCCTGATGGATGACACGGCGCGACCCGTACTCTTTTTTCTCTTGGACCCCGCATAATGGCTGTAACAAAAAATTCAGATATTTCCAGCATTCATTTACTGTGAAGGCCTAGAATATTGACCCCTTGGTACAAGGGAAAGAGTGCTGCCTGCTGCCATGAAATACTTTATAAAGCCTGGCTAAAGATATCCAGGCCTATGCATGGATCGAGAATCAATCAACTCTTGAAATTGAAACGGTACAATGTAAAAGATATTATCAGAATTTAAAATTGAGTTTTAGTTTCGTCATCACATGTACAAATAAATCATAAAATGAATTTTGTCAATAAAGGCAAATATGAAAAAAAAAAAGCACCTGACCAGTTCTCACTCCTTACAGCTAAAATCAAGGAATTGATAACTAAATTAATTAGTAAGAAAAATCCAAAATTAATGTACATAAAAAGACTAAAATTATATTAATAGTGAAAAAAAAAAAAAATATATATATATATATATATATAAATAAAAAAGATAAAATTTGAGGGTTCTTGATAAGGTGCAGAAACGTATCTCTAATTTGATTGGCCCTACTCTTTCTTCTTCTCTACGCACCCTCTCTCACAGGCGTGATGTTGCTAGTCTCAGGCTTTTCTATAAATTCTATTATGGCATGTGTTCTTCAGAATTACGTGATCTATTCTCTGCTTTTTTTTGTTCCAGCTCGTTTGACTTGTTGGTCTAGTGGTCTCCATTAATTCGCTGTTTTGATACCTCATTGTAATACAGCTTCCTATTCCAGTAGCTTCTTTCCAAGAACAGCAGGCTTGTGGAACTTTTTCTGCTGACTGTTTTCCTCCTACCTATAATCTTGGTCTTTTCAAGACTTAGGCCAATAGGCATCTCCTGTCTTTATGATAATCATATTTGTTCTTGTTAGCTCCTTACACCAAGTGGCTTCATGCCTTGTCTGGAGCGATTTCCATAAAAAGTCCCAGCAACCACTCCTGCTTATGAAACTAAATATAAATAGTCTTAATGATCTTAAGATGGTATAAATAGTTGGATTTACTGGAGATGAAATATGAACCACCACTGTCAGCCATGATACAATTGCAATTTTTTAATAAGATTTTCCACAATGGCAGAACTGGACGCACAAAGTAAATTACCCAAATATTTGAAAAGTCTGCTACAAAGTTTAGGAAGCAGATAAGTAATAAGGTTAATTAAAACATGCAGCCAAAATTCACTGCGAATCTATCCTGAAGGTTCTCTATTTGTTTCCAAATTTTAACCACCTCTTTGGATCTATAAGTTAGACAGTTCCTGAAAATTTCAGCTCAATTGGTCTCTCCGCGAACAGATTTTACAGGCATTTGAAGAAATTAGCAATCACTAATTTTTGAAAATATAATTAGTTTTTTTTTTTTCTTTCTTTTAAAAAATTTCTAAACACCTATTGTTTAGAGTAGTTTAATGTTATCCTCTTGGGCTTCTAATTTCTCAAAGTCCACCATTTCTGAAACACTAAAATCATATATTTTAAATTTACTAAAGCTAAAAAAGATCCATCCAAATTTTTTTTTTAAATGTGTAAATCCAAGCCGTGATAGGAAAATTAGAATAATCGAAAACTCGGGATATTTATTACTTGGCAGCACTGTCTGCCGGGCATTCACATTTCTATAACAAGCTGGAAGTAGTGACAGACTTTTGTTATCTTGGAGATGTGCTGTCATCAGGTGGAGGCTGTGAACTCGCAGCAGCTACACGTTGCAAGTGTGCCTGGAAAAAATTTAGAGAGCTGCTACCAATCCTAACAAACAAACACCTGCCAACAACTACGAGAGGGCGTGTATACTCCTCATGTGTCAGAAGTGTGCTGTTGTATGGCTCAGAAACTTGGGCTGTCTCTGCTGGCATACTAAAGAAGCTGCACCGTAATGACAGGGCAATGGTCAGATGGATCTGTTTGGTGAGGCCTGAACAGTACGTTTCTTTTGAATCCCTGCTCTCACAGGTCGACTTGAAAAGCCTTACGGACATCATGCGGAAGAACAGACTGCGTTGGTTGGGTCACATTGAGCGTAGCGATGGCTGGATTGCTAAAGTCCGAAAGTTGAATGTGCCAGCAGAGAACATCACCACTGGCAGACCCAAGTTGACTTGGGAGGACGTAGTCAAACGTGATAGGAAGGCCATGGGTATGGATTCCATCAAACCTTGCCAAAGACAGGAGTGGAGAGGAAGACTTAGATTTCGAGACTAGACAATCAGGCCCCACCCTCATCAGAGGATTAATTGTGGCCTGATTCAACAAATAAACCGGTTGATGATGATGATGATGATGATGATAACCTGACCAAAATACTTTGAATAACTAATATAATTTTTTCTGCAAAGTGACAATTTCAATGTTTTTTGGATCACTAAATAGGAAAAAAATTGTGAACATTTTTTTTTTTTTTTTAAATATTTGAACTACATAAAACTATACATATTACAAGTGTACACCCTCAGCTAAAAACGACGTTAACAAAAAAAAAAATGTTTCTCCAGTGTTTGCACTAATATTCATATGAAATAATGTTCCAATTGATGAAGTTAAAGAAATAAAGAAAACGTCTCAAACTGGAAAGTTTAAAAAAGAAAAAAACGTATCAATAAGTATAGAAAAAAAAAAGAAAACACCTTATGGAAATAGAGTGAACAATGCCTTTCCAAATCCATTTCAGAGGGGGGGGGGGAATCTTGTTATTTGCTTTCTTCCTTCCCTTTAACACTTGAAATGGTTTCATCTGATACTTACTTTTACTTGCAAACTTTTGTCTGACGAGAAATATATAACATCTATATAATAAAGTGAAGTCGATTTTCCCCCGTATCTTCGGACATTATAGGTTTAGAACCAAAAGCTTCACATGCTGATCTGTTCTACCAGCCACTTAAGCCAAGTCCCCATGCATGTTTCCAGAAAATATGCGTTCATTTCGTTTTCTTTCAAGATTCCTTATATTTTCCCCAGGGAAAGCTGTTTCTCTCAACTAAGACTTCCACAGAGAGGTTGCAAATATTTTTACTCGCAATTTAATATCTACTCCTACACCGCAGAGACCTAAATGTTCATGGCCTAATAATGCCATGAACACCATTTGTGTTTAATTTTTCATTATACTCTTTTTATTTATTAACTACTGTACATTTTTTATCAAAAATAATGACGGCTTCCTTTCTTTCTTCCACATTCCAGTTTTATGGAATATAAGAATAGCGGTTTTGTAATTCTAAGATACTTCATTATTTATATTTATACATATTGACTTCTTTCTTTTTACGTTACGATTTATGTAACAAAATAATACTAACATTAATGGTACCCCAGAGAAATTAAGCTAATTCAGATTACTTTTTTAGAACTGATTTTATTTGAGAATAGCAGATTACCTTTCAGTTTATATTTCCGTACGGCTAGCATCATACGATTTATGTAAAAAAATAATACTAACATTAATGGTATACCAGAGAAATTAAACTAATTCAGATTACTTTTTTTAGAACTGATTTTATTCGAGAATAGCAGATTACCTTTCAGTTTATATTTCCGTACGGCTAGCATCATACGATTTATGTAACAAAATAATACTAACATTAATGGTATACCAGAGAAATTAAACTAATTCAGATTACTTTTTTTAGAACTGCTTTTATTCGAGAATAGCAGATTACCTTCCAGTTTATATTTCCGTACGGCTAGCATCATACAATTTATGTAACAACAAAATAATAACATTACCGCTGCACTCCAGGGATGTTTTCTTGTAATTAAATTAGGAAAACTTTTTTTTACAATTAAATTCGGAAAACACCATTTTTCTTTATCGGCTATGTAAAAAAAAAATGTTTAATTTTCATTTTATTTAAATTATGTAAACAACTTTTTCGATGCCTATTCGTACAAAAAAAACAAAAAAAACGGTTTACTTTTTTATTGAAAAGTTTAAAAAAAACAAAAAAAAAACATGTTTTAGTAAATAAATAAACAAAGCCATGTTTACACTTGAAACTGAGTCTGTTTAATATTTTCTTTCTTTTTAAGTAAAACATGTTTTTTAAGTAAACATAAGTTGCCGAGAGTAATGTCGAAACTCATTTCACTCGGTATAATTTATGTGACCGAAATAGAAATTCCCCTCAACGAAAACCAACAAAGTAGTTGAACATATTTTACCGGTTTTGTTTTAAACATCTATTTTTGGCAAGTGTTTCAATTTATAACTTTATTTATTTAATGTCAGCAAATACTTAGTGGGTTCTCTTAGTTACAAAAATAATAAATTTCCCAGATTTGCTAAGAGGGAAAAGAAACAAAAAATATCCAATACAGAATTTTTTAGATAAGGATTGATAATTTATATTATTCCTGTTGGACTACTATTCTTGGTTGTTATATTCACATTTCGGCCGATGTAACCTTCAAAGAAGGTCGGGGGTCACGACGGCTGAAACGTTGTGAATATAACAACCAAAATGAGAATAGTAGTCTGAATAGGCCAAACATACACAAAAAAAACAATCAGTTGCACTTTGATTATTTTTTTTTGTTACAATTACTTTTTTTTTTTTTTTTTAAATTAAATCAATATTTTATATTTTCCCGGGGACCTGCTAGTATATATATATATATATATATATTTATATAAGGTGAGTCAATGAAAAATAGTTAGACCTGTAAATGGAAACAGATCAATATCTTCAGTTATTCAGAACAAGGAGCATTTAGTAAATAAAAATATTTATTCTTCTTCTCTTTCAATTGCATTCCTTAAGCACGGCTTTTCAAAGATTAAAATCTTATCATCAGAGTAAGTAGAGATTGATAAGTTGACAGATAAGAACAGTCAATATTCAAAATTTGGAAAAAGTTTTGTTTTTTTTAAAGTTCTTTTTAAAAGGTTTTAAAAATTCAAACAAGTGTGTTTCAATGTAAATGAACGTCACCAAATACGGAGATCCAAGTTGTATGGGGTTCAAATGTAATTGGTAAATCCAGAAGAATCTGCATGAAAATCCAACGGCGAAGATTCCACCCAAGTCCTTAGTCCATTTACAGGTCTAACTATTTTTCATTGACTCACCTTATTTTTTGCTCTATCCAGTATATTGAGCTTTCCTCATCTCACAATAGGTCTAATTCTCTAAAAGTTATCTTTTAGTTATAAACCTTCATATATATAATTATATATATATATATATACACACTGTTCTTTATTATAGAGTTGAGGATAAAAGTACAGAAAGAAATGATTTTAAATAAAGGGATAAAATCTGTATATAATAGTTATCATCATCATTAGTTTAATGTCGATTTTACAAGTTGCCATGCGTTAAACAGTTTTTAAAAAATTGACTTCCAAACTGACCTATCTCTGATTAGGTCTTTATTTATTCCTTTTTCTCTCAAGTCCATTCTTATCACTTCCTCCCACGTTTCCCTGAGCCTTCCTGTGTCAACTGAACCTCCTACGTTAACCAAAGAACTCTTATCCATTTTTTCAATGTGGCCATACCATCGAAATCTCCTGTTTTGCATACATCTCCCTATATTGTCCAAATTTAATCTTCCTCTGAGGTCATCAGATCTAAGACTGTCTTTAAGACTTATATCACACATTCATGATATCATTTTTGTATCATTTAAGCTACATGCAACATATGTCCTCAGCCTTCAAACATATTTTGTCTCTTATGGTATAAATAGAATTAAAATCTGTTTTTAAAAATTCAGTCACTGGAAAAAGAAGGTTCATGCTCCTTCAGGGGAACACTTTAAAAATGCAAGAGGTCATAAATTTGTGTAATCAAGGAAGGTGCGAGAGCGCTCTATCCCTTAATAGACTTCAAAAACGGCCTATGCTAGAAATCATTTCTTTGATCAATCATAACGCAAAAACCAATAAATCAAATAAGTTAAAACTTTGCACAACATTTTTTTTTTTTATAGGTTCTATAAGTGTGTAGAATTTCAGCATCATTAGTCAAGGCAACCCAGAGATCCAGAAAGGTCAGGCATGATTTTGTGTTATTCGTGTGTACGTACGTATGTATGTGCCACCCTGTATCTCATCAACTATTTGATGGATTCAACTGATTTTTGGCAGAGATAGAGGTTATAGGGTCTAGTTGATGGCATTTTAATTTCAGTTTACCATATACCTTAGTTTTCCAGAAAATTCAAAAAAAACTTACAAATGACCATTGTATTGAGGCATAGTCTTTACAAAAGTAGTGACATTCCATGATAAATGCCAGTATACTGAAATCATATGCCCTTAATAGGGTTAAGATGAAAATTCATATACACTAAATGTACAAAAGCAAGGAAATTCCCAAATTTTTACAATTTTATTGTCATTAAGGGTATGCGAGCACAACAGGGCTATGTATTTTACTGGTAGGAATTTTTCTTCAGCGCACCTCACACACTTCATCCACTCATGCATAGAGATGTATACTGTAGTGATGTGATAATGAAATGGTTTGGTTGATATGTAGCCATACCCTTAATGACAATAAAAGTGTAAAAATTTGTGAATTTCCTTGCTTTTGTACATTTAGTGTGTATGAATTTTCATCTTAATCCTATTAAGGGCATATGATTTCAGTATACTGGCATTTTTCATGGAATTTAATTATAGTTTAAAACCCGAGTGTAAAAGAACACTTATAGTAAAGTTTCACATAATCACCATTTAATATCCGTACAAAATATATATATATATTTTTTTTAAATTGTCAATTTCCTCTATGCCACATCCATCGTATCATTCTCATATCATTTCTCTCCATGCAACACATGTCCTCAATCCTCACTGACCAGGTTTCACTTCATACATCATACTGCATACACATGCCTGATAGACCCTTCCCTTGGTCGACAGTGGTAATGTTTTGCTGGTTAATAATGGCAGAAGTTCCCTGAACTTCATCCACTCTTAATTCTTGTAATCACACTAGCACCTGCTCCACCCTGTGCTCCAACGGTATTACCAAGGTAAAACTTCTCGACAGCTTTGCGATCTAGATATACTGGTGTGTCAACATGATTATATCGTATATAACCTCATAGTCATCAAAAAACATCAGTGAGGTTTGTAAACAAAGCTTTAAACTTTTTCAAGTGTGACAGGGCTTTAGGGGGTTGAAAAAAAAATATGTAGAAATTAAGTGTTGAGTGAATCGTTTTGTAGAAACCGACATCAAGACTTTTTTGTTGATATTGCAGTTTTTCAGAAAAAAACATCTTTTCATGCATTTGATAATTTCAGAAGTTTGAATAAACAGCAGAAAAGAAATTATTTCATTGTATTTTTATCAAGGAGATATCTTAAAAAACAATTGCATTGTAACTACATGTTACGATTAAAATGCAATAAAGAATATCTATTCACATGGCTAGTTTTGCTAATTATCTTTTTATCTTTAATTTTAGATAAAAGTTAAAAATGGACGAGAATAGTTGTTCAATTGAAAAGATTTTTCAATCAAGTTGTTACACTGTTAGAGAAGGAACGTTTTCAAAGATAGACATTAATGATATTTAAATACAAGAAATAGAACTCTTAAACATTAGAGCAAGCTTGCAGAACCTCGTGATGTTGTTGATGTTTGCAATCACTACATGAATGTGTGTATCAGTATTCAAGACACAGGGAAAAATACATGGACCCATTTGCCACCTATAAAGTAACAGTGAAAACCAACTTGTACTAAATCTTATTATGAACAATTAAAAATACAAAGGATAAATTATACCGTGACAAATTGTGCAAAAGATATTTCAATAAGTTGTTCATCGGGAAATTAGATCAAGAAGATACAGAAGAAGGCATGTAAGTTGACGAGGAGCCCATTGTTGAACTATCAATTGAATCAGCCATAAATATGACTAGTCATTAAAACCGCTCAGTTGTTCACCAATCAAAACTGTCAGAAATAATACATCTATTTCCCTTGGTAACTGTAAAAATCAATGATCTAACAACCAAGTTTAGCCTGATAGTCGCAGCTGCACTTGAAAAGACTTCACTTGCGATCTCTAACACCAAAGAATATGAAAGCTGTTAAAACCTAACCTAATTAATCAAAGAAAAAATGCTTACTAGTGGCATGAATATCTGAATGATAGCCAACTTGTTTTCAAATAGGGTCAAGCTAGTGAGCAGTGTTAGCAAACAATGTTCAGTCAGCTTACCTGTGCCATTTCACAGCACTACACGAATGTTTTTGAAAATGTTAATAACAAAGGAGTGGTGCAATTGAATGCCATGAAACCAATGAACAATAAGCGTCATGTTTTTATTCAGACATTTTCTTTTATTAGACTAGTTGACTCTCCTGAGGCTATAGAGTCTAGTCTTACCAAGGGGGGGATGGTAGCTGGATTCGTACCATTCCTAAGGGTATTAGAGTGAAAGTAAGACAACAGCTCAATGGAGACATATGGCAAGATGAAACGGTCAACTGCAATCTTACCACTGAGCCAATTTTACATCAACGAAAACAGACGGACGGACACACGCTACTTGAAACATTAATTTCGGTGCTTGTGCTGTTCAGCGGCCGTATTAAAAAAATATTTTTTTTATAAAAACAATATCATATACTTATTCAGCATTATATTCTTACTCACTGTACAAAAAAGTAGAAAAGATTATCCGCTAGAACTTTAATTACAAGTATTTTTCCATTCTGCGTATCATAACAGCGATTCGTTCACTAAGCCTCCATCTTCTTTCTTAAGAAGATTTCGAATTATCTGCCCATGAAATCTTCTTAAGAAAGAAGATGGAGGCTTAGTGAACGAATCGCTGTTATGATACGCAGAATGGAAAAATACTTGTAATTAAAGTTCTAGTGGATAATCTTTTCTACTTTTTTGTACAGTGAGTAAGAATATAATGCTGAATAAGTATATGATATTGTTTTTATAAAAAAAATATTTTTTTAATACGGCCGCTGAACAGCACAAGCACCTTAATTTCAAATAATAAAAGTGACGTACATGTGTATGGCTTGCTTCTATCATCATGTACGCAAATTTATTTTCATGAAAAACACTGGGTAGCCTGCTAGTTTAAAATAAAGATTTTTTTGATTTTTTTATAACTTTCTTGTAAACACGAAACATTAACATTTTGGTAATTTCGTAACAGATTTATTTATCTTTTAAATGTAATTGTAAAGAAAGGTAAAGAAAAAAAAAATCAATTTGCCTTTTCACTTGCAATTTAGAAAAATCAAGTCAGTCTCTCTAAATAAAGGAACATTTGAACACAAATGCTAAATATTTGTCCAGGAAATAAAACAATATTGCTTAACAGAACTATTTGTTGTATTAAAATAAAAATGAATCATTGAATTAAAAAACAATAACAAATAATAGATAATTAATAAAAAAATTTTTTTCAAAACGAATATGCAAATTAGTTAACCCTGCAATTGATATTGCATATAAATAAGTATATAAAAAAATATGGTGTGTCTATCATGTAGAGTTGAATTAGCTTGAAATAAGGCATTTTGACTTTACCGTTAGCATGAGAAATGAGCTCAACTGTTGCATTTATTCATATATATATATATATATTCATATATATATATATATATATATATATATGTAAAAGATGAAAAATAAATGTTTTTATTAACTAAATTACTCCTTGTTTTGAACAATTGAAAATACCGATTTGCTTCCATTTGCAGGTCTTATTAATTTTCATTGACGTACCATATATATATATATATATATATATATATATATGTGTGTATGAGAGAGATGATCAGTAACAGATTAACTGATGTGAAAAGAGACCTTTTGTCTAAAGATTTTATTTGATAATTAAAAACTCAAATGATAATTAAATTCAGGATTTTTTTTTTAAAGAATGCAAAATTCAAAAGTAAGAGTAAATTCAGTGTTATTTATATTCATGATTCGTAGAGGAATTCTCTAACGAGAAGTCATTTAGTCCAAATAATCATTTAAATTATCAAATATTGTTAATCGAATTCAAAGTTTCTTTTTCATATTTACATTAATCTTTTTATACAAATAGATATGTATTCCAGTTTAGTTCTTAAATTTCAAATAGAATTTGATCCATGTTATAAACTGTTTCTATGTGTCAAGATCATTACTGCAAGTAGATTGGTGAGTCGGGTATTTTATGAGCTGAGAAAGACAAAATTATTGATGGGTAGCAATAAAACTCCAACTTGTTTTAATGGTGGCTTTGTTGGGTAAGGAGAAAACCTACAGGAAGTCAGACGTTTATGAAGTTCAATGTTTGATGAGATGAATCTTTTATATAAATAAAGTGCCTGTCTGTCTGTTCACTATAAACTATGAATAGAATTCAACCAAACTTAGTATGCAATGTTATAATCACGTGACCATCATAGGCTATGTGAAGTTAACTCTGAAGGTCATGAAAGATAAACAAAAAAAATATGGTCAAAGCCATTTCTTATTAAAATGAGACTCCAATCAAAAGTTTTTTTAAATAGAAAATCTGAAAAAACAGGAACAGGAGGAAATCAGAATCAAACTCAAGTTTTATAATAATGATTGCTTTTGAAAAAGTGTGTGTGGGTGTGTAATATCTATATCTCTATATATATATCTATATCTCTATATATAGATATCTATATATAATAATAATAATCCAGGTAAAACATCCACAGGGTAGTAATCCAAAGAATTTCAACCGGGTTTATAAAAAGTGCTCGATATCAAATAGAGCCTTTATATATGATTATTTTTATTTACAAAGACATGTACAAAATCTGCGACACTGGCATGTCGATGTTATCGATCAACAGCTATTATAAATTGAGATCTCATCAGACAGAGTTAGAATCCGATCTTAACCGTAGATCATATTTAGAAATATGATCTACGGTTAAGATCGGATTCTAACTCTGCCTGATGAGATCTCAGTTTATAATAGCTGTTGATCGATAACATCGACATGCCAATGTTATCGCAGATTTTGTACATGTCTTTGTAAATAAAAATAATCATATATATCTATATGCATATATCTATCTATCTCTATCTCTATCTCTCTATCTCTATCTCTCTATCTCTATCTCTATCTATCTATATCTCTATCTATCTATATCTCTATCTATCTATCTATATCTCTATCTATCTATATCTCTATCTATCTATCTATATCTCTATCTATCTATATCTCTATCTATCTATCTCTATCTCTCTATCTCTATCTATCTATCTATCTATATCTCTATCTATCTATCTATATCTCTATCTATCTATCTATATCTCTATCTATCTATCTATATCTATCTATCTATCTATATCTCTATCTATCTATCTATATCTCTATCTATCTATCTATATCTCTATCTATCTATATCTATATCTCTATCTATCTATATCTATATCTCTATCTATCTATATCTATATCTATATCTATATGAGAAAGGAAGGATGATAGTAATCCGACTTAATGAGAAATGAAAATGAAAAAAAACCAAGAGATATTTTTTATACATTCATCAACGTTTCGCCTTTATTGTAAGATTTCCTCAGGATGATAATTTGAAGGAAAAATGTCATGCAAGTACATCGAAATTTTGGGTGGACATGATGGACAGATAAAGGAAAGTACTAGCTGTGGACGAAACGTTGATGAATATATAAAAAATATCTCTTGTTTTTTTTTTTCCTTTTTCATATATATATATATATATATAATTTTACTTCCTGCCTTGCTTGTTTGTTTTATGAACTTCTAGGGTTTTGGAGATTCTGAAATTACATTACTCAGAGTCATCATCATCATCATCAGATTTTGATAATTTACGGTTCTGCAAGGGGGGGGGGTCAACCTAACTTGGAATCTGTGCAGCGAGATGTCTGTTTACATTAGTTTTAAATTTCTGCATGTCAGTACTGTCGGGGAAACAGGGGGCAGGGAGGGAGTTCCAGAGGCCAGCAGCACGAGGAAAGAAGCTATTTGAGTAGAAAGCTCTCCGGCATCTGGGGACCTCCACAGTGAATGAATGAGATTTAGTTGATTGTCTAGTTAGTCTAGTGAATTTACATCGAGGGGGCACCAAAGTAGCCAATTCATCGGAGCATAATCCATTGAAGTATTTGTAAAACAAGCACAAGGATGCTACATTGCGGCGATGGGACAGGGATTGGAGCTTGGTAGACAGTGAGGGACCTATTAGGTTGGCGAATC
This sequence comes from Sepiola atlantica, assembly GCA_963556195.1. NCBI lineage: Eukaryota > Metazoa > Mollusca > Cephalopoda > Sepiida > Sepiolidae > Sepiola > Sepiola atlantica. The sequence goes on along the minus strand of OY744536.1, from coordinate 19,847,803 downwards.
TTTTTTGGACCTTGTCAAGGAGGGAGAGACTAGTAGATGATGCACAAGCCAAGATGTGGCAACAATACTCCATGCATGGGCGGATGGTGGCTTTGTAGAAATACAGGACAATGTCAGGTGTGAGGAGTTTACTAGCACGGTAGAGGGAGCCAACCTTCTTTGCGGCAGCCTTGGCAATGTCAAATACATATTTGTTCCAATTCATGTTACCTGTGAAAGTTAAGCCGAGGAGTTTGAATGATGAACTCTCAGGTAGGGTGTTATTTGCCATGACAATCGGTGGTTGGAGAGGTGTCTTGTTATTGAAGGAAAGGAGCTTTGTCTTTGCGGCATTAAAAGTTACCAACCATTTATGACCCCAATCCACTACAGTTTGGAGGTCATTTTCTAAGGATTCAGCCATTGCCTCAGATATGATCACGTCTGTTTTGCCAACATGGCGAGAGTAAGGCGTGGTGTCGTCAGCAAATAAACCAATCTCAGACTCAGTGAGATCGTTTATATAGATTAGGAACAATAAAGGTCCAAGGATAGATCCCTGGGATACACCAGCATTTATGTCATGTTACTTAGTTGAACGGCCATCGAGGACAACCTGGATTTTTCTTTTGGTTAGGAAGGATCTAATTATATTAAATAATTGCCCAGTAATTCCGTATGAGCATATTTATTTTAGTTGAAATTATTGACGTTTTAATAAGGGGGTTCATAGTTTGGAGCAGGAGTCCACATTGATTCCTGGAAAATGTCAGGTGTGCCTTGAGGGTGGGTGGGTAGGTAGAGGTCGTGTAAAGACTATAGATTTACTGGAATTAATTTCAATCAATGTCACTTTTCATAAACCTTCTCGTACCCAATGAATGGTGAGTACAACTTCAGTCACACCCCAAAAATGTAATTCAACCAATAGAAGAATCTATCAGACATGCGTACGCAATGTAGTGATGAATGGAGGCGAAACCTGATCAGTGACGGTTGAGGACATTCGTTACATGGAGAGAAATGATATGAGAAGGATACAATGAATGTTTAATATGAGACTTAGATCTGATGACTTCAGAGGAAAATTAAATTTGAACAGTATAGGGAGATGTGTGCAGAACAGGAGAACTCGATGGTATGGTTACATTGAAAGAATGGATGCGAGTTCTTGGACCAGTAGACGTAGAATAGTTAAGGTAGCAGGTTCAGTTAACAGGGGAAGGCCAAGGAAATCATGGGAGGAAGTGATAAAAATGAACTTGAGATCAAGAGGCATAAATAAAAACCTGATCAGAGATAGGTTAGTTTGGAAGGCGATGTCTTTAAGCTGTTCAACACGTGAACCAGAATTTTTCTGAGGTCAAGGGTACTCATTTTATATCCAGAACAATTGCCTCTACATTTTGGCCAAGGTTCAGAAAAATTGAATGGATGGATCAAACGTTATGGGAGAAAAGGGTCATTTTTTGCAATTTTGGGGGCTTTTGACCCCCTGGGGGTGCGAACCAGATTTTTTCCAATACTTGTTTTCTCTTAGGCACAATTGCCTCCACATTTTGGTCAAGTTTCAGAGAAATTGAATGGATGGATGAAAAGTTATGGGGCAAAAAATGTCATTTATTGCCATTTCGGGGCCTTTTGACCCCCTTGGGGGGGGGGGGGGGGTAACCAGATTTCAAAAAAAAAAATAGGAGAATGTCACTTTCTAACCTGACCAAAGTTACAACTTCATGCAAAATTTCAGAGAAATTTAATGGATGGTTGCGGAGAAAAATCTGGACGGACGGACATGCCTCAAAACAAAATAATAATGTTATATGGTGTTAAGAGCTGGACACAAAAGCACATATGATCCCTCATTCAATCCCAGACAACGCCAGGTCTTCTTGCTAGTAAACGTTAGGTCTGTAGCATAAGAAAGTAAAGAAAAGCAGCTAACAAGTGAAATGCTTCTCACCTGCAAAGATGTGATCATGCCCGTATGTCCTTGGAGAATAGCGACTGGTGCTTTGGATCTTAAACACCAGACACGAATGATCTTATCACAGCTGCCTGCAGCAATTAGTGTGTTCTCGTAGTTAACTGCCATGTCAGTAATCTCAGCAGAGTGGCCACGTAATGTGGCCAACAAACGTCCATCTGCGGTACTCCAGATTTTTACTAAATGATCATCAGCTCCCTGCAACAAATCGGGGGTGAAAGAAAATAAATAAATAAAAACCTTGCTTACAAACGAACAAATAAATTTTTTTTATTTATTTTTTTTTTAATTTTTTTTTATTTTTTTCAAAATTTATTATTAATATATATATATTTTTTTTAATTATTACTATTTATTTTTTAAGCTGTTTAATTATATTAAATAATCTTATAAAAAGCATTTCAGGTTAAAGAAACTTTTCTATATCAAATACGTTGGATCAATGAAATACAATTTTGATGGAAATTTAATTGAAGCTTACCTCAGTGTTTATATGGCAGCCAATGGCTGATAATTTTAAGATTTTCTCGGGAGAGGATAAAAAATAAATTAAAAAAGTCAATCTCTCTCTCTCCCTCTCTATATATAAAGGATTTACTCCTAAACTAATGGACCAATCATATATATTCTAGGCAACATAGATGTTATTTAGCTTTTTAAAATACATGCTTAGATAGATATTTAAATTAATCATTGGCTGAGAATGAACCATAAATAATTTCAAAGACATACATACCGTTATAATATATTCTCCTGTTCGATCAAATGTTAAACAATAGACGGCTGACAAATGCCCTAACTTCCGGGCATGCAGACCCATCCGTGTATAGATGTGGGCTGGAATGAGATGAGGTTTGTGACTCGCGCCATTTAGTTCTCGTGAATGCAATACGAGTTCTGAAATAGGGAGGGAAAAAAATGTAAAATACGTGACTGAAGATTCAAGGGAAGAATTTTGTTTTTTACTGATCACCTACATAAATTAGATATACATATAGATTAATTTTTATTTATTTATTTTTTTTTTTTTAAATCGAATTATAAAAATATTGTTTCTTTAGAATCACAACTATAAAAAGAAGCATCTCATTTTTTAAATGAGCCAATTTTGGGAGTGGATGCTCCAATAGACATAAACGCCAAGAATCTTTGTGCATTTCAATAAGTAGTTTTTTTTTAAATTTTAATTTTACTTATGATACTATAATGGGTGCCGCCATCTTGTTTGAGACTACTGCAGTACAAAATGCTAATCATCGTGGACACATGATTTTTATCGACTCTGGTTATATGAATACACGTATTGGCCAGGCATGGCACACAATCAACTCTCTTAACAAAACTCTTGAGGCATCCGTCAAAATCCTCCTCCTCGATGGATCAGACTCTTAGATGTTGCTCCATCTAAGAAACTTGACAAATCATACGCCAAAATGCTATGCATCATCTACAACATATGGCAAGACAATATAACAGACAAAATGTTGTATAGTTGTCTTCCAGCCGCATCTGCAGTTGTTAAGCGCCAACTTTTGGCGCTCGCTGGACATGTATCCAGACATAACGACCCTGCTGGAAAAGTGCTCCTGAAGTCCTCAGAGGTCAAGCACCAAACTGGATCAAGACTCTTCTTGAGAAGGACACTGGATTCTTGGGATTGGAGCTTCTGGACACAAATAGTAAGCAAATATCACGGTGCATTAACTTTGTTACTAATTAACTTATCCTCGAGTAGCTTTTGGGCCTTGATAAGTGGTGACTAGTTTATAACAAAAAAAATTAATTACGGGATATTATCAACAAGTTCCTTGCTAAAAATGTTTTCAGTAATTGTTTAGTATTGATATAGGTCACTATGTGCCGGTTCTCAACTGCACAGCTGCCAGGACTATTACAGGTATCTCCTTGATAAAAAAAAACAATTTTTTTTTTTTTAAATGCATGTATGACAAAACAAAGGCATCATCAAACAGTTTACTTACTGTAATTTGGTGTGACTGTATTTCTTGGAGGCAATAAAGATGCCTGATGCATTGTAGCAACATGATGTGGGAGTTTCCATCTTGTTACTTGGATATCTAAGAGAGAAAACAAATATTAAATAGCACTAAATTCTTGGAATTAGAATAAGAATTATTGATGCTTATATAGATCAGGGCACATGAAAAATCGCAGTTCCAAATAAATTAACTGGAAAACTCTTTGATATACTTATGTATCAGGCAAAAATAAGTATTTACACAAAAAAAAAAAAAAAAAGTAAAAATTATTGAGTAGAATTTTAATTAGAAATAAAAATCAATTTTATCGTATTTTCATCAACCGCCATTGATACGAGCGCAATCAGGGGGCTGTAACTCAGTCTGTCATATAAACATGTAATAAATCAATTGCGGTGGGCAAAATACGAGAAGACTGATTTTTATTTTTAATTAAAATTCTACTTGATAATTTTTCCTAATTTTTGGTGGTGGATACTTATATTTGCCTGATACATATGTGTAAACAATAGTTTTATTTGAAAACGCGTTTTTCATATGTGCCTTGATCTATATAAGCACCAAATTATTTTTATGCATTTGTTAGGGTTAGTTTGCAAATGTTTATACAAGAGAGTTTTCACTAAGTATTTAACCGTATTACTATTACACAGGATTGTGGCGGATAGACACCAAAGATGAGGATGATAAGATGGTACCATATTAACAATAGCCGATGTTACTACTGAATGGATGATACAACACCGATAGGGGATATACATAAGAACAGTACACGGTGGTCAGAAAGCCTCGTTACCCCTACCAAAAAGTAACAATAATAGACAAATGATAACCAAAGCTCAGCTTCATACAGATCATGGTACCGCATCATTTCGGAATTTTTTAGATGAGGATCGATAATTTGGACTACTCTTCTCATTGTGGATGTTATTCTCACATTTCAGTCGATTTAACCGTTAATTAGTTCTAAGTGACAGTCTTCTGGAGGTTGAAGGTTCAATCCTCAGCACGGGTGATACTAAGAATACAATTGCAAATTACTCAAGACTTCTATCTGGTCATGACTGACGGAACAAGAATAATCTACCCCCGTGGATTAAATAAAGGATTCCGTTCGAAATTCCATACAGATTCCCGAGTTCGACAAGACGCACATGAAAAACGTTGGAGGATACATCGACCGAAACATTTTGAGAATAACATCCAAGATGAGAACAGTAATCCAAATAATCCAAAAATAATGATGTTCCTACAGACGTTATTGATGCGAGTGTCAATGAAAGTGAATAAACTGAATCCATCACACGTTCTATTATTGAAGTTTTTCTAGTGTTTTTTGTTGTACTGTTCTTAAAGTGAATAAACTGAATCCATTACACGTTCTATTATTGAAGTTTTTCTAGTGTTTTTTGTTGTACTCTTCTTAAAGTGAATAAACTGAATCCATTACACGTTCTATTATTGAAGTTTTTCTAGTGTTTTTTGTTGTACTCTTCTTAAAGTGAATAAACTGAATCCATTACACATTCTATTATTGAAGTTTTTCTAGTGTTTTTTGTTGTACTCTTCTTAAAGTGAATAAACTGAATCCATCACACGTTCTATTATTGAAGTTTTTCTAGTGTTTTTTGTTGTACTGTTCTTAAAGTGAATAAACTGAATCCATTACACATTCTATTATTGAAGTTTTTCTAGTGTTTTTTGTTGTACTCTTCTTAAAGTGAATAAACTGAATCCATTACACATTCTATTATTGAAGTTTTTCTAGTGTTTTTTGTTGTACTCTTCTTAAAGTGAATAAACTGAATCCATCACACGTTCTATTATTGAAGTTTTTCTAGTGTTTTTTGTTGTACTGTTCTTAAAGTGAATAAACTGAATCCATTACACATTCTATTATTGAAGTTTTTCTAGTGTTTTTTGTTGTACTCTTCTTAAAGTGAATAAACTGAATCCATCACACGTTCTATTATTGAAGTTTTTCTAGTGTTTTTTGTTGTACTGTTCTTAAAGTGAATAAACTGAATCCATTACACATTCTATTATTGAAGTTTTTCTAGTGTTTTTTGTTGTACTCTTCTTAAAGTGAATAAACTGAATCCATCACACGTTCTATTATTGAAGTTTTTCTAGTGTTTTTTGTTGTACTGTTCTTAAAGTGAATAAACTGAATCCATTACACATTCTATTATTGAAGTTTTTCTAGTGTTTTTTGTTGTACTCTTCTTAAAGTGAATAAACTGAATCCATCACACGTTCTATTATTGAAGTTTTTCTAGTGTTTTTTGTTGTACTCTTCTTAAAGTGAATAAACTGAATCCATTACACGTTCTATTATTGAAGTTTTTCTAGTGTTTTTTGTTGTACTCTTCTTAAAGTGAATAAACTGAATCCATTACACGTTCTATTATTGAAGTTTTTCTAGTGTTTTTTGTTGTACTCTTCTTAAAGTGAATAAACTGAATCCATCACACGTTCTATTATTGAAGTTTTTCTAGTGTTTTTTGTTGTACTGTTCTTAAAGTGAATAAACTGAATCCATTACACATTCTATTATTGAAGTTTTTCTAGTGTTTTTTGTTGTACTCTTCTTAAAGTGAATAAACTGAATCCATCACACGTTCTATTATTGAAGTTTTTCTAGTGTTTTTTGTTGTACTGTTCTTAAAGTGAATAAACTGAATCCATTACACATTCTATTATTGAAGTTTTTCTAGTGTTTTTTGTTGTACTCTTCTTAAAGTGAATAAACTGAATCCATCACACGTTCTATTATTGAAGTTTTTCTAGTGTTTTTTGTTGTACTGTTCTTAAAGTGAATAAACTGAATCCATTACACATTCTATTATTGAAGTTTTTCTAGTGTTTTTTGTTGTACTCTTCTTAAAGTGAATAAACTGAATCCATCACACGTTCTATTATTGAAGTTTTTCTAGTGTTTTTTGTTGTACTGTTCTTAAAGTGAATAAACTGAATCCATTACACATTCTATTATTGAAGTTTTTTTAGTGTTTTTTGTTGTACTCTTCTTAAAGTGAATAAACTGAATCCATTACACGTTCTATTATTGAAGTTTTTCTAGTGTTTTTTGTTGTACTGTTCTTAAAGTGAATAAACTGAATCCATTACACGTTCTATTATTGAAGTTTTTCTAGTGTTTTTTGTTGTACTCTTCTTAAAGTGAATAAACTGAATCCATTACACGTTCTATTATTGAAGTTTTTCTAGTGTTTTTTGTTGTACTCTTCTTAAAGTGAATAAACTGAATCCATTACACGTTCTATTATTGAAGTTTTTCTAGTGTTTTTTGTTGTACTCTTCTTAAAGTGAATAAACTGAATCCATTACACGTTCTATTATTGAAGTTTTTCTAGTGTTTTTTGTTGTACTCTTCTTAAAGTGAATAAACTGAATCCATTACACGTTCTATTATTGAAGTTTTTCTAGTGTTTTTTGTTGTACTGTTCTTAAAGTGAATAAACTGAATCCATTACACATTCTATTATTGAAGTTTTTCTAGTGTTTTTTGTTGTACTCTTCTTAAAGTGAATAAACTGAATCCATTACACGTTCTATTATTGAAGTTTTTCTAGTGTTTTTTGTTGTACTCTTCTTAAAGTGAATAAACTGAATCCATTACACGTTCTATTATTGAAGTTTTTCTAGTGTTTTTTGTTGTACTCTTCTTAAAGTGAATAAACTGAATCCATTACACGTTCTATTATTGAAGTTTTTCTAGTGTTTTTTGTTGTACTCTTCTTAAAGTGAATAAACTGAATCCATTACACGTTCTATTATTGAAGTTTTTCTAGTGTTTTTTGTTGTACTGTTCTTAAAGTGAATAAACTGAATCCATTACACATTCTATTATTGAAGTTTTTCTAGTGTTTTTTGTTGTACTCTTCTTAAAGTGAATAAACTGAATCCATTACACGTTCTATTATTGAAGTTTTTCTAGTGTTTTTTGTTGTACTCTTCTTAAAGTGAATAAACTGAATCCATTACACGTTCTATTATTGAAGTTTTTCTAGTGTTTTTTGTTGTACTCTTCTTAAAGTGAATAAACTGAATCCATTACACGTTCTATTATTGAAGTTTTTCTAGTGTTTTTTGTTGTACTCTTCTTAAAGTGAATAAACTGAATCCATTACACGTTCTATTATTGAAGTTTTTCTAGTGTTTTTTGTTGTACTCTTCTTAAAGTGAATAAACTGAATCCATTACACGTTCTATTATTGAAGTTTTTCTAGTGTTTTTTGTTGTACTGTTCTTAAAGTGAATAAACTGAATCCATTACACGTTCTATTATTGAAGTTTTTCTAGTGTTTTTTGTTGTACTCTTCTTAAAGTGAATAAACTGAATCCATTACACGTTCTATTATTGAAGTTTTTCTAGTGTTTTTTGTTGTACTGTTCTTAAAGTGAATAAACTGAATCCATTACACGTTCTATTATTGAAGTTTTTCTAGTGTTTTTTGTTGTACTCTTCTTAAAGTGAATAAACTGAATCCATTACACGTTCTATTATTGAAGTTTTTCTAGTGTTTTTTGTTGTACTGTTCTTAAAGTGAATAAACTGAATCCATTACACGTTCTATTATTGAAGTTTTTCTAGTGTTTTTTGTTGTACTCTTCTTAAAGTGAATAAACTGAATCCATTACACGTTCTATTATTGAAGTTTTTCTAGTGTTTTTTGTTGTACTCTTCTTAAAGTGAATAAACTGAATCCATTACACGTTCTATTATTGAAGTTTTTCTAGTGTTTTTTGTTGTACTCTTCTTAAAGTGAATAAACTGAATCCATTACACGTTCTATTATTGAAGTTTTTCTAGTGTTTTTTGTTGTACCGTTCTTAAAGTGAATAAACTGAATCCATTACACGTTCTATTATTGAAGTTTTTCTAGTGTTTTTTGTTGTACTGTTCTTAAAGTGAATAAACTGAATCCATTACACGTTCTATTATTGAAGTTTTTCTAGTGTTTTTTGTTGTACTCTTCTTAAAGTGAATAAACTGAATCCATTACACGTTCTATTATTGAAGTTTTTCTAGTGTTTTTTGTTGTACTGTTCTTAAAGTGAATAAACTGAATCCATTACACGTTCTATTATTGAAGTTTTTCTAGTGTTTTTTGTTGTACTCTTCTTAAAGTGAATAAACTGAATCCATTACACGTTCTATTATTGAAGTTTTTCTAGTGTTTTTTGTTGTACTCTTCTTAAAGTGAATAAACTGAATCCATTACACGTTCTATTATTGAAGTTTTTCTAGTGTTTTTTGTTGTACTCTTCTTAAAGTGAATAAACTGAATCCATTACACGTTCTATTATTGAAGTTTTTCTAGTGTTTTTTGTTGTACCGTTCTTAAAGTGAATAAACTGAATCCATTACACGTTCTATTATTGAAGTTTTTCTAGTGTTTTTTGTTGTACTGTTCTTAAAGTGAATAAACTGAATCCATTACACGTTCTATTATTGAAGTTTTTCTAGTGTTTTTTGTTGTACTGTTCTTAAAGTGAATAAACTGAATCCATTACACGTTCTATTATTGAAGTTTTTCTAGTGTTTTTTGTTGTACTCTTCTTAAAGTGAATAAACTGAATCCATTACACGTTCTATTATTGAAGTTTTTCTAGTGTTTTTTGTTGTACTCTTCTTAAAGTGAATAAACTGAATCCATCACACGTTCTATTATTGAAGTTTTTCTAGTGTTTTTTGTTGTACCGTTCTTAAAGTGAATAAACTGAATCCATTACACGTTCTATTATTGAAGTTTTTCTAGTGTTTTTTGTTGTACTGTTCTTAAAGTGAATAAACTGAATCCATTACACGTTCTATTATTGAAGTTTTTCTAGTGTTTTTTGTTGTACTCTTCTTAAAGTGAATAAACTGAATCCATTACACGTTCTATTATTGAAGTTTTTCTAGTGTTTTTTGTTGTACTGTTCTTAAAGTGAATAAACTGAATCCATTACACGTTCTATTATTGAAGTTTTTCTAGTGTTTTTTGTTGTACTCTTCTTAAAGTGAATAAACTGAATCCATTACACGTTCTATTATTGAAGTTTTTCTAGTGTTTTTTGTTGTACTGTTCTTAAAGTGAATAAACTGAATCCATTACACGTTCTATTATTGAAGTTTTTCTAGTGTTTTTTGTTGTACTCTTCTTAAAGTGAATAAACTGAATCCATTACACGTTCTATTATTGAAGTTTTTCTAGTGTTTTTTGTTGTACTCTTCTTAAAGTGAATAAACTGAATCCATTACACGTTCTATTATTGAAGTTTTTCTAGTGTTTTTTGTTGTACTCTTCTTAAAGTGAATAAACTGAATCCATTACACGTTCTATTATTGAAGTTTTTCTAGTGTTTTTTGTTGTACTCTTCTTAAAGTGAATAAACTGAATCCATTACACGTTCTATTATTGAAGTTTTTCTAGTGTTTTTTGTTGTACCGTTCTTAAAGTGAATAAACTGAATCCATTACACGTTCTATTATTGAAGTTTTTCTAGTGTTTTTTGTTGTACTGTTCTTAAAGTGAATAAACTGAATCCATTACACGTTCTATTATTGAAGTTTTTCTAGTGTTTTTTGTTGTACTGTTCTTAAAGTGAATAAACTGAATCCATTACACGTTCTATTATTGAAGTTTTTCTAGTGTTTTTTGTTGTACTCTTCTTAAAGTGAATAAACTGAATCCATTACACGTTCTATTATTGAAGTTTTTCTAGTGTTTTTTGTTGTACTCTTCTTAAAGTGAATAAACTGAATCCATCACACGTTCTATTATTGAAGTTTTTCTAGTGTTTTTTGTTGTACCGTTCTTAAAGTGAATAAACTGAATCCATTACACGTTCTATTATTGAAGTTTTTCTAGTGTTTTTTGTTGTACTGTTCTTAAAGTGAATAAACTGAATCCATTACACGTTCTATTATTGAAGTTTTTCTAGTGTTTTTTGTTGTACTCTTCTTAAAGTGAATAAACTGAATCCATTACACGTTCTATTATTGAAGTTTTTCTAGTGTTTTTTGTTGTACTGTTCTTAAAGTGAATAAACTGAATCCATTACACGTTCTATTATTGAAGTTTTTCTAGTGTTTTTTGTTGTACTCTTCTTAAAGTGAATAAACTGAATCCATTACACGTTCTATTATTGAAGTTTTTCTAGTGTTTTTTGTTGTACTGTTCTTAAAGTGAATAAACTGAATCCATTACACGTTCTATTATTGAAGTTTTTCTAGTGTTTTTTGTTGTACTCTTCTTAAAGTGAATAAACTGAATCCATTACACGTTCTATTATTGAAGTTTTTCTAGTGTTTTTTGTTGTACTCTTCTTAAAGTGAATAAACTGAATCCATCACACGTTCTATTATTGAAGTTTTTCTAGTGTTTTTTGTTGTACTGTTCTTAAAGTGAATAAACTGAATCCATTACACGTTCTATTATTGAAGTTTTTCTAGTGTTTTTTGTTGTACTCTTCTTAAAGTGAATAAACTGAATCCATTACACGTTCTATTATTGAAGTTTTTCTAGTGTTTTTTGTTGTACTCTTCTTAAAGTGAATAAACTGAATCCATCACACGTTCTATTATTGAAGTTTTTCTAGTGTTTTTTGTTGTACTGTTCTTAAAGTGAATAAACTGAATCCAGGAGATGTGTTTTGTATTGCTGTATTATTTGTTTCTTTATTGGTGTTACTCTGTAGTAAAAGTAACAAGACTTTCGAACTATGCTGTTACTTTGTGGTTATTTCCCAACCTAGGGGCCAGGGTATTCACTCAATCGCTTAAAAAAAAAAATCTCATGTGGGAATTGAGCGGTGGGTGTTAATCTACAATACTTTTTTTTTTTTCATACTGAGAGTATCGATTGATGTTTTAAAGGAGACAGGAAGACATTCATTGATGAAACAAAAGTCTTCTACTACCCCTACCCATGAATTGTTTGAAGTATGACAAATTAAGATTTTCAGAGAGAGAGAGGAAGAAAGGGAGGCGAAACATGGCAAGACAAAACATGACGGAGAGAGGAGAGGAAGAAAGAAAAAATAGGAAAAGAGAAAGAGATAAAGTGAGGAAGAAAGAAAATCAAGACAAATGGGGAAAAATAAGGACATAAAGCTCTAGCGATTTGACCTTTTCTTATTCAGAAAAGGCGGAATTCCACTTTTTATGAATTGCTAAAAAGCAAATAACATCCCCTGCATTATAGTTCATTCAACGAGTAAAGTAAACAATTGGCAACAAACCCTTTGTTTCAGTCATCAGCCTCGCCATCAAATAAACTATGAATCACGAATTCAGACAATTCTTCATAGACAAGCACATAATGGAAATTTCACGGATCTTCGGATCCAACAAATGGATGATACCACCTGATAACAAACCAAAGTATCTGGAGATTGGTGATTTATAGAAGATCAGTCGCTAGGTTGTCTGTGGTAATGTCTGTGTTTCGTAGTTGGTTTAACAGTTGGATTGCTGCCGCATAGTTGTACTTGTATTTAGGCAACTCGGTGTCACTGCCAATCATGGGTTGTATTTCGTGGAAGCCTTTGTTCGGTACAGTGCTGATTCCCTCCAAGTTTCCGTACCCGATGTAGCTGCCTCTGTCTACGTACGGTTTCAGATTGGGAACGAACACCTCCTCGTTGTTTTTTGTAAGCCATTCTCCGCATATTATCTTGTCGCTCGTGAAGCCCTGGCTTTTTACTCTGTATGAGGTTGCCGTATGTAGGGCTTGTTCCCACTTTGGTCTTGTAACCCATGTTGTTAGGAAGTAAGGTACCAGGTAGTCTCCCGATTCCGGCTGGACCCAAGCGAAGTGACCCACGTTATGTATTCCCGCTGTTACGCTACCGTGGTATTTTACAAAGTGTCCACTGACGCTGTTCATGTCAGTTGTTTTCACTAAGTTTTTGAATCTTCGTTTGATGCAGTAGCTTCTGACTTTGTTTCCCAATTCCGGCGGCAGCACATGTCCGATTGCCATAGCTGTCCATCCATTAGTCCAGATTCTGAGCTCTGTTCATTGTTATCCGTTTCCATACTTTCCTTAATACCAGTATTAGTAGCAGTATCAGGCTCGCCTCCGGAGACAGCGGGATCGAAGTAGGAGTCGAGACCGAGGTAATACTTTGCCCATAATGCGCCTCTTGACAAACCTCCAAGCAGTCCTGTATGTTCGGAATCTTTGTAGAATTGTTCATCCGCTTCTTGTGTTTTGTTTTTCCCGTAGTTAAAGTCGTGTCTTTTGGCTGCCCAGTCTAGTTTATTTAGTGCCGGTAGGTATTTGTTTTCCTTTAAGTAAGTTCCGGTCCTAGGATTCTGTGGTACGGTACTATCGTTTTTTTATGTGTGTGTCCTTCCTACGTATCGGTGGCATAATGACCGCTTTCTTCCTTCCGTCCTTGTTTTGTTTCGGTATTGCGTCATCTCTATTTTTAGATATTACGTCATCAACAGTGAAATATTCTATTCATCACAGCCAAGGTGTATTACTTATCGTGGCACTAACCTTTTACTGTGACGGGCACCAAGGCAAGGTGCACTAGTATTACGTAATATTACCAGTGCACTGTTCAAAAATCAAATCAAATACCCAACAGTGCACTGGCATAATTACGTAATACAGGGTGGGCCAAAATAAGGGTCCTATCTTTAAATTTGAATAACTTGAATTTGAATAACTTCCACAAAATAAAAGTTAAACTCACCAAACTTTATGTGTGTGTAGACTGACCCTTCCGAGATTTTTTGAAATAAACAAAACAAATTTTAGCCGAAAAACACTTCTTAAAACTTACAAAAACTAAAGTATTGTTTTTTACACTGTTTTGAGTTTTTTAAGCAAAAATAATGTTTTCTAAATGAGGGTACGTTCCTTAGGGCTAATACGGCTCATGCTTGCTTCGGAAGGGGTCCTTTACTTATTCTAAAAAAAAAATTAAAAAAAAAAAAAAAAAAAATCAATAAATAAAAAAGTTATGAATTTTTAAAAATAGGACCCTTATTTTTGCCCACCCTGTACTAGTGCAGTTCGGCTAAAGAAATGAAGGAGACCCAAAACAGGGGAAATAAACAAAATAATGAATGTAATAAAAAAAATAAACTTGTTACACCATTTTTGTTTTTGAATTAAAAAGAATAAATTTCAATTCTATACGATACATGTTAGTTATTCAAATAAAAATAAGTGGGTTAATTTTGAAAAAATAACAAAAGGATAAATTTGTATACTTTAGATTAACAGCTTCTTATCGAGAAGCCGAAAGGATCGACAGAATTAGAAAAACTTTTTACACGATTCGTTTTCACCAAAATTGCTCCAGAAGAAACATTCAAATTACTGGATTCTTTGTAACTAACTTTTCAAAGATGTAAAAGAATTAAAAAAATAAAAATGATAAGATTCTATTGAAAATGTACCACCTGACTTCCGTATAACGCTGCATCCTTACCTTGAGGTCTTCGCAGAAGAGAGTGACTTCCAGCCCCTAATAATGTAGCGATTCCAGGGACACTGGGTTTGATCTCTTTTTCTAGGAGAGGACTAATCCGCTGGCAAATCTTCAGGAGATGGTCAGCAGAAATGTGGTTATTGCAAGACACCTAAAAAGGTAATCAGATAAAGATTAGAAGACGAAATATACCAAAGTGTCAATAGTTATTTACTTGGTTTTGCTTTAGTCTGGCATAAGGCCACAATATTTGGGGGATAAAAAAGAGGCAGACTAGTCCGTGATATAAGCAAGCTAAGTTCCATGAGCGATGTTTCTGACAAAGAGGGAAGAATTGCTATTTTCTGGGTCAGAATCTATCCATCTAACACTTATTGTTGGCTAGTTTTTGACCTTGAAGTAGTATTTTTTTCTAGCTCCTTACATCAAATGGCTTCATGCCTTGTCTGGAGCGACTTCCTTCAAAAAAAAAAAAAAAAAAAAAAAAAAAAAAAAAACTATAAAGCCTACCCAGGGTGACAGTTGTATCAGTCAGCCAATCATCAAAATGAAAGATTTTTTAAAAATCTAATGATTGGATTTCAAATTACAGAAAACAATTATTACTATAATTATCATGTCCTAGACAAAACTACAAAGTGTTAGATTTCAGTTTGAGAGTACTGGGGAGTGTGGAGGCAACCCTTAGTTACCAATGTTCCCAGCTCCATCCTGACTTGGGATGGTAGTACCTGTTAGGGGGTCCAACTCTGGGTTAAATAAGCTCAGATCTTTCGGTTGTTAATGACAGCGACCTCTGCGTCTGTCAGAATATGACGATGGGTTTTTAGAAAATTTAATCAAAAGTAGATAAAATTAAAAACTATTTTTAAGACTAATCAGTGAATTTTAATGGCTCCTACTTATAACAGTAATTAGAGTTACTAGACGACCCGTGACTCATTGGACCAACGTTGGTACCTTAGATAAAGAAAAGTTATGGTTAGAGATGTCCCACACAGTATCAAGCTCCAGCTCCTGTCCCATCGCCACAATGTTGAAGCTTTGTGCGTGTTTTACAAGTATTTCAATGGAATGTGCTTCGACAAACGTGCTGCATTTGTGCCCCCCTCAACGTAAATACCGCCGACCGATTCGACAATCAGAAAAGTCCCACCCTTTCACTGTAGATGTCCCCAGATGCCGGGAGGCTTTCTACTCTAATAACTTTGTAAGTGCAAGAGTTTTCTATGTTAGCCGGTCAAAAGTCAGGAAGGGGACATTTTGTCTTCAGCACCGTCCTCTTCCGGAAGACATGCGCACGGGGAACTGTCTTGCCTCAACACCGCCTGCTTGCTCAGAAGCGGCCTTTATCAAATCAGCCAGCATGCGATTCGGACGTCCGATGAGCTTGCGTTAGACGTTGGTCATTCTGGGACAAGTAGCTTGGTAAAATAGAGGTAAGCAACGCAGAGTTCTCTGAACCGATTTAAGTTTTCGCTTTCTTCCAATTTTTTTGTTTTGTTTCTTAGAACATGTTTGTAAGACTGATTTATTTCCTGTATTTACAGTTTTACGGTGAAAAAAAAAAAGAGGTTATATTCAGCGTTGGCCACGTGCGCGCATAATAAATACATTCGCCTGTACTACTCGTCTTTCGAGATTTTTTGCCCCAGATTGCTTGCTGTTACAAGCTTCTTTCCTCGAACGGCTTGCCTTTGGAATTCTCTTCATGCTCCCCTAACTGTACTAACATGCAGAAATTTAAATGTAATGTGAACAAACATCTCGTTGCACAGCTCTCCACTCAGGATGCCTCTATAAATCTGGCCCCTAATTCTTAGTAGCCCCTTACGCCTTAGTGACAATGTGCCCCTTGTTTGGGGTGAATATAATTAAAAAAAATTTTTTTTGAAGTATCAATGTTTTAAACAGAATCAAAAGACAAAACATTCACTTTTCGATGCGTTTAATTGTCACAGTGTCAAAGGAATACATTGTGATGTCATAATAATTCCTTTCTCCTCAGATTATTTACATCATTCAGTTTCTCTCACCACTTCTTATTCATCATATATTTACATTATTCAGCCTTCCTCCCACTATTTAAAACATTCACATTGTGCATGAAGATAAGATAAACATTCTCAGACTTTAGTAATATATAGATTTTAGTACCAACGCCACTAGTAATATAGATTTTAGTACCAACGCCACTAGTAATATAGATTTTAGTACCAACGCCACTAGTAATATAGATTTTAGTACCAACGCCACTAGTAATATAGATTTTAGTACCAACGCCACTAGTAATATAGATTTTAGTACCAATGCTACAAATAATATAGATTTTAGTACCAATGCTACAAAGAGGTTGAGATTTCAATTCTAGGTGAAGAAACTTGGGAAAGATTAATTAACTGACGCTACAGACTGGACTGCAAAAAAAGCGAGGAAGTTTAGATTTAGGCCAACGTCATGTATTTACACCCATAAAAGGTTCCACAGCATGAACCAATTGATGAAAGGAGATGAATGAACATGGCAACAGGATGCAGCAAAGGCCCGTACATCGAAAGGGGCACTGTCGCCTGACTGGGCTAATACCCCCGACTTCACTGGATCAAACGAATGGATCTTAAAAAATTCAAATTTCAGCATAATGGATTTTACAGTTTAGAGTTTATTGTTACATCAACTTCAATTACAGAGGAGAAAGGTCACAAACATAAAATCCTTAACACTCGATGGAAGCTTGGAACAATATACCACATGAAGTCCTGCAAAGGGACAACTAGAAGTTGACTAGATCGTCTACGTCGTTGTGCAGCTGCTCATGAAATGCGCATTTCATGTTTTGCATTATTCGGACTACTGTTCGCATCTTGAGTGTTATTCTCACAACGTTTCGGCCGATGTAACCTCCGACCTTCTTCAGGTGTATATTGTCGAACTCTGAAATCTTTCTCTCAAACTATGGAATCTGTACCGAAATTTCCGCAAGGACCCGTGGCATAACAGATAAAGTACTACGTAATAATTCAGTTCTAAGTGACACTCTTCTGGAGGTTGAAGGTTCAATCCTCGGTACGGGCAATACTAAGAATACAATTGCAAATTACTTGAGACTTCTATGCAGTCATGATTGATGGAACGAGCATTTTAACCCCGTAGATTAAATAAACGGTTCCATTCGAAATTCCACACAGATTCCCGAGTTTGACAAGATACACCTGAAGAAAGGTCATAGGTTACATCGGCCGAAACATTGTGAGAATAACATCCAAGATGAGAACAGTAGTCCGAATGATCGAAATAATACAAAGATTCCAGAGTTCGACAATATACACCTGAAGAAGGTCGGAGGTTACATCGGCCGAAACGTTGTGAGAATAACATCCAAGATGAGAACAGTAGTCCGAATGATCGAAATAATACAAAGATTCCAGAGTTCGACAATATACACCTGAAGAAGGTCGGAGGTTACATCAGCCGAAACGTTGTGAGAATAACATCCAAGATGAGAACAGTAGTCCGAATGATCGAAATAATACAAAGATTCCAGAGTTCGACAATATACACCTGAAGAAGGTCGGAGGTTACATCGGCCGAAACATTGTGAGAATAACATCCAAGATGAGAACAGTAGTCCGAATGATCGAAATAATACAAAGATTCCAGAGTTCGACAATATACACCTGAAGAAGGGCGGAGGTTACATCGGCCGAAACATTGTGAGAATAACATCCAAGATGAGAACAGTAGTCCGAATGATCGAAATAATACAAAGATTCCAGAGTTCGACAATATACACCTGAAGAAGGGCGGAGGTTACATCGGCCGAAACATTGTGAGAATAACATCCAAGATGAGAACAGTAGTCCGAATGATCGAAATAATACAAAGATTCCAGAGTTCGACAATATACACCTGAAGAAGGTCGGAGGTTACATCGGCCGAAACGTTGTGAGAATAACATCCAAGATGAGAACAGTAGTCCGAATGATCGAAATAATACAAAGATTCCAGAGTTCGACAATATACACCTGAAGAAGGTCGGAGGTTACATCGGCCGAAACGTTGTGAGAATAACATCCAAGATGAGAACAGTAGTCCGAATGATCGAAATAATACAAAGATTCCAGAGTTCGACAATATACACCTGAAGAAGGTCGGAGGTTACATCGGCCGAAACGTTGTGAGAATAACATCCAAGATGAGAACAGTAGTCCGAATGATCGAAATAATACAAAGATTCCAGAGTTCGACAATATACACCTGAAGAAGGTTACATCGGCCGAAACGTTGTGAGAATAACATCCAAGATGAGAACAGTAGTCCGAATGATCGAAATAATACAAAGATTCCAGAGTTCGACAATATACACCTGAAGAAGGTCGGAGGTTACATCGGCCGAAACGTTGTGAGAATAACATCCAAGATGAGAACAGTAGTCCGAATGATCGAAATAATACAAAGATTCCAGAGTTCGACAATATACACCTGAAGAAGGGCGGAGGTTACATCGGCCGAAACGTTGTGAGAATAACATCCAAGATGAGAACAGTAGTCCGAATGATCGAAATAATACAAAGATTCCAGAGTTCGACAATATACACCTGAAGAAGGGCAGAGGTTACATCGGCCGAAACGTTGTGAGAATAACATCCAAGATGAGAACAGTAGTCCGAATGATCGAAATAATACAAAGATTCCAGAGTTCGACAATATACACCTGAAGAAGGTCGGAGGTTACATCGGCCGAAACGTTGTGAGAATAACATCCAAGATGAGAACAGTAGTCCGAATGATCGAAATAATACAAAGATTCCAGAGTTCGACAATATACACCTGAAGAAGGTCGGAGGTTACATCGGCCGAAACGTTGTGAGAATAACATCCAAGATGAGAACAGTAGTCCGAATGATCGAAATAATACAAAGATTCCAGAGTTCGACAATATACACCTGAAGAAGGTCGGAGGTTACATCGGCCGAAACGTTGTGAGAATAACATCCAAGATGAGAACAGTAGTCCGAATGATCGAAATAATACAAAGATTCCAGAGTTCGACAATATACACCTGAAGAAGGTCGGAGGTTACATCGGCCGAAACGTTGTGAGAATAACATCCAAGATGAGAACAGTAGTCCGAATGATCGAAATAACAAAGATTCCAGAGTTCGACAATATACACCTGAAGAAGGTCGGAGGTTACATCGGCCGAAACGTTGTGAGAATAACATCCAAGATGAGAACAGTAGTCTAAATAATCCAAATTATCAATCCTAATCTAAAAAATTCAGAAACATTTCATGTTTTCTATTTCAAACAATTAGATATGAATTAATTGTGCTAGATTTCCTAGTTTTTGTGGGGCAACCTGTAGATTATCTAAGAGGACTGAATAAGAGAAATCTACCTCAGTGGATTAAATAATGGGCTCAGTTAGACATTCCCCAGCAACAAAAAACACCTAAAGAAGGTCAGAGAGAGCAGCCGAAATATTGTAAAAATGACAACAAACAAGGCGAGGAAAACCGTTGGAAACAAAAAATAATGTAAGCAACATGGTCAGATGGATCTGTTTGGTGAGGCCTGAACAGTACGTTTCTTTTGAATCCCTGCTCTCACAGGTCGACTTGAAAAGCCTTACGGACATCATGCGGAAGAACAGACTGCGTTGGTTGGGTCACATTGAGCGTAGCAGTGGCTGGATTGCTAAAGTCCGAAAGTTGAATGTGCCAGCAGAGAACATCACCACTGGCAGACCCAAGTTGACTTGGGAGGACGTAGTCAAACGTGATAGGAAGGCCATGGGTATGGATTCCATCAAACCTTGCCAAAGACAGGAGTGGAGAGGAAGACTTAGATTTCGAGACTAGACAATCAGGCCCCACCCTCATCAGAGGATTAATTGTGGCCTGATTCAACAAATAAACCGGTTGATGATGATGATGATGATGATGAACATCACATCTCAGAAATATCATCAAATATTAAACGAAAAACTTAATGAAAACCAAAGGAAATTTAAAGTAATCCTAAATCGACTTCAACCATGCAGGTTTTGCAATTTCAGTTCTTCCTTTTATATGAGTAAAGTCATATTTTTCATTTTTATTTTTAGTATGTTGCAAAATGATCTCAAATTACACATGAAAAAAAAAAAAAAAAAAAAAAAAAAATGCACAATAATTATTTGTATTCTTTTTTTAATTGCCATCATCTTATCAGTAAAAATAATTAGCCTATCATTGTACTATATCCCATCTTTGGTTAGAAGCACAGAAGAGCCATAATACTTAACTTTTATTTTTGCCTTTAGACTAACTTAAAACTGAAATTATTTTTCTAACACATTTTAAAGGCTTCTAAAATCACTTTCGAATTTCAAATGGTTACAATATCGCAAACAAGTTTACCCTTTTAATCCATTGTTAATAAATTTAAAATAAAAATGTCTGCCACATGTTTACTTCGTGACCCTTTAAAATTCATGAGATTTTGAAGCTTGCATGATATTTCTTTGGCCGAGAAAGGTTTTCATTTTGTGGAGTTAAGCAATCCATTGGGGGTTTAAAATGGTCAGAATTTGCTTAAATTTTAAGAATCTATTTTGTGTAATGTAACTGTTCTGTCTAGCCTAGAATAAGCCCTTAGATTTATCTTCCTTTGTCGGCCCTCCTTCTTGTAAGGGATTTTTTAGCCTCGACACCGGACAAGCGGCTTTCCGGGTTCTGTCCCCTATCTCCTAGCTGCTTAGCCCCGGACTTCATGGAGGAATTTCTATCCACTTAAATACCACGATATTTTAGGCATCTCCGTTTTGACCTTTTTCGATGAGCAATAAAACCTGCGTTTAAACTATGCCTCAGAGTCTTGTTTATCGATAAGAGTTTAGGCTAGCTGTCCGACCGTTACAAGCAGCCCTAGAGCAACATAGTAACTATGGTTTATGGTATGGTAGTTTTGTTTTACGGCATATCAACCCTTTTTGGGTTATTTAATGCCGAATCTGGTCATTATAGTAAAAGTTTTTATGCTTCAAGTTCTTTATATCTTCAAATGTTTAATCATCGTTTTTGGTTTGGTAGTTTTGTTTTACGGCATATCAACCCTTTTTGGGTTATTTAATGCCGAATCTGGTCATTATAGTGAAAGTTTTTATGCTTCAAGTTCTTTATATCTTCAAATGTTTAATCAGGGTTTTTGGTTTGGTAGTTTTTTTTTACGGCATATCAACCCTTTTTGGGTTATTTAATGCCGAATCTGGTCATTATAGTAAAAGATTTATGCTTCAAGTTCTAAAAATAAAATAAAAAAGGGGAGGGAGAAAGGGAGAGGGGCTGTTGTTTTTGTTTTTGTAGAACATAATTAAGTTTTACAAAAAAAAAAAAAAAAAAAAAAAACGTCAATGTAGGTGAATTTCGTCTCAGGGAGCCACAGGGCAGCCTGATCTGGTATCACCAGAACTATGGTTTAAATCTTGTTCAAATCAGAAGTAAAACATTTAAGTGGGGGCTTCAATTTTCCCCACATGGTCCTCTTTGATAAATAAATAAAAATTTCAAAAGATATATATAACCCACCCCTCCAAGACAATCTGTATAAGTAAGGGATCATTCCTATACAATTTTAAGTTTGTAAATCTAATAACCTAAATGTAATTAGTAAACAGAATTATTATCTAATCATAGAAAATTAGTTATATTTCAATTTGTATATGCATTTTAATTTGACAGGGGGAAAGGCCATGCAAAACATGACAGGAAGTGATAAGAATGAATTTGAGTAAAAGAGGGATAAATAAAAACCTGGCCAGAGATAGCTTAGTTTGGAAATCAATTTCTAAAAGCTGTCCAACACATGTCAGTGTGTAAAACTGATGTTAAACTGAATATGATGAAAATGATTTATTGATTCACCTCTTTAAAAGTATGTCACTTATATCGACTTTAGAAGATGTACATTTGAAAAATTTTAGGTGCTTATACAGATGAGGGCACATATGAAAAACGCATTTCCAAATAAAGACTATTACTTATACTTACATATCAGGCAAAAATAAGCGAAAATTATCGAGTAGAATTTTAATTAAAAATAAATATTAGTTTTATCCTATTTTGCCGACCGCCATTCATTCAGTACTTGTTTATATGACGGACTGAATTATGTCCCCCTGATTTACGTGTTTTTCGCTCGCATCAATGGTGGATCCGTAAAATACGATAAACCTGATTTATTTTTAATTAAAATTCTAATCGATAATTTTTGCTAATTTTTTTTAATGTAGATACCTATTTTTGCCTGATACATAAGTATATCAAAGAGTTTTCCGGTTAATTTATTTGGAACTGCGATTTTCACCTGTGTAACTGCGTTTTTCATATGTGCCCCAATCTGTATATGCACCCAAAAATTGGCTATTATCAGAGGAAAACATTAAAAAAAAAAAAACCGGTTTAAAACTGCATGAAAATGTATCTTATTTCCATTTCAAATCACTAGAAGATAAATAATTCATAATGGACATAT
The DNA here is from genome assembly GCA_963556195.1 of Sepiola atlantica. Lineage (NCBI taxonomy): Eukaryota > Metazoa > Mollusca > Cephalopoda > Sepiida > Sepiolidae > Sepiola > Sepiola atlantica. The sequence goes on along the minus strand of OY744536.1, from coordinate 19,824,862 downwards.
TGATTTCAATTCTAGCAATACATTAAAACAGGTTGTTGCACAGACCGTTGATGCGTGTGTATAGGTGGGGGTAAAGGGTTATGTATGATGGTCCCTTTCTTGTTCTCCACTGTCATTTATCTGTCAGTAGCTTGAACAATGTTCAATCAAAAGCACAAATAAAAAAGGAGACAACCACAATCTCATATTTAACTCACTTTATTAGTTTTGGATCTATTTCCTTAACCAAGAGTTTCCTTCTGACTATCTGCCCTATTCGGAGTCATAACTACATGGAGCCTGATCTTATACATTCTATGAAATTCTTACAATTGTAAAATTTTACGGTTATATTCAATTAACTTTTCTTCTCTGATGAATGTCAGTGGAAAGTAAATCAGACAATTTACTAAAAATTAATTTGCTTGTATTAGATATAATAACAAACATCCACTTCTCACAAATGGTCGTTCAGATATCAATTAATAAAGACAGCAAACCATTGTACATATAAAGGGCTCAATATATTTTCAAATAGAGCTTTATTCAAATGTAACTGATTTTACTTTGGTACAATTTCATAACAATACATTCATCAGTAATGTTTTTGATATTCCTTATTCCTAAACGATGGGACACATTTTAAAGTAGAAATTCAAATGTAGCATCATCATATTCAGTTTAACGTCCGTTTTACATGCTGACATGTGTTGGACAGCTTTTGAAAATTGACTTCCAAACCAACCTATCTCTGGCAAGGTCTTTATTTATATCAGTGGAAAACGAACCATACAGCATCAATGCTCGCGTGCCTCAAGGATTCATTCTAGGCCCAACCCTCTTCATAAATGATCTCTCAAATCATATTCTGAAATTATTCGTCGACATCTATGCAGACGACACTATTTATGACAGCACTTCAAAAAACATTGATAATCAAGATCTTTCTGACTCTTCCTATTTGGAGCACGTCGTGCAATAGGGGGACAAAATGGATTGTTACTTTTAACGCCTCTAAAACCAAGCTTCTCTCTTTTCACCACCAACGCTCGGATCCTCACTTCTCCCCAGTCAAAATGAATGGCTTCCTCCTTGAGGAAGCAAACCCCCCCCCCTTCTTTGACAAGCTTCTAGGATTGACGTTCACCCCAGACTTGAAATCGAAAACTTACATCAAATCTGTTGCTGGAAAAATGATTGGATCATTCTACCACTCCAGAAAGTACCTCACTCCTGACACAATCCTCTACCTGTAGAAGAGCTAGACACATCCTAAGATGGAGTACTGTATCCACATCTGGGGAGGTGCTGCTCAGAGGACTCTTTGTCTAGACAAAATCGACTTCACAATCTAGTGGGGGGGGGTGATCTCTTCTCTTCCCTACAGTCTCTTTCACACAGAAGAGATGTTGCTAGTCTCTCTCTACTCCATCGTTTCGTTCATGGTAGGTGCTCGACTGAGCTCCAATCCCTGGTACCCCCCCCCCATAAAACATTCTCAAAAACTCGTCTAGCTACAACCACATCAAAGAACTCCCCCCCCTCTCTCAGTACCAAAAACTAAACGAAATTTCCATGAACAGAGTTTCTTTCCTAGAACATCACATCTGTGGAACAAGATACCATGAGTATGCTTTCGCAACCGACTACAGCATGGTCGTCTTCAAGTCTAATGTAAACAAATACTTGTTGAGTCGCCCTCTTGAATGATCAATTCCTCTTAAGTAATCACCCATTGTCTCCGGTCCTCTTCTGGTAGTGATGATCTCTTTAACCCTTATCCTCGGGTGCCCCCCCACCCTGGACCTTGATAAGAAGTTAACTATCAGTAAAAAAAAAAAATAAATAAGATAAAACCTCAAATCTATCCTTATCACTTTCTCTCATGGCCTTCCCGACAACTGAACCTGCATCTAACCCAAGAATTCTCATCCATTCTTTCAAGGTTACCAAACCAACGAAGTCCCCCTATGCTGTCCAGATTTAATCTTCTGAGGTCATCAGATGTAAACCTATTTTTAAGACTCACATTATGTATTCATATCATTTCTCTTCATGCAACGCATGTCCTCAACCCCCACTGGCCAGGTTTCACTTCCATACATCATGTCTGATAGATTGACAGTTACTTTCGAGGCAACTGTAATAGAACAGGCTTAAAATTCTCGACTCATCAGTTTCAAATCTTAGCATGAAAAACACTTTCCATGCCTAACCACACTGAAGAGACACGATATGGCGAAACAGTTGTTTGTGGATGACATGTTATCCACAGACAGCTGTTTCGCCATATCCTGGCTCTTCATTGTGGTTAGACATGGAAAGTGTTTTCATGCTAAGATTCGAAACCTGACATAAACAATGGGATTTTAAATTCCAATGATCAAGTCGTTATCCATATTTTTACTTGCCAAATTAAAAGAAAAAAGGGGGGAAAAGAAAAAAATAAAATATCAATGTAACTCTTGACAATTGTTTTGCACAACCAGGAATAAATATAGTTACCAGAATGTTTCGCCACTGCAGCTCAGTTTTTTTGAAATTCGACAAGTAAAAATATGAATAAAGACTTGGTTATTGGAATTTAAAATATCATTTATTTATATACGCTCTGTTGTTAAATGTTAACAGTCATCAAGATTTTACATTGAACAGGTCTGGTGAATTTTCTTATAATATATATACACAAATCAATCATATATATACACAAATCATATATACACACAAATCATATATATACACAAATCATATATATATGTGAACGGGTTTGTTAGTTTAGATGGTAAGACATAAAACACCAGTTGGGCACGCTTGGTAGTGGCCTGGGATTCAGGTTTTGAATCTTGACAGTTTAGTCACACTGAGGAGTTGTGAAATAACCAAAGCTATTTGCGGATGACCATAAACGAACAGATGAATAAATAAAACTTGCTAGGGAATAACATGAAGGCCTTTCAAACACGATCTAACATCGAACACAATTAGGTCTTAGTTAATCACTGTCTCACACAGGGTTTTTTCGGGGACCCCCTCAGAGATACACCATTTTCTGTCATTGTTAACACCATTCCCCATCGGGCCGTGACTACAATCGTTTCAGCATGCCGATGACTCCACTGGGCACGGAGATTTACTAAAGATGTCTAAATCTGCCCTTTTGGATGAAACCACGGTACATTTCTGAAATATGTAATATACAGTATTTAAATAAATTATATTAGCTCTCTTATATGATCGAGCATTTTATTTGATTTCTTTTCATATACAATCTGACACACTATATATATACATATATATATATATATATATATATACATATATACATATACACATATATATAATGAAGAAGAATGGAAAGGAATTAGAGAAGCAAAAGTCAAATCATAATTCAATTCTTGGAATTTAACTTTGATTCCTCTCTCACAACCTTTCGGGCCTTTTAACGACCTACCTATCTACATCTCATTCTCTCCGCTGGACTTTTCGACACCGGACTTTTTAGCAATCGGACATTTGCTTGCATTCGGGCAGAATTTTGCACTGTGTTTCTTCCCCCTACAACTTTTATTTTATTTTTTCAAATTTTAAATCTTGGCCTTTGCCAACTTATCTATCCCAGCGACTTCCTCTGATGATAAGATTTTGATCTTTGAAAAGCCTGGCTTAAGGAAAATTTAACTTGAATAAATTGCCTTTTTTGCGGAATATACCTTGCTCTGAGCAATTGAATTGAATTATGATTTGACTTTTGCTTCTCTAATTCCTTTCCATTCTTCTTCATTCTACCTGCTCTATCCTGGATATTGAGCTATATACTCTTCACAATAGGTTTCACTTTTCCTAAAAGTTCGCTTTTAGTACACCACTTTATATATATATATATATATATACATATATATACATATATATATATATGTGTGTGTGTAGTGTATATAAAGTATACTTGGAGGATGAATATCTGACAGAATGTATAGGTATAAAAAAGAAGACGGATACAAGCAAAAAGAAACTAAATAGAACAAAAAAGAAACATTAAAGATTAATCATGTTTCCGCGTTAATCTAGTTTTTTTTTTCCCCCGATTTTGTTTGTCTTTTCGTTTATATCCTTTTTCCATTTTATATTCACTCAAATATTTATCCCCTATATCTAGCTCATCTCGCACACATTAAGATTTGGAGCTAGATAACGTGGAAATACAATTTATTTCAGGGTTGACATACTTTATCATTATAAATACATTATTTGGCATTTGTGGAAGATTCTTACACTTGACATGAATCCCAATCCTTTATTAACTGCCCAACGGTGTGGGCGAAAATACAAAAGCCACGCCTAAAAAAAAAAAAATTCCAGAAAAAAAAAAAAAATTAGCTTTTTCTTTCAAAACCAGCTCCCCGCAGCATATTTAGTGAAAAAGCAAAAATGGCTGTCACGTGATGTGTTCTCTATTACGTCCGCCACACTTCTGCGATTAAAATCCCGTTTTACGCTCAAACTCAACATGCTTCCTGGAGCCGACTGAAACCTTATTGAAGGTGAGGTTTTCATCGAGAAACTAGGTTGGAAAAAAAAAAAATCAGCACACGGAACCAGAGGACAACGTTACCACTTCCCTCGCCCTCTTGGGCTTGGGATGCTGCCACTATTCAACTCACACACCCTGAGAAAAAGCGGCACACACACACACACAAATGCCTAGTGTCACAGTGGTCAAGGGACGCCCTATCAATTCTCAGTGCGTGCACGCACAGTCGTACAACTACGCACCCTGACAAAAGGCGACACACACATTCATACACTTGCACGTTTTAACGCGCAATGTCTTATAATTTTGTATATATAAATATCTTGTGTTCTTTAAATAATGCTTTCTTCATTCATGGTTTTTTTGTTTTTAGACATTTAATACCAATTTAATGGTCGCTACAATTTTAAAAAAAAATGGTTACAAAATTGCTATCTAGGAAAATCATGAGTTGTAAAACTGGCTATTATTGCTTACTTCAATTAGATTTAATAGACATTATGATACAAACAAAGCCTGACATTAATGTTTTGAAAACATTGTTTTCAATAGTTGTCATTTTTCTTTTATTAATTAAATGTAAAAAATAAAAAAATAAAAAAAAATAAAAAAAGATAAATAAATATTTTTAAAGACAAGTTTGTTTTTTCTTCAAGTGGTTAAATTTTACCAAATAATTTACTGCTTGTGACTAATGAAAATCATGAAAAGTTCTATCTTGTTTTAATGGAAGACTTAGCTCAGATGCTCCCGTTTTGAATGCAAACAGGATCAGTGTCTCTTTGTAAATTGCAATTATGGTCAAGTGCTTTTTGCAACTGAAGAATGCAAGAGAAATGTTTGCCCAAAATATCCATATCTAAGAATGCCATATTATTAACATCATAACTTCTATTGGCACCAGAGTGTTGGTAGTAGCAAGAAGCAGGCACTCTCCATCAAGCATCCAGTTTTACGATGGACCACCAAAATACACCCTCATAAAATAGCTGCGTTTTATGACAAGCACCTGCATAGGATAGTAGTATTCTCGTTAGACAACGTATTTGATAAATCAAACCGTACATTTTTATATATTTTACATTTTATCTATTATTGTTTTCATTAAAAGATATCAATCGAAAGCAGAGTGACTCATTTATTTGCATAGAGAAACGATTTTTCTGTGATTAAACAAGAGACAACAATATTTATTATGATTCTCTTGATTTAATTAATAATCTCGTGTGAACTTTTAAAGAATTCACAGAATATGAACAGAACAAATTCTAAATATCTCATCTGAGAGACCCCAAAAATGTCTAGATTTTTTGTTTTTATCAAAGAAAACAATACTGTAGAGGACATTTGTTTTTTTTTTACGACTCTTTGGAAATCTCTTGTTTTAAATAATAATCTGCGGTTATTTTTTTTTTTAATAAAAAATCTGAGAATATGAATTACATTATAAATATGTAATCTGATAGACCCTAATAATGTCCCGTAGATTTTTTTTAAAACCATATTTCTGAATATATATATGTTCATACTATCGATTACATATATGGTATTTAAAAATAAATAAATAAATAGAATTATCAATTTGTCTATTTGATAAATTTAAATCGTCGCCGGAGGTGGAAAAAAAAAAACACAAATTAAATGACAAAAACAAAAACAAAGAAAAATGTTGTGAAAGAAATAAAGGAATTTATATCTAGGTCAAAACAGCGGATTTCATTTTTTTTTTTTTAATTATTTTTTTACAACTATCTGATAATAGGAAATAAATATAATGAAACTGACAGATTTATAATCGTCATATTCAATTATGTTTGAAAAATAGATTCATTAAAAAGACAACAACTAAAAACAATAAACGTGAATGACGTCTTTCTTCTTGAAAATAAAGAGTGGATAAAGAAAAGAATAAAATAAGATGGAGAAGACGCAGAGGTGTACTTAGTTAAATCGTGCGTGATCGACAGAAAAAAAATGGGAAAGCCGACCAAATGTAGACGGAATTAAACCTAATATCAAATTTTAAATAGATAAATAAAACATCTGCGACATTTTAAAACAAGTGAGAAAAGGATAGTTCTCCTAAAATTCCATATATTTATGTTTTACATAAAGGCGATAACAGTCTTGCGGGTGTGTACGTTTTCAGCGTCCCAAATTCTCTTTTCAAATGACGGTCATTCTATTCGTGGTTTTACATTTATATCACATTTTAAGATGTAGTAACATGGAAAATAGTTTCATACAGATTTAATTTGATATCGATATTTTAGAGAACTTAGTATTTTGTTTTGCTAACTTTTTTTTTTAGAAAAAAAAAACAAACTAAATAATGGGAGAAAAAAAAAACAAAAAAACTCATAAGTAACCCTAACTCTAACCCTAACTATTAAAAGGACGATAAATCCTTATTTAAAATTTGGTAAAAATAAATAAAAATATATTTATGGCGAAATATACTAATTTCATGTAAAAAATAAAAATTAAAAAAAATCGATATTAAGTATTTAAATTTTTATTTTTCTACTAGATATTTAAATATTAATATAATTTTTACATTACAATTCTAATAAACGTATAAAATTGACGTCCCTTTGAAAAAGAAGAATTTAGGACGCTGAAACCGTACACAACCAAGCCTTGCCCTATTATCACTACTATAACGTGATATGGCAGATAAAGAGATCTCAGCAGTAGTGGCTACGTCGAACCAAACGATTTGCCATGAAAAACAATTAAATCTTTTAATATCATCAAAATTGTAAAACTAAATACAAATATTTATCTAAATAGATACATAAAAGTGCATTACTTTTGCACGTAATTCCTTAGAAAATTCAAATTTAAACCTGAATGACAATGTTTCAAACGGCAATACGAACGATCGATCAGCAGACTAACGTAGTAATAATGGAATAAATATTTATATTTTACAATGTTTATTTTTTAAAGAAATTATTGGAAGTACAAAGAAAATGGATTTTGATTAACAAGGTTTAAATGGCTATAAAAAGATAAGATTTGTTTTTGGGGCGAGGCCATTTTCGTCAGTGAGAATCGTTATAGAGATTCAATATTTACTGACGATTTGGGGGTTTCTCACAAAACCTCGTGGTGAAATGCACAATATAAACAATCTTTGCATGCTTTTAAAGCCGAAAGCTGAACAAATGTAAAAAAATAAATGTAAAAAAAAGTGTCAATGTTTAAATTTGTTAAAATCCATTAAATATAAAAATTGGATTTTTTTTTTTACTTTATAAGTTTAAAAAATTAAATTTAAGCCAATTTTATTTTAATTCTTGTTATTTAAAAAAAAAATGAATACAAAAAATAATTTTTTAATGAATTAAATTAAAGTGGAGGGTAAGATTATTTCCGTGAGTAGTTTTTAAATTTGATGTCAAATTAAAAAATAAATTTAATTTATTAAAAATAAATAAATAAATGTATATAATTTATTTTTAGATATATATTTAAAAAAAAAAAAAAAAATTATGTGGAAGAAAGAAATAGGGGAAAAATACGAGGTTGTTCTCTACTAAATCTGAAGTAGCCAGTCAGATCGCTTTTTATTTCTCGGCTTTGGCGAACTTCTTCGTCTTTCAGAGGAAGTAACCCAGCTCATCGATAGTAGAAAGATTCTGATTGGCTCTCACTAAACACTCGTGTGTGACATCATCGATTCCTTCAAGGTAGATTCGATTTTTTGATATCATGTACAATTGTACACAAACAAATTTTACCCAATATTCCCCAGTTTTGTTTTTTTTTTAATTTGCAAATAAAGATTTTTTATTACTGAGATAAATGAGGGTTTTTTTTAAAGGGGGGGGGGGGGTAATTAAAAAAAATTAATTTTAATTTTTTTTTAATTAAACTAAAAATTTATTAAAAATAAACTAAAATTTTAAAAATAATAAAAACTTACCAATTTTTCATAAGTACTCAAATGTTCTTCACCTTTCCAATCTATCCTTTTAGGCAAAAGCTGTATATATAAAAAAAAAATTAAAAAATTAATTAAATCTTTTTTAATAAAATGTTTCATATGTTTGAAATTCTTTTTAAAGTATTAATTAAATGATATTAGTTAATTTAAAAATTTAAATTTAAAAAAAAAAAAAAATTTTAAGATAGAAATTAAAGTTTGTTTTTTTTTCTTTATTTTCTAAAAATGTTTGAAGTTGTTCGGAAGATATTTTGCCAGAGAGCGTCCAGTGGTTACTAAGCAGCGCAAAAAAAAAAGGAAAAAGCGCGCATCTACGCTCTCTCCAGAGAGAGCGAGACCAGAAGAAGCGCATGGCTTGTTGAAGAAGGACCTCCTTACCTTGTGGTGATGAATCTCTTCACGTAACACCTGTAAAAAAACAAAAAACAAACCAAAGTTACAATGTTTTTTAGATTAAGGTCGAAACGGACAGCCTAAATCGTATTAAAGGATATCTACTGACCTCAGCTGCCCGACTGCAGGGTCCGGACTCCAAAAATTTCACTATTAGAAAGTAGAGTTCTGAAAAAGAAAAAAGTCCGTTTTTTTAATTCTCAGTTAGTAATAGTATAGAGAGCGGCTTGTTTTTCAAAAAAAGACAAGTGCGTGTGTGCGATACAGCTTTTCCGGGACACAAAAACACAATATTAAACACCTTATTCACATAAAAAACACCCTTACCCAATTCTACTCTTGATATATTGTTATCTCCGCCTCTTTCCTCAGACATATTCATCTTATATGTACTCGCATGCCGTACCAGTCATTTGGTGTATTACTTGGAATTATCTGTACTCGCGGTAGCCATATTTTTATGGTGTAGTCATTTCAGCAAGCAACGACATTCGCCGCCGGAACTATTACAGGCGGAATGATACATAACCGTCGTTCGCTGATCAATGTTCCTGGTTCACTTTCATGGTTAAATACCGATTTAAAGTCGTTTAAAGCATTTTAGTTGCCCCTGTTTCTCTTATAATGCGTCCATATAAATGTTATGATCGTTTTAGACATTTATTTGCTTTCTTGTATGTCGGCGAACTACTTTCTTTAACCGGCTATAGTGTTAATGGCCGCTGCTTGTTTAAGTTAGCAACGTCATCAGAGAGGTAGACGACGTTGCCAGTGTCATCCAGCTCGAACGAACTGGGGTGAGTACAGAAAGAATAGACAACAGAATAGCGATCGCTTTATTTATGGAAATTCGATTTAGATTTTTAATCAAAAATCCTATAATCAGAATTAATGTCAAAAGTTCAACTCCTGACGAAAGAAAACACCGAAAAACTGGTGGTTAGCATAACATGTGTTAGTTACGCAATCTTTTGTCGCAACACGTTATTCGATATATTTGCCATCTTTTTTTCTTTTCTTGTTATTTAATAGAGTAAATAAGAACAGAATTATATATCCATCAATCCGACAACACATCTTTCATTATAGTTGATTTATCAGGGTGAATGTTTCTTAAATCGTAGAAATAAAGTTTTAAAAAAATGGGGGTTTGATCTTGGTGTACACTTAAAAGGAAAATTGATCCCTCAGTTGATAACCACTTTGAAACGCGTCTTTCACTTTTATCATTAGCATCTTTTTATTTTTTACTTTCGTTTTCTAGACAAATTTTTCATATAATTCATTGTTTTTATTTTTTATATATACTTTTTAATTAATTATCTAGCCCGTACAACAATAAATATATATGTATATATATATATATATATATATATATATATTTCCAGCGCGTTATTGTACAGTTTTGATTTGCAACAATCTATGTTTTGTTCTTTATTTATTTTTATTTTTTTCATTTTTTAAAAAGTTTTCCTCTAATTTTCAGTCGACAAGTGTATATCGGTTGTTTAACGAGTTGAAAAGGTTTAAATAACATTATTTTAATCAATTTATGCAGTTTTTTTCCTTGCCGAAAAATGTGTTCTATAAACCAAACTGCCCCTATGACGACACGTGGACTAGTTTTTCATTAGAAAACGCAATATAAAACTTTTCAGACTCTGTAATAAAGCTAGTCTCTTTTTTTCTGCCTTTTATTAAATTATGTATTCATTATTTTCTTAGATATATTGAATGGATATTTATATATATATATCTATATATATATATATATATATATATATATAATTATTATTACCTTTTTTGTTAATGAATTATTACGTTACTTTTCGCATCGTCTTCCATCAAAACAAATTGTTTGTTTACATTCTACCGAAACTTGAATGTTTTTAGCATGGACTAAAACAACATTGTTTTATGTGTCTGATTTTTTTTTTTTTTGAGATTTGGATTGATGATTTGGATTATTCGGACTTATGTTCTCATCTTGAGTGTTATTCTCACAATGTTTCGGCCGATGTAACCTCCGACCTTCAGATGTTTGTTTTCAAACTCAGGAATCTGGACAGAATTTCGAACGAAACCCTTTATTTAACCCACGGGGTTAGCATGCTCTCGTTCCGTCAGCCGGAGGTTACCGTTACGTTTCGGGCGATGTAACCTCCGACCTTCTTCAGATGAATCTGTTCGAACGTGAAAACTTGGATGGAATCTTAAACTGAACGTTCATGGTTAAAAAGTAGTATAGAGTCCTAAACATAATCCGATAAAAAAAGTGTGTATTGGAGGAGAAGAAATGGTATATGCATATACCATTTCTTTTCCAACTTCCGTTTCTTCGACGACTCCATTAGTGATTCACGCTTGTTCTTCTTAATCTTACATTCGTAAAACTTATTAGATTTTAACTCGAAATTGTTCCAAATTTACTAATATTTAACAAAAACAACAGGAAACAATATTTTAAGTGTAGTTAACAGAACAAAAAGGAGTCAAGAAACAAATGTGGAACAAATAAATGTTATTAAAGCCAAGATAAGTTACTCTTCTACCTACCTGGATACGTTTATTTGTGTTTTAACTTATTTTAATACATTTTTTTTTTTTTTGGTAAAAACAGACATAAGTGTCCAGTTAGAACGAAAAAAGGATGGCGTCATTAAGCAATGCACGTGGACCCCTGATAATCGCTTAAAAATCGAAAAGTAAACAAAATACTGACCAATCCAATAAATGTCACCGATCGCGCGAAAACGTAATGTTCTAACAGCATTTTGTTTAATTTTCGATTTTTAATAGATTATCAGGGGTATAACGTGCATTTTCTTTTTCGTTCTAACTGAACACTGTTTTTACTTTTTACTATAACACGCTTTAAAATAAGTTAAGAGTAACTTATCTTGGCTTTGATTACATTTATTTGTTGCACATTTGTTTTTTTTTCACTCCTGTTTTGTTCTGTTAATTGCACTTCAAAATGTCCAATAAGATTTCTCGCCTATACACAATTTTTTTTTTTTTATCGCATTTATGTTCAGGACTCTATACTACCTTTTAACCTCTTTAATTATCGCCTGTAATAAAGATTGAACCTTTAACCCCCAGAAGACTCACATAGAATTGATTGCTAACCAACGTTCTAGGCCATATATCCTGGTGGACAATTCTAGGATCCAGTAGTTCGACATAAAGATTTTCAAGTTCGAAAAGATGCACATTAAGAAGGTCGGTAGTTACATAGGTGGAAACATCAATCCAGGTGAAAATAGGGTGCTTAGATTTAAAAAAAAAAAAAAAAATACACAGATGAAATATGGCAGTCCAGTTGAAAATAAATTAACAGGAAAACTCTCTGATACTTATCAGGAAAAAGTAGGGTAGAAACTTTTTTTTTTTTTAGGGGTCGAAATACGAGAGGTGAGATTCGGTGGCCAAGAAATGGGTGCTCACTTTACGTATAACTACTATAGGAAAGTGACCCCCCCCCCCCTCCTAAAATCTAAAATAATAAAAATTTTCATAGCGGATATTTGTTGAGGCTGTTTACATGTAATTTGCCCCAAAAAGTAGAAACTTTTTTTTTTTTTAGGGGTCGAAATACGAAAGGTGCACTTCTATCAATTTACCAAAAAGTAGTTATCTACACCAAAAATTACGGAAAATTATCGAGTAGAATTTTAATTAAAAAATATAAATCAGTTTTATCGTATATTTCCGATTCAGCATCGGCACGAGCGCAAAAGTGAGAACAGGGGAGATAAGTCAAAAAAATGCGCGTGTGCCAATGGAGAATCGGAAAAATACGATAAAATTGATTTATATTTTTACTTAAAATTCTACTCAATGATTTTTAATGTAAATATTTATTTTTGCCTGATACGTAAGAATATCAAGGAGTTTTCTGGCAGTTTTAACAAAAGTGAACAAAACAAATAGGCAACAAATAAATGTTATCAAAGGCAAGATAAGTTACTCTTCTACTTATCTGGATAAGTTTTTTTGTGTTTTAATTTATTTTAAAGCGTTTTTTTTGTTCAATGCACTAGAACGAGAAACAAAATGTCTGACAGTAGTCGGTCACCTGGGAGTGTCGATAATCTCTTAAACATCGAAAATGAAACAAAATACTGATAGAAAAAATATAGGGTTATTTGATGTGTTTCTACCAGTATTTTGCTTAATATTCGATTTTTGAGCGATTATCGACACTCTACTGTCAGACATTTTGTTTCTCGTTGTTCTAACTGAAGAGTTGAGACTAGTTATGTATTAAACTAAAAAAACGCTTTAAAATAAGTTGAAACATACAAAAAACTATGTAGGTAGAAGAGTAACTTATCTTGCCTTTGGTAACATTTATTTGTTGTATTTTTTTTCTTTTTTGGCTCTTGTTAAAAATGCCCGAGTTTTCCTGTTAATTTATTTTTAACTGCCACATTTCATCTGTGTAAAAGATTAGATTAAAAATGGTCTTTGGTGCTTATAAATATAAGACCATTTTTAATCTTTAAAGAGAGGAGTGAACTTGCCACGTTAAGTTATCGTAAATAGGAGACAAATATTGTGTAAATCTTTAATTGGTAAATTCGTATATGAGGATCAGATGCTAATTCACCCCCACTCCCCCCCCCTCCAATAAAAAATTAGATTCTACTTTTTTAGGCGATAACAAATTAGAGTGTGGGGGGGGGTCAGTTTGGCATATAAATTTAACGTAAAATGATCGCCGATTTCTGGCCAAGAAGCTTCTAACCAGATAGCCGTTTAAGGGCATTAACCAAGGAGATTGATAAGAATATTGAACGCAGGAGCATGACTAATTTCCAAATGGCAATGGTCCACGATTTCTAAGAAATGGCCAGAGAACATTGGCAGTTTTAACCGTACGACTAACCCTAAATCCGGCTGGCAACAGACCCCCCCCCCTTAAAAAAAATTAAGATTTAACTAAAATCAGAAAATTGTTACGTGTCGTTTAAGCGATATCTGGTCGGAAAGTGGGTGATCATCTTCATTAAATATGCTAAATTGATCTCCAGTCTAAAATATTTTTTAAAAATTTACCCTTAAGTTTTTCTGTGTGTTTAGACATAGTCGCCAAAAGAAAAAGTATAATCTCATTTGTTTTGGGTGAACTATTACTATTTTTTGGCACTTCTGCAGATTAGAGACGGGTCGAAATTTATTTTTCATTTTAAAAGAGCTCCCATGGTGTAAGGGGCCGATAACTCTTTTTGTTTGACTTTTAAGTACATGCTATTTATCTTCCTTCCACAGCAGTAAGATGTGACACAAGGTCAGGAAAGTGGGATTTGAAAAGCTAGCACCCGAGAAGGTGAGCACTCTGGCCTACAAAAAATGCCTGGGCAGCCCCATCGGCATTAAGCGATAAACTTACTCCACCCCAAAGAGGGGAGGCAAAGCCTGGGAGGGTGGACCTCCTAGAACTGCACAGGACAGACCGGCGGAATCAAGGCCTGAGGGCCAAGATGGTACCGGTCTATCGGGTGTAGTATTCATCGGAACAGATACTAAACTTTGGTCTTGGCCAAAAAGCCAATGGAAAATATGATTTTTTTAAATATGTAATGCAAATTCAATTAATTAATAGAACATTTATGGAAGAAAATAAAATTTTGTAAAAATCAACAGTATATTTTTTCATTTTAAAACGAGCAGTCATCTTGTTTGGTTTAACACATTTTTTATTTTACTTATTTTTTTTTTTTTTTACAGTTTAAAAAAATTAAATTCTATTTTCTCTTAAAAAAAATAGAGTTGTCGACCTCTTACACTATTTGGAGCTCTTCTAAAATGAAAACAAATTAATTTCGGCCCGTCCCTTATCTGCAGAAGTGCTCTATTTTTTTTTTTTTTCAAATAACAATCGGTAAAATATTTACATTTAAAACAATTTTATCGGTTATTCCTGTTTCAGTTACCTAAATTAATTCTAGTTTCAAGAATGTTTTGGCATTACTCGAAACGACTTCATTTTACTTAAACCGTGTTACTTTTTTGTTAAAAAAGAAAATGGAAAAAATAACATTAGAAGCACTAAATTATAGGAAGTTTCATTGTACACGTGAAACGCCGAAATTAAAATCGCCTAGAAAAATATAGTTGCCATCTTTATAAATCAGTCGATAACGAGGCTTAACTCAAGTTCATAATTTTCTTAAGAGCAGTAATCAATTTAAAAAAATGTTATGGGTAAATATAAAAGCAAAGTAAAACCTTATTTTACCCCTTTTTGTTTTGTTCTTAATTAGAAAATAATGAACTTGAATTATCGTCCTTAAGCCTCGTTCTTGACTGGTTTATAAAGTTGGCGACTATATTTTTCTGGTTAAGTTTTTATTTTGGCGTTTTACATGTACAATATAACTTGTTGTTTTAATGTGATTTTTATTTTAGTAAAAGATGATTTCAGTGAAAATAAGTTGGGAGTACTGTCGAAACTAATTTTGCTCTAAAGAATTTGGGGGATTAAAATCGGAATTAACTACTCTAAAATTTATGTTAAAAAATGACAACACTTGTTGAGATCAATTAATAAGTCTCGATGCTTACTAATAAAACAACTTTTAGGCAAAATTCCACTTTGTTCATCAACATAGTCTCCTAGGATGATACACTGAATGAAAATATACCTAAATTTTCGATATCACTTCTTCATTGAAGCCAAATCTCCTTCTTTGGGGCATTCTTTTAGGGTCTGCAAACAGCCAGTAGTCACTGGGACCCAGATCTGGAGTATAGGTTGGGTGCGGAAGCAATTCGAAGTGTAGTTTCGCCATCATTGTGATTGACTTCTGACATGGTGCATTGTCTTGGTGAAAGGGCACTTTTTTCTTCATTTGTGGCCGTTTTGGGGTGATTTTTTTTTCCTTCGAACGTACCAATAATGCTATATAATATTTTCTATTAATGGTTCTTCCATTCTCAAGGTAAGCGATGAACAAAATATCTTTTGCATCCAAAAACCTTGCCTGCTGATTGTTTGCATCTTTGATAGCTTTGGACGGCTTTCACCGACTACTGTCCAATCAGCTTACTGCCAATTTGACTCCGGAGTGGTGGATCCATGTCTCATTCAGTGTCGCATATTGATGCAAAAACTTCTTTTTGTTGTGTTGAAACAGTTACAAACAATGCTCTGAATTGTTGACACATTGTTTTTCTCTGAGCAAACACGACATCCCATCCACTTTGAACTCCGTTTTCTCATTGACAAATGTTCATGCAAAATGGTGAAGACACCTTCGCCTTCTGATATCTTTAACTCCGCTGCTATCTAATACAATTTCAATTTACGATCGGCCAAAATGAGTTTTTGAACTTTTCTGATGATTTCCGGGATAACTGCAGAATTTGAGCAACTTCAGCGTTCAGCATAATTTGTACGACAGCGCTTGAAGTTAGCATACCACTTCTTAACCGTTGTTTCCAATGGAGAAGAGTTCGAATAACACTTATCAAACTGCGATCGGATTGCAAAAATAGCCTGGACTGTTCTGTCAGCATTCCTGCACAGATGGGGGCACTTCAGGCAGTAGGCAATAAACTTTGAAAGGCGACAAACCTTTCAACAATTCCGGAAAGGAGAAGGTAATATCTGGGAGGCTGGCCTCTTGAGAAAATTTTACAAAATTAGGAATGAAACGTTATGGTATAGGGGGGGGGGGGCATCCACTATCTATCCTAGTCTTAACTAAACACAATCTCAGTCCATTCGTGCAAACAATAAATTCGCCTCATAATTCAGGTTATGTTTTGAGACCCTAAACTCATTTAGCGATCGTAAGGCAGTAAAAAATTTACAGATTTATTTCCGAAAGATCAAAAAAATTTGTAAATTTTAGATAGAAAAACAAACTACTTGTCTGTTTGTTTGCTGAAAGGTATCTGAAATACATAACGATATGGTGCCGACCTGAAAGGCATCTTCTGAAATCCATAATGATATGGTGCCGACCTTCAGGGACGATTGCCCTTCATATGCCACTTTTAAGCGTTGAGTTGCTGAATTCTCATGAAGATATTTGATGACAGTCCAATACTCAATTTTCTCCACATTTTAGAAATGCATCAGTTCCTTCGTTTCAACAATCAACAGAAAGTGTTAGAACCTACAAACTTGGTACTTAAGCAGTGGCATAATACGAGGAAAATTTTTAATTTGTTTATCTCACAGATGTCTGTGTGAGGCTCAGTGTTTTGAATTCACCTAACATATATATCTAATATATAAACTTATATTGTGCGATTTAAAAAATTTGGACATGAATAGCATTTAAGCTGAAATACTAAATTTTGATTCTGACCAGGCAATTTTCATTTGTTATTGTTGTACCATGTTATTGGCACTATAATAACGTATTTTGCTACAGTTTATTAAAAAAAAATTATGTATTCCTGCCCGGACAACTGGTAATATGGAAACATTATTCAATTATGACTGAAAAATCGAATTTAGCAAGGGGAATAACTCATATTTTTTGATTGAAGAATCTAAAAGAAGTTATCTTCGTTAAAACTAAAGTGTTATTTCTTAATCTGTATACGTTTAGAAAATGTCCAGACAAATTAAAAAGTAAAATAACTTCATTCCATTCCGAGCAATGTTGGATAGATACGATACAGCTAGTGTCTGTCTCTATATATAGGGTGTTCGGAAAATCGATGGCATAACTTCGCGATTATGTTCTATATGTGTAAAGGAGCCTCTTTGTGTGGCGGTTTGTTTTTATAATAGCACTCCATTACTCGTCTAATTTCCTTTGTGGACCACTTTTTCCTCTCCGTGATCTTTGGTTTGATTTGTGCTGATCATATTTATTTACCTGCATTTGGTCTGTTTTATTCTGTTATCTGAAATAAGAAGGATCAACATTCGCAGGATGCCGAGCAGGTCCTCCATATTGGCTATCAAAGGAAGCCTCTGTCGATCATGACACTTAGATCTTCTGAGCACCACGGTTTTTCTATGTATTTGGTGTCATATTTTCATAGTTTTGTTGGTGTATGTGGCAACACCAGGCCCAGGATTATTTTACCTGTGATCTAGTCACCGGGATAGTGTTTATCTATCCCACATGTATAAATAACAGTGCCCTATCAAACATGTGTTAGATGTTTACACTGAAGAATGTTAATCAGTATTTGTTTCAATGGTTTATAACTCGGAAACCAAACGTTGTCATTATTTACACGTATAGAACATAATCCTGAAGTTATGCCATCGATTTTCCAAACATGTCGACACTTTGGTTCTCGTTAGATCACCGCAGTTAAGCTACGTTGAGCCTGGCAAGTACCAAATGGGTAACCATTTGGGAATACTAGGCACTGTATGTGGGAGGACAGCGAAAACACCCTGCAAACAAAAAAAAATTCAGCCCTGAAGATGGTTTTAGCAAGTACTTCAGTATAACCAAAACGTGCTAATCCGCACGTGCGATGACACAACGGAACACCCGTTCTCTGTCAGTATGCGTTTTGTTCGGTTTCTTTTTGTTCGGATTCGTTTTTTTCTTTCTGTTATGTTATATATTTTTGTGTCAGTATGTACCTCAACAGTGTTCAATACATGAGTGAAGCTTAGTAGTAATATAAAAATATACTTATGGCAAGTAAGCTATATAGATCGGATTCGTCAGACTAACTGCAGTTGGCCTGACCAATTCCTTTGTGAACTGAAGTTGAAACTTTTTTTTTTTTTAACATAGGTCACCCCAAACAAGGCAGGCTGCCACTGTAGACGTAAGGAGCTACTTAGAAAAAAAGGGAGACGGTTTGGGGGGGGGGGGGGGGGGGTCAACCTAAATTGGGATCTGCGCAGCGAGATGTCTGTAGCTGACTTGCCATAAGTGTGTTTTTATACTATGAAATCTCTTTATTTTGCATATTTCATTATTTTTGTTCCTATGAAAGTTTCTAGAAGTTTTCATAAATACAGGGTGGGCAAAAATAAGGGTCCTATTTTTAAAAATTCATAACTTTTTTATTTATTGATTTTTTTTTTTTTTTTTTTTTTTAGAATAAGTAAAGGACCCCTTCCGAAGCAAGCATGAGCCGTATTAGCCCTAAGGAACGTACCCTCATTTAGAAAACATTATTTTTGCTTAAAAAACTCAAAACAGTGTAAAAAACAATACTTTAGTTTTTGTAAGTTTTAAGAAGTGTTTTTCGGCTAAAATTTGTTTTGTTTATTTCAAAAAATCTCGGAAGGGTCAGTCTACACACACATAAAGTTTGGTGAGTTTAACTTTTATTTTGTGGAAGTTATTCAAATTCAAGTTATTCAAATTTAAAGATAGGACCCTTATTTTGGCCCACCCTGTATGTACACAATTGTTTGTGCGTGCTTCACAATAATCTGCATACTTGACTGTTTACTTTATGCCATGAAAACCGCCCTGGGGTTTAAACTGATTTCATTCATGAAGAAAATGTATCAACATTTCTTTCCTTTGCTAACAAATGCACACACCGACTTTGTATGCCGATCTCTGTTGACTTTTTACACTGAGTGACCTTAAATAATTAGTGATATCATGAATCGGCGTTCTAATTAACTTTGTGAGTGGGTCTCTTTGCTAGTTTTGTAGTCAATCTTTTAAATATATATTGTTAAACCTTTAAGATTTTCATAAAAAAAAAGAATGTGAATGGTGCCACAACGGATAAAAGTGCTAAGTAATAATCAGTTCTAAGTTACGGTCTTCTGAAGGTTAAAGGTTCAATACTCAGTACTGGCAATAATAAGAATGCAATTACAAATTATTTAAGACTTCTATCCAGTCACGGCTGATGGAATGAGAGCAAGCTACCCTTGTGGATTAAATAAAAGGTTCTGTTAGAAATTTTGTAGAGATTCTCAAGTTCGACAAAATGCACCTGAAGAAGGTCAGAGGTTATATCGGCCAAAACTTTGTGAGAATAACATCCAAGATGAGAACAGTAGTCCGAATAATTAAAATGATCCAAATTATCAATCCTCATCTCAAAAATTCTGAAACTTGGAAAAAAATAATAACATTAAATAAGTTAGTTATAGAAAGTTGACTGGTTTATGCAAAACTGATTAAAAAAAAAAAAAAAAAAAAAAAAAAAAATCATGGTCATATTTGAAAATTCCAATATGAAGTCATGTAATTCGCAAGGGTTATTTTTGGAAAATCATGATCCAAACAAAGGGAGGTAACCTTACTCCACCTAAACCTTTTATCTATTTTTTTAATAAACAGGATGGAGTTTGGTTACCAAATAAAAATAAGTTGAGGGGGGGGGGGGTCAGACGATTTTTACCAACTCCACAGCCTACTTAATTTGCCATTAAAAACACAGCCAAAATCACAAATATGAGAGTACACTACATACCATAATAACATCAAACAGTCTTTCTTTAACCTCTCACTGTTAATTAATGGATTGTGTCTTACGAATCATACATTCTTGGATGTGAATTTCTTCAATGAACAACGTTTATATTATTAATCTGTCAGAGCAATCGGGTTTCTCTGATATTATGTGCATTTAATCAGATAAATTTAAATAATAGGACAGATGAAATGACTGCATTAGTTTATCTTTATACTATGAAAATAAAATTGTGTTTTGTTTTAAGTTCACACGACAGTTCTGGCATATAGTTCAAATGCTGCCCCATTTTATGTAAATATCTTTTCTCTGTGTCCAATTTAATGGGAGGCATTACGAGTCTATATCTTAAGGCAATTTTCCATTGCTATATAGATGTAATTGCTATTTTCATATATTAATCATCAGAAAGTTTAACTTTGTTTTCAGTAGAGTTGTGTGATTGGCCTAATGGATGCGATCAAGGAATATGGTATTTGGCTATGCCGGGTTCAAATCCTATCGAATCTATTGCGATCATTTATGCACTAATACCCTTGGGAAGGGTATGAACCCACAATCCCTCCCCTCTCTCCAGATATGGGTAAAATAACTTGTGCTTAATTAATCATCTTCAATTATATAAAGAGCAGTTTCCTATGCGTGTGTGTGAAGCTTAAAATCAGAAACTACACAAGACACACCCACAAAGCTGATATTCTTTTTCAGCATTTTTCGGATAGAATATAGACACTTATTTTTTGGGGGTAGGGGGGTGGGGGCCTGACCTTTTGTGTGAAATTCAAACTAAAATACACTTTTTTGGCCTTCGGGTTAGGATTAAAGTGTAATATCTGTGTTTGTCCTCAGTAATAGGAGGGGAAATCCTTGAGTGGGGAGAGGGGATAGAGAGAGAAGTTTTAAAACAAAAGTGTTACACACTTTTTGACTCTTCTATTTTGTTGTCTACGCCCCCTACTCCCGGGCAACACCGGGTACCCTGTTGGTATACAATAAATCATCCGTAACAGGTATTGTTTCAGTATCAGAAAACCCCAAAAGGATCGATTCGTCATAAAACGGGCGCTCAATGCATTCATTGTGAGTATAAGTATTCAAGTTTACTGGTCTTAGATATCCAACTAATATTGAGGAGTTTTCTTTAATTTCATGTGTGCATCATTTTAGCTTTAATCAATCTAGCAATAGTTCACCACTTTGAAAATGCTAAACTTCTCTCTGACCAACAGCATGGATTTAGGCAATCCCATTCTACTGCAGATATCCTAACGGTCATCCCTGAACACTTTAACTAAAAGAGGGAGAGGCTAGTGGATAAGGCAGGTGAAGCTAAGGTGGTAGTGCTTGATATATCAAAGGTCTGGCATAAACGTCTTCTCAGGAAAATCAACCCTTACAGTATTACTGGACAAATATTTAATAAAATCAGATCTTTCTTAGCTAAGAAAGATCTAGGTCGTTCTTGATGGCCGTACATCCAGACAACAACACATCAATATAAGTGTGCCTCAGGTTTCGATACTTGGACCTTTTTTATTTTTGATCTTCATAAATGACCTCCCTGATGTAATCGTGTCTGAGATGGGTATATTTGCTGATGACACCACGCTCTATTTTTTAACATGAGGGCAAATCAAATACACACATATCCAAGGCAATGGCTGAATCCTTGGAAAATGACCCAGTCTGTCGTAGAATGTGGCCAAAAATGGATGGTCACATTCAATGCTACAAAGACAAGGCTCCTTTCCTTGAACAATTATTAGAAACCTCTCCAACCACTGATTGTCATGGCTGATAACACTTTTCCCAAGAATCCAACGTTCGAAGTCCTGGGCCTAACATAATCAAACAACATCAATCTGAATAAATATCTAAAAGATGCTGCCAAGTCTGTTGCAAAGAAGGTAGTCTCCCTCTACCGGTCTAAAAAAAAAACGCCTCAAATCTGTCAGTATCGTATATGTCTATAAAGTCACCATTTGCCCATGCCTGGAGTATTGTTATCACATCTGGGCTGATGCACAAACTGCTAACCTCTCCCTCTTGAACAAGTTGATAAAAAAGAGTATCTAACCTAATAGGTCCCGCATTGTCTACCAATTTCCAGTCCCTGTCCCATCGCCGCAATTTTGCATCCCTGTGCTTGTTTTACAAGTACTTCCACAGAATGTTTTGTGATGAACTTATTGCATTTGTACTCTCGACGAATATACCTCTGATCAACTCTACTATCAGCAAAATCCCCCCTCTTCACTGTAGCGGTTGCTAGATGCCAGAAAACTTTCTACTCGAATAGCTTCTTTCCTCAAACTGCTTGCCTTTGGAATTCCCTCTCTGTTCCCTGTTTCTCCCGACCGTACCAACATGCAGAAATTTAAATGTAATGTGAACAAACATCTTATTGCCCGACTTCCCATTAAGGTTGCTTCCCCCCCCCCCCCTAAATCTGGCCCCTATCACAGTAGCCACTTACGTCTCAGTGGCAAAATGCCTTGTTTTGGGTGAACAAAAGTAAGAAAAAAAAAGTAAAAATTAATTCCATCGATTATAAATAATCTTTGTATTTATTTATTTTTAATTTAATGTGATTCTAAAATGTATCTTTGTTAAATTTGTTATAACAAATTCAAGTTTTTGGTCGAGACATTTTAATGTTAAAGGTTACTTCAAACTAAATCGGAAACTAAATTTGAACTAATGAAATATTAGCAAAAATGCCAGTCATGGATCATTCGCAAATGAATACGCTCACAATCGATACAAAATGAACTCTATTAACGTCCAATCAACATAACATACTTTTACATTAAAAACAATGTTGATCTTAGATGATTGGTCAGATGTTATCAAGATAACAGATCGAAACACGTTGCTGAGTTTCCCCTATTTTATCAGTCGCTAGTTTTACCTATCTGCTTTTCAGTCTCTTTACTTAGATTTTTCTTTTCTTTTTAAATATCTTTGTTTTGTTTTTTTTTAAATAGGATTTTGAAAGTTAAATTTAATTATTACTATATTATTTGGTGATTAAATTTGTAACCAAATCAAATTTTTAGAAAACTAAAACCAAAATAAAGATAGGTTTTTTTATTTTTACTTTTTTATGAAAATCGCTCCAGCCGAAAAATGAAGGCACTTGATGTAAGGACCTAAAAAAAAAAAAAAAAAAAAAAAAATACTACTTCAAGGTTAAAAACTTGCCAACGATAAGTGTTAGAGGGATAGATTCCAACCCAGAAAACCGCAATTCTTCTCCCTTTGTCAGAAACATCGCTCATGGAATGTGAGGACTAATAAACAAAATAATTTTTGTCTAGAGAGATCAATAGAGTGAAGGGAAAACAGCACGGGGGGGGGGGGGGGGGGGTAGTGAGCCCAGATCGCCATTTTGTGGAAATAGGGGCATTAGGTTAGTTACAGTCAAAAATATAAGGAGAAAAAATTAAATAGTGCTCTAGAATACTATTTCATGATAAAAGATACTTAATTTAAGGGTGCATGATCTTCCTAGGAGGACCATAACCAATTTTAGAAGTCTAGGGACTAGGCCTAAATTGCTGTTTTTTTTTTTTAAATTTTCAATAATTTTCTATTGTCTGGAGGGGCGTCCACTGTTGTGGACATTGCCCCAATCCTGCACGATAATCAAAAGACTGATGATGATGGTGATGATTTCTCCTTTAGACCCTACTATGGTATAATATTCAATGTAGTCAAACAATTAAAGAAACCCTTTGTTGGGAGTTACAAATTTAATCAAAATCATCATCATCATCTCCTGACCTGTGTGATTCAGTAAAATAACAATCAACAACATGACTGAAAACTTTCTCAGCAAATAAAATTATAGAAGTGGTTCCACGATTAATAATCTTCAGTACTATACTTGAAACTGAAAAACTTATATTTATAAATTCATTAATGATAATGTGATTGAACTGAATAAGACCACAAATAACTTCAATCAGTTATAAACACGAGAAGAAATTGATTAACATTCAACAAGAATTGCTATAGAAATATCATTACTGATGAGTGAAAGGATATGAATTATAACTATTTATTAATCGAGTAAAATATCTTCAACATGGCTAACATGAAATTTCCTTGCTAGATTGAAAAGCCTTGCATGAGACCTAATTGTGTGATTATTTGTACGACATTCAGTACAGTACCTTTTAGGATGCCATTGATTGGTCTGCTTCAAAATACCAGGATCAGAACGTTCAAGTAATCTACACATAACATCAGTTCAATAGGTGATGTTTTCCTTGAAAGGAATTGTAAGTAATTAGAAGTGTCTTTATTATTAGACTCAAAACATTCCTCCGAAAAACTCCCTGATCCACATCCACATCCATCATTCATACTCATCAACTCAAATGAATGATGAATTCTCCCATGAAACGTATGATTTAGCTTCACTCATTTAAAGTTCTCACAAGTTTCTCATTATACTTTGACAAAATTCTTTCATCTTATCGAGGTTAACTTTTCTTGATGAAGATTCAACATTAAGAATTGTTGACAACTGACGTTGTAAAAGCAAAAAATTATCCCGGTTTCACAGGAATTAAATCATGTATGCAACCGATAACCTCCTCAGAGGAGAAACGTCATCCCTGTGGACCATTTGTCGATGTATCACCTTTTCCACCAGCAGTGTTGCATCTGTCTTGTAAATTGTGTCAAGGACTTTTTCTCTGGAAGCCTGAATTGGATCACCCAATGGCGTTGACTTCTCAAACTTGTCGACCTGCTCCATCACCACCATCTTTGAAAATCATTTCGATAACCCCCTGTCTCCACATCACTTGAGCTACTCTCCTTCGACACTATAATCTTCATCACAGATTCAGCAGTCATCTTAACAAATTCTTTGTATTGAACTGTAACATATTCATCATTCTCTAATACAGGTGTGATGACAGGTAGCTGTTTCTTCCATTCCTCTAGAATCTTGTAGGTGATAGGAAAATGTATTCCTTTCAAAATCATGATTTGCCGTAACTTCCTAATTTGCTCCTTGCTCAACGCCAGTTCATGCATCACGGCAATGGTTTCATCAAATTCAACTGAGTGAGAATCATGCATTGTCTAGGTCTACAGCTCATATCCAACCTGAGCAATCATTTTCTTTCTTTTTTTTGTTTTTTTTTCCCTTATCTTTCCGTTTTTGCTGGAGATGGGGCATCCTACCGGATATTTCAGACACTCCAGCCTAGAGATCTTTTTAAGATTCTAACCGTCCCTTTAAGTGCAATTCTTGGTATTTCTCTTGCACTCAGTTCACCGGGTATACTCGCCAGATAGCTTTTGAAATTCTTTTTCATTAGTCCTGTTGCTCCTATAATTACTGGTATGATGGAGATTTTCCTAAGATTCCAGTTTCTTTTCATGTCGTACATAAGACCTTGGTATTTTGTAATCTTTTCCCTTTCAGCTCTGTTTAATCCTGCATCATTAGGGACACTGACTTCAACTATGGTTGCTACTTTCTCTCTTTTGTCCCATATTACGATGTCAGGTTTAACAGCTCCGTTTTCTAGATATGTAGCTGTAGGGATTGCATAGTCATAGTGGATGGTGTATAAATTATTTCAAACTGTTCTTTCTGGTATATGCTCCCAGGACTTGCTGCTACACTGGATATTCAACTTTTTACAAATTATCCAGTGAAGATATTTACACACTGTTGTGTCGCATTGTATAATAGCCATCCCCTAGGAGAACCTTACAACTGGATGTCAGGTGGTTCACACTCTCTACTTCTGTATGGCAGAACCTGCACTTGTTATTGTTGCTATCTTTTTAAAGGCATTGGTCATCAAGCCTTGATCTTGAGCAGCCATTATCATTCTCTCCTGATCATAGTGGAGAGATCCTCTTTTCAGCCAGTCTACAGAGCCTTCCTTATCTATATATTCCTGGGATAATTCACCTGGGAAATACTTAGCACGTTGTTGGTGTTTGCTCAAACTGCAAGTTTACATGATGGATCAAGTAGACAAGTAACTGAGTCAGTTTTTTAAATTCTTTAGAAACAAATTCCTCAGTATGCACTTTTTTTTCATCCTAAAACCAAGATCAGTGAAGCTTTTTCTTCATTTCTTAGACTCATCCGTCTCCTCCACTACTACCACCTTCAAACATGTTGGTGTTGTTTCAGCTTGTTCTAGAATGAATGCATTACCCTTCTTCTTGTGCTTATTGTAGAACCATGCTGCCCCTCTCGTCGACGACCGTTAACCGAACGTTGTGTGTCCATGGCCTTCTTGTTCTAACTGAGTCGTCTATCCACTGACGAATCGTCGAGGGCACAGCACTGGTTTACAAGTTTACAAAACAAATAAAAGCAACGCAATTCACAAGAAAGAACACCAACTCATATACGTTGTGTTTCAAACAGTTGTACTCTGGTTGTGTGTGATACCGAAAGGGACCCCAAACGTTAACGTCCACATTTTAGTGAACAGAGATTAAATTGTCTGTCGTCGCTCGATTGATCAGTTCGTCTCATCGTTTGCTCGGCTTGATCTGATCTCGTCCAGAGTTGAATCCAAACTGAATCTCTTCCCTCTGAACCCCAACTCGTCAACTTTTTGCCGCAAACCGTTGCCTACCGTAAAACTAACTTATTGTCGTCAAAATTGTCGTAAAACCCTATCACTCCTAAATATCTTATCTCCGGTCTTTTTGTCTTAGTCACCAACAAGTCCTCACCTTTAAACAATAGAAACGGACCACTCCTTGTTGATTGTCCATGCCATTTCCGATCGTCTTTGTATGAGTTAGTGAATCATTTACACCCACCCCACCCCACCCCAATGTTCGGGCTTCCCCCCCCCCCCCACTCTTGGTCTATAGCATCACATTATCTTTCGATCTGTTGAGTTTGGCCAATGTTTCTTTTGAAGAAAGTTGCACATTCTATGTTATCCTTGACATTATATTGTTCTCTAAACTCTTTCTCACGTTCAGATGATCTTACAAAGATCAGCTTGATTGATGATGATTTGTTCAGTGATATTGATTTTAACTTTTATTAGTTCCCTTCTTGAAGAGTATTGGACTGAAATTATAAAAAGCAGATATGAATGAATTATCACAGTGAAGATTTCTAAATTTTTTTGGTGTGTAGATAATAAAATGACTGAAAACTCTGGCTTTTTTAAAGATTTTATTTGAGAAATTATGTTAAAAAATAGGAATTTTTTTTGTAAATTTTGCATTAAAATATGAAGAAAAAAAATTCCCTAAGGAAGGCAAATGCACATAAAAAATTAAACTTATATGATAGCCCAGGGTAATTACTGAATAAAAGCAGGAGGAGAACACATACTTTTCATCGTATAATTCCAGTCATAACAGATGCTAATTTTATGAAAATTTTGAAAAATTACAGTTTGCACAACAAATCTTTATCGATCTTTTTTCATGAAAAAAGGGCTAAGAGTCACAAAATGGATTCTATTGATTGTAAAAGTTATTGGCCCAAATTTTCCAAAAAGTATATACTTTAGTATGTGAGTCTTAGCCCTTTTTGAAATAATTTGGCAAATTTGTTAGAAAAATTGAAAATATTTTGACAAAATTCTGTACTTTTTTTGCCCAATTTTCTAATTCTTTTTACGAGTTTATCCTAAAAAAAATAATCCCCTCCCCCCCCCCCCCAAAAAAGTGCCATTTTAGTTTTTGATAAAAGTTTAAGGTATATTGAGCATAAAAAAACAGCAAAAATAAAATCCCCAGTGCTTTATATCAGATATTTCAAGTATTTTCATCAAGCAAATTTGTGACCAATAATTGAATAAAAGTTTTGGAGCTAACTTTAAACATCCATAATTTCACTTCTAGACATGGTAGCGACTTATTTATTTTTTGTTTGCTAAGAAATTTAAGGTAGATTTCAGAAATATTAACTTTTAATGGTTTAGGGCAACTTGATTTTTGGCCTATTTCCACTTCCGGGCCCAGGAGTGGGAGGTTCACGGCTTGATTAGAGTATTTTTTCTGAGATCTGTTCTATATTGGTTTTAACCCGGACTTCCACAGATGGATCTCCATTCTGTATTTTTCGCCGATGGCAGTGATGCAAGCAAATGGCAAGCTTTCGGAGTCTTTCGCTGTCTCTCAGCGGTACGTCAGGATTGTCCGTTGTTGCCCATGCTTTATGTCCTTGCGTAGGAGCCCTTTCTCCGCAGACTCAGGGATGGGGTGGCAGGACTGGTTCTGCGCAAAATCGCTTTACCTGGTGGAAGATGAGCCAGGGTTTCCACATACAGCGATGATGTCACTGTTTGTGTGTCAAGCCGTATAGACATTATAGCAGTGAGCAAAGCGCTCGAATGGTACGAAAAAGTTACAGGGGCCATAATCAACCTCAGTACAACGTCCTGGGGTTAGATGACTGGAGTGACATGTCTGCGCTGCCGGTCGTTTTCAACTTGACCGATGGTCCTGTCCGGATCCTAGGTGTGCGGTTCGTGCCTGATCTCCAGCTTGAAAAGAATTGGTCAGAATAAGGCAAAATGTTGAAGCATCAGTTGGGACTTGGCTTCAAAGAAATCTTTCCCTGAAGGGTAGAGCTGACGCGTGCGCCACTTACATCTTTCCTCTCATCCTTTACCGATTGGCTGTACTTCCCCTGCTTGTGTATCGCCTCACAGCTCTCACACGTCTACTCTTCTCGCTTCTTTAGAGGAGGAGAAAGCTGTTAGTTCGCAGACAGGTCTGTACTCAACGTCTGTGTGTGGGAGGCTTGGGAATGCCTGATTTAGCTAGCTACATGCATGCTGAAAGATTGGCTTTCCTGAGTCGGACTTTGATGGAAGAATCTGTGTGGAGCCCTGCGGTACGGAAGGCCTTTCCCATCCTCAATCCCTCGTTCGAATACCAGCATAGGCCGAGGAGAAAATCGCAGTTTTTCAGGGAATGTCGAGCTACTTTGAAAATGCTGCCTGTGTTCAGTGACCTCGCACGGTCTAGGAAGATATTTTATAGGGAGTTAGTGGTGGGTTCCGCTTGTGGAGCGGCTGGGATGGTTAATGGAGGAGATCCGCTCTCAGTGGAGTTGGGCACAGGGCTGGAGCTACATCAACAATTCTGGGTAGTCTCTGACCTGGCGATTGGTCCGGAACGCGCTACCCTTCAATGACATACTAACCAGTGACGAGTTAAATTGTACGACTATTATTTTTTCACTGTCTATCTTTGTTAGTATAGAAAGAGAGGTTAAATGAAGCAGCAAAATTGATTACCTGTAAGTTAACACAGAGTGAAAGACACTGAAGTGAGACTTAGGAAGATCTCCATCATTCCAGTAATTATAGGAGCAATAGGACTAATGAAAAAGAATTTCAAAAACTATCTGGCGAATATACCCGGTGAACTGAGTGCAAGAGAGATACAAACAATTGCACTTAAAGGGGCGGTTAGAATCTTTAAAAGATCTCTAGGCTCGAGTGTCTGAAATAGCCGACGAATGTCTGGCATCTGTGGGATGCTCGATCCCCAGCAAAAACAAAAAGATAAGAAAATTTTTTTAAAAGTGAGAGAGCATATAAAATGAATGGGGGTAAAATGACATAGTGAGGGAGGGGGAGTGATTGACAGGAACTTAATGAGATGTGTCATTTGGTTAATTGTCAGGCTGAGGTATTATTCTGATTTTTTTTTTTTATGGCGCCAGAGTGCCCTACCTTTGGTGTGTTGACTTTTCTATCCCCATCTTCTGGCCTTGTGCCACATCTTCCTGCTGTGGGGGAGAGGTTAATACTACTTGGTTTATTAATTACAAATATTAAAATAGATTTTTTTTTTTTTTTTTTTTTTGCTTTTTTTTTTCAAACAACTCAATCGAGAAGTCAGGAATATTTTAACATGTATTTTGTGTGATTAAAATATATAAGAAAAAAAAACTTACGGAACAAACATTGATTAAATAAGCTTTAGTATATACTGGGGGGGAGGGGGATGAGAAGAGGTTAACGGTTGCAAGTGTGTTTGTTATTATAAGCCCTATCTTGGAATGGGTATTCTAACTAGTATTTCCGTAATATAAAACAAAATTAATTTGTTTCTTTTCTGTAGAATTTTGAATTTGACAATATCTTTGCTTAATCTTTACAATTGTACAATTATGTTGTTTCTTGTTAGGTTTTTGCCATGGATAAAAATAACTATTTACGAGAGGAAATCCATAAACATATGTTGATTAGACAGAACATCTGGAATCTATTTTTCTTATATTAATCAGAAGGGTTTCCCCATAACCTTATCTTTGTTTTTTTTTATGTATGTATCGCTCGTGCATGTCAAGTATCTGGATTATCCTTTTTACCAGGGTTGCTGAGTCGAAAGGTCCCACTTCTAGAATACTTTGACTTATTATTTTAAAGTCTACCAATATTCAAACTGTCTGTTGATTCTTCTGAGATTAAAAAATCTCACTCTGATGCCTCCCGAAACCTTTAACTCAGATTCTTGCTTTTTACCATTTTTGATTACTTTATTTGGATCAACTTATTATTTATTATGCTCGGTTTGTTTTACTTATCGGTATACTTTTATTTTTACCTTCTTGAATCTTCTTGACTAGTGATATTGTCTTCTGAACATTTGATGATATTGCTATTGTCCATTATTAACTTCGGTATATTAAATTTACTTTAGTTTGATCTGTCTGTTTTATGGCATATAAGCCCTTTTTAGGGGGTTATTTAATACCGAAACAAAATACCTATTGTGAACGATTAATTAGTTGGACACAACTCACTATTTTATTGAGGGAAGGGGGGGGGGTATCTTTTTCAATAGTATTAGTTATGCTATTAATTGTTCTATCAGTGGATAGATGATCTATCATACGGGGGGGGGGCGATTTGGGGGAATGTGGAGACTTTTGTTTAACTCTGTTTCACAGTGGTGCCATCTGGTCAAGGCACGGCTAAAGTTATTTATTTTTTTTTTTTAATCGTACTAATGAGTCACCGCTTATCATGGCCCAAAGGCCACTCAAGGATAAAGGTTAATGAGTTTGTGTGGGGGATGGGCAGAGTTTGATTATTTAAGAGGACGTTTCAACAAGAATTTGTTAACATTGGATTTGAAAACTATCATGTTGTAGTCAGCTGGGAAGCAGCCCTATGATATTGTGTTCCACAGATGGGTAGTTCTTGTAATCTAACACTGCATCAGTGCGGCAAGATCTGCTTTTGCGCAGCTGCGGTGATACCTGTGGGACAAGATGGAGAAACCTTTTTGGCCACCAAAGGGCACATCTACTAAATGACTGTCCAGGCCATCGTCCTCTACAGCTCTGAAACATAGTCAATGAGGGTAGCCGACTAACAGAAGCTTGAAGTATCCGACAACCACTCTCTTTGTTGCATCGACCAAGTATCTTTAACCTGCCTGCGTCAACAACCGAATATGACCACTCTCATCTGTGCTATTGCAACAACGCCTTCAGTGGTTCGATCATGCTGCTCGTCGTCAAGCAGGAGAATTGATCCAAGACATTCTCCTCCTATCTTCACTACCCAATTGTCGCAAATGCATTGCTTGATAGCTCAAAAGCTGGGTAACTACTATCGGGGGAAAATCTTTGGTCCACAAGTTGTCAGTCTTCGGCGATGGAATAGGGACTTGCTTGCCATCTCAACAACGTGGGCTGCTATAGTTAGAGACGCTGTGTGGACTAAGAAAGAAGCCAGTTCAATCCGTGCCCAGGGTGGTGAATGTTACACCAAGACGAACAGGATTGGTAATTTTGATTCATAATTTCAATCTCTTTTTAGTTGATGTGAAAAAACCTCGCTCTTTGAATTAATATTTAAAGATTTCCTGTTCTCAAGTTAAAAATGTATATTTCGTGCACATTATATTTTAATTTAATCTATTGTAATTTGATTCCAATTTGCTAGTTACCAGCCCACCTGTGACCCGTTGGGTCAGTATTTTTTTTAAATATATTATCTAATACATAAAATCAAGTGTCCGGGATTTCCTACTTCAGACCTAGATAGCATCTAATATAAAAAAATCGATATTGCATTTTGCCTAGCTATCTTCTTTCGCTGACCGTTGGTGCACGTCTATAGGAACAATAAATTTTAATTAGATTTCATTTCTTTGCTCGGATTATTTTTTGCAAGGAAACAAATCTTTTCAGCGGCAAATTTAAATTCAAGATGGAAGTCAATTATGCTTTGTAAGAAGATATATTTTTACATACTACCTATATATATATATATATATATATATATATATACACCCGGTTTTATTTTTCTCTAATCCCCCCACCCAGCAATATGTACATTTTTTTTTTTAAATATTAGCTGTATTCTTTGAAAAAACATTTTTTAGGTTTTCATAAAATTCTGGAGAAATGAAATTTCAAATTACAAAATCCGACTAGCAGTAAGGCATCTGGTAGTTTTGTTTTACGGCATATCAACCCTTTTTGGGTTATTTAATGCCGAATCTGGTCATTATAGTGAAAGTTTTTATGCTTCAAATTCTTTATATCTTCAAATGTTTAATCAGGGTTTTTGGTTTGGTAGTTTTGTTTTACGGCATATCAACCCTTTTTGGGTTATTTAATGCCGAATCTGGTCTTGTTTTCTTCTCTTTTTTGTTTCTTTCCCCTTTTAATATCTGTTTCTATTTAACCCATAGTTGGGACCCTAACAGGTACTACCACTCCGGGTCAGGGTGGACCTGGGAGCAATGGTAATTAAGAGGAGGCTCCACATTCCCCAAAGTCCGTAAGCCGGATCTCACCATTGGATGTAGTTTAAGGTCATATCCAGGACCGGGAGTAGGGTAGGAAAAATAAAAATAAAAAAGGGGAGGGAGAAAGGGAGAGGGGCTGTTGTTTTTGTTTTTGGTTTTGTAGAACATAATGAAGTTTTACAAACAAAAAAAAAAAAAAAAAAAAAAAAAAACGTCAATGTAGGTGAATTTCGTCTCAGGGAGCCACAGGGCAGCCTGATCTGGTATCACCAGGTAAGGCATCTGGATTTACTTCCCTTGATTATGATGTTAGTTACTTCGATTTGATCTGATGTTTGTAAGAGCTCATATCTTCTACATACTAGCTGTATAGACCTTATTTTTCACTCGGCCATTCACCGGCAATATGTTTATTATATACTAACTGTATTTACAAAGCGTTGCCCAGGTGAAGGACTTAGATAAAAAATAATTCAGAAGATAATCGTGTTTAGAATTTCTACTTACATAGGATCTTTAGAAATTCGTTTTGATTTTCATTTATTTTCTTTTTTAATTCTCCCCTCCACCCGGGCAATGCCGGGTAGGTACAACTAGTTCAATATATAATTCATTAATTTTGACATTGGTTGATTATGATGCTCTTACAAGGATTACAAAGAACATTGTAACATCATAATAGACCCCCCCCCCCTCATTCTCTCTTTCTCTCTACCCCCAGTCTCTGTCTTTCTCTCTCTCTGTCTTTCTCTCTCTCTGTCTTTCTCTCTCTCTGTCTTTCTCTCTCTCTGTCTTTCTCTCTCTCTGTCTTTCTCTCTCTGTGTCTTTCTCTCTCTGTCTTTCTCTCTCTCTGTCTTTCTCTCTCTACCCTCATTCTCTCTCTCTCTCTCTCTACCCTCATTCTCTCTCTCTCTCTCTACCCTCATTCTCTCTCTCTCTCTCTCTCTACCCTCATTCTCTCTCTCTCTCTACCCTCATTCTCTCTCTCTCTCTACCCTCATTCTCTCTCTCTCTACCCTCATTCTCTCTCTCTCTACCCTCATTCTCTCTCTCTCTCTACCCTCATTCTCTCTCTCTCTCTACCCTCATTCTCTCTCTCTCTCTCTACCCTCATTCTCTCTCTCTCTCTACCCTCATTCTCTCTCTCTCTCTACCCTCATTCTCTCTCTCTACCCTCATTCTCTCTCTCTACCCTCATTCTCTCTCTCTACCCTCATTCTCTCTCTCTACCCTCATTCTCTCTCTCTACCCTCATTCTCTCTCTACCCTCATTCTCTCTCTACCCTCATTCTCTCTCTACCCTCATTCTCTCTCTACCCTCATTCTCTCTCTCTACCCTCATTCTCTCTCTCTACCCTCATTCTCTCTCTCTACCCTCATTCTCTCTCTCTCTCTCTCTCTACCCTCATTCCTTCTCTCTCTCTCTACCCTCATTCCTTCTCTCTCTCTCTCTCTACCCTCATTCCTTCTCTCTCTCTCTCTCTACCCTCATTCCTTCTCTCTCTCTCTCTCTACCCTCATTCCTTCTCTCTCTCTCTCTCTACCCTCATTCCTTCTCTCTCTCTCTCTACCCTCATTCCTTCTCTCTCTCTCTCTCTACCCTCATTCCTTCTCTCTCTCTCTACCCTCATTCCTTCTCTCTCTCTCTACCCTCATTCCTTCTCTCTCTCTCTACCCTCATTCCTTCTCTCTCTCTCTCTCTACCCTCATTCCTTCTCTCTCTCTCTCTCTACCCTCATTCCTTCTCTCTCTCTCTCTTTACCCTCATTCCTTCTCTCTCTCTCTCTCTACCCTCATTCCTTCTCTCTCTCTCTCTCTACCCTCATTCCTTCTCTCTCTCTCTACCCTCATTCCTTCTCTCTCTCTCTACCCTCATTCCTTCTCTCTCTCTCTACCCCCATTCCTTCTCTCTCTCTCTACCCCCATTCCTTCTCTCTCTCTCTACCCCCATTCCTTCTCTCTCTCTCTACCCCCATTCCTTCTCTCTCTCTCTCTACCCTCATTCCTTCTCTCTCTCTACCCTAATTCTCTCTCTCCTACTCACACACGTTATTTTTCCTTTGAGAAGAAATGATAAACATAAATTTGAGAGAAAGAGGGATGAATAAATACCTTGTCAGAGATAAGTTAGTTTTGAAGTCAATTTCTAAAAGCCGTCCAACACATGATAACATGTAAAACAGACGTTAAACCAAATATGATGATGTCACAAAATTCAACAAAAATATTCATATGTTCTTTTAATGTGTTACTCCACCATATGATTATATTGTCCTGTGCATTTCTGCATCTTTTGATATTTTCTAAAAGTTTAAATATTTGAATTTGAAGTCTGTGTAAGAAGTGTGTACTGTGTCGGGTGGAATTTGCCAAAATCCATTTAAGGTTTTGAAAAGTAGTTTGCATTGTTTATTTTAGAGGTAAATTTTTTACGGACTTTACATAAAATTTTTTTTTATATACTAACAAATCACCACTTATCAAGGCCCAAAGGTCACACAAGGATAAGGGTTAACGAGTTTGTCCGGAGGATTTGTAACGATAGTTGGGACTGGACAGAGTTGATTATTTAAGAGGACGGCTCAACAAGGATTTGTTAACATTGAACTTGAAAACGACCATGTGGTAGTTAGCTGGGAAGCAGCCCTGTGGTATTGTGTTCCACAGACGAATAGTTCTTGGATAGAAACTTTTCTCATAGAAGTTTAGTTTTAGGAACAGTTGAAAGCTTATAATGTTCTCTTGAATTAGCTTTATTTAAATCTTGTGAATCCAAACCGTTGAAGTTTGCCATTTGATTTCTTAACTATTACAAGTGAATTTATCCATTTTATCGATCCTGTTGTGGGGAATAGGATTCCTTGTTTTTTTTTTTATTCCGTCCAATTTTGGTCTGAAGTTTTTATTATTGAAATTTGAACTTTCGGGGGAGGGTTGTGAATTATTGGAGATATTTTTCCGTCTATCATGATATGATGTTCGTATGGTAGTTTGTTATATTCCCTAAAACTCTCATTATATTGTTAGCAGATATTTTAATTCAAATCAATGTTAAATATTCCTTTTAATTTATCGGGGGGGGGGGGGGGATGTGTCCCGAGTATATGCGTGTTCGTTAAATCAAGCAATGTTGCAAGCAAAAGTAATAATTTACAAACAAAAAGAGGTAGTTCAAATAAGACGTTTATTGAACGAGTATGTGGAATGATGAGATGTGCTGTGTGTATATATGTGGTGTATGTAGAACATATATCGAGCAGAAACAGTCTGAATTGTGTATACAAAGAAAAGAAGGTAGAAAGTCTCATAGTGGGTATGCGAAGAAATAGAATCTCTTACCAAGAATTGTATGTAGTGGAAAGTCTCCTAGTGTATACACGAAGAAATTGAATGTCTCGCTGCGGTGAACAGTACATGTGTTGGTGAGGAAACGTGTGTTGGTTGTTGTTTTGCCGAGGCCGGTTGAACAGAAAAGAGCGTGATTTTCCGTTTACACCGGTTTTTATAATCAGAAGGGCAGATAACTCTGGTGTCGCTTTTCAGCGCCACCTGTCGGTGAAAAAGCGACACCTAATGGCCAACCGGTGCAGTTATGTTTGAAAGGAGGAGGTAACTGCTACAAATTATATTCAGTTTTTTTTTTAATATCTGCATCTACTACCAGTATATAGTTTGTGACAATAAATATTACTAAAATATTAGTTTTTGTATATAGATGTACACATCTTCTGTCCTTTTTACATGGCTTGTTGCACCTTGCTACTTTTTGCCAATAAAATTGATTCACCTATTACCTGAACATCTATATTCTATTAGCTTTGTTGTTGTTGTCTTAAGTTTTGGCAGTGGTAGGTTTTTTTTTTTGGCGAGGGGGTGGGGGGGGGGTGAAACGTTTATTTCAGCTTTTGAGTTGATTTTAAAATTTGTCTCTCCATTCATTTTTATATTTATGGTCCAATTATGTTTTACTTTTCCTTGTATTCATACAGCCTACGTATACATTTTCCTCTTCTTTCATCGTAGAAATGGACAGTTAATTTGACCCGCGCTTTTTTTTAATGTCCATTTAGAATATTTATTGCAAAATATGTGCAATGCTGGACATACAGCTGTTTTTTTGTGTGTTTCCATTTTTTGTGTGTTTCCATAGTAACTACAATTATTTTTATGTTGTTTTTATTTATATTAGGAGTCCCTGTCGCATTTCGTTGCTGTGTTTATGATGGGTTTCTTTTATTTATGTGTTTATAACCCTTGTTAATGGCTGCTTGTATGTTTAAAAATGGTTTTGATTGTATTGAGGCTTGTTCCACTACCTCCCCCCCCCCCCCCCCCCCCCGCATATATTGTTTGGCTTTTTTTATTATTAGGTTTGCCTGATGTATGTTTTTGCAAAGGTTTAAGTCTGTAACTCTACAAATGATTGTTTTTAGTAGACTGTCAGTTTTCCAAATTCGCATTATGATGATGTTGCTTTAAATACGTTACAAAGTCATCAATTGTTTGTCCTTTTTATTGTTTAGGCTTAACACATTGGTTTCGAATGACTGAGACTTTTTGTCTCGGTTTGCAGTATTTTTTCGAATTTCCTCTATTTCTAAATCCATTTGAAAAAAAAAAAAAAAAAAAATGATTAAATTAAAATGGCGAATAAATGTCACTTCCGTTTTTGTTCGATGCATGTTACGAATATAGCAATGGTGACTTTACCTGTTTGTTTTTTTTAATCAAATTCTGAAACTTGAAGGAAGAATGTAAATTCATCTTTCCAATTTTAACTAATTAGATGGCTACACCAGCTCGCTAGCGCTTCACAAAGTTCTCTACTTAAAATACTTTAAACAAAACTTTTAAATAATTAAAGTTTCATTGTTGTAAACACAAAACAAACACTTTTTCATTTATTCGTAAAGATGGACAAACATTAACATTTTGGTAATTTTTATACAAATTCATGTATCTTATAAATATGACCGTAAGAAAAGAACTTGATTCGCCTAAACGATGGTGTATATGGGGGGGGGGGGGGGTCATCGTAACTTGTTAAAAATCAAGTCAGTTCCTCCAAAGAATGGTCCTAAAAGTAACACAATGGTGGTGCATGAACAACTGTGGTGCCATCATAACCAAAAAGGGGAACCTACCATTATTGGCATTTCTGAATTCTATTGACTTGTTAAACAATTGTTTATGGAATAAAACAATATTCCTAAACAGAATTATTTTTTATATTAAAATCAAAAGAATCATTGAATGAAAAATAATAACAAAGTATAGTTAATTAATCGAGTACCTTTTTTGTACAGCAATATGCAAATTAGTTAACTTTACTACTGAGATCACATGTACATAAGCAGTATATAAAACAGATGTGGTGTTATCGTGTAAACTTGAAATAATGTGTTTTGACATCACCGTTAGTGCGAGAAATGATCCTAACTTTCGCATTTATGAAAAACTTACAGAAAAAGATAAAATAGTGTATTCGTTGATTATGTAACACCATGCATAGTCTTACTTTAATTGTATTTAACTGGTTTAAGGCATAGTCTTACTTTAATTGTATTTAACTGGTTTCATGTTTAGTCTTACTTTAATTGTATTTAACTGGTTTCATGCATAGTCTTACTTTAATTGTATTTAACTGGTTTCATGCAGTCTTACTTTAATTGTATTTAACTGGTTTCATGCTTAGTCTTACTTTAATTGTATTTAACTGGTTTCATGCTTAGTCTTACTTTAATTGTATTTAACTGGTTTCATGCATAGTCTTACTTTAATTGTATTTAACTGGTTTCATGCATAGTCTTACTTTAATTGTATTTAACTGGTTTCATGCTTAGTCTTACTTTAATTGTATTTAACTAGTTTCATGTTTAGTCTTACTTTAATTGTATTTAACTGGTTTCATGCTTAGTCTTACTTTAATTGTATTTAACTGGTTTCATGCAGTCTTACTTTAATTGTATTTAACTGGTTTCATGCTTAGTCTTATTTTAATTGTATTTAACTGGTTTCATGCTTAGTCTTACTTTAATTGTATTTAACTGGTTTCATGCATAGTCTTATTTTAATTGTATTTAACTGGTTTCATGCTTAGTCTTACTTTGATTGTATTTAACTGGTTTCATGCTTAGTCTTACTTTAATTGTATTTAACTGGTTTCATGCTTAGTCTTACTTTAATTGTATTTAACTGGTTTCATGCTTAGTCTTACTTTAATTGTATTTAACTGGTTTCATGCTTAGTCTTACTTTAATTGTATTTTACTGGTTTCAGTTAGGGATATGTTTTTTGTCTACCATGATGTGTGCATAGCGATTTACCAAAATAGGGAGGTTTTGCATCGTATGATCCTCCTCTCCACATTCGCAGATGGTTGAGTCAGTTTTCTAGCCCCATCTAGTCATAGCAACATTTGATTGCCCCATTTTCGTTCTCAGGCGGTTAAGTGTTTTCCACTGGAGCCAGGGTGCTTCTGAAACGGGAGAGAGGGCCTCAGTAGGAAGGACGTGGGGAGCATTCTCTAGCCGTCAGGTCCTCAGCTGTAGTCTGGTCTCTTCCTGAGATGTTGTTAGGGGTTTGACATGGCTGAGGAAGCT
This sequence comes from Sepiola atlantica, assembly GCA_963556195.1. NCBI lineage: Eukaryota > Metazoa > Mollusca > Cephalopoda > Sepiida > Sepiolidae > Sepiola > Sepiola atlantica. The sequence continues at coordinate 19,785,282 of OY744536.1, read as the reverse complement.
TCTTTACGATAATAAATGTTGTTGATATACTAGAGTCTATTGTATATATACTTGTACTTACTTACTACCTGTATCATGATCATCATATTTGGTTTAACATCCATTTTACATTCTGGCCATATTTTTATTTATCCCTCTTTCTCTCTAGTCCATCCTTATCGCTTCCTCCCATGTTTCCTCGGATTTCCCCTGTTAACTGAACCTACTACTTCAACTGTTCTACATCTACAAAGAACTCTCATCCATTCTTTCAATGTGGTCATATCATCAAAGTCTCCGGTTCTGTACATATTTCCCTATACTGGCAAGATTTAATCTCCCTCTGAGGTCATCAGATCTAAGCCTGTCTGTACGTGTTATTATATGCCATTAACTTTGTACTTGTCTTTGTCCTGGGTATTACCTTAATGTACATCTGGTGGTGAGTCTCTAATTTTAAGTGTGGAGTCACTCTTTAGTTTCTATTACTCCCAGGACCACTCTGACTCAGAGTGGTAGTACCTGTAAGGATCCAATCAATGGGTTAAATAGAACTATTTACAGACTATTTGTTTGCGATATATCTGCCGACAAAACTAATTAATCTACAAACCGTTCTTATACAGAACGTGGGTTTGGCATAAAATGACCCGACAACGATTGAGATGCCGTAAAATCCAACATCCAATTCGAAACAAATTCTAGTTGTTTTGTTTTAGCTTGTTGTAATATTTTGTTGGTAATGCGTTTATCCCGACCCCACAGTTGATTTTAAACTTCATGTGATTCATTTATTTTTATACTTACAGTCCATTTCTAAGTTTTATTTTCATTTATATATTTTGAATTTATGCAAGCTAAGTACATTTTTTTTTTCGGTTTCATCGTATGAATGTGAATTTAATTTTTTTATATGTTTTGACCTGCACGTTCTTTTAAAAATTCCCTTTTTTTTTTTTCTTTTTTTTTTTTTTTCTTTTTAGAACATTTATTGTAAAAAGTATGAAAAGTTGTAAATGAATGAAACTTTTTTAATGAGAATTTTTACAATTCTTGGTCCCCCGATTTATAAAATCGGGCGACTTATGTTTTGAGGCATGTCCGTCCGGATTTTTCTCCGCAACCATCCATTGAATTTCTCTGAAATTTTGCATGAAGTTGTAACTTTGGTCAGGTTAGAAAGTGACATTCTCCGATTTTTGAAAAAAATCTGGTTAGCCCCCCAGAGGGTCAAAAGGCCCCGAAATGGCAACAAATGACATTTTTTGCCCCATAACTTTTCATCCATCCATTCAATTTCTCTGAAACTTGGCCAAAATGTGGAGGCAATTGTTCCTAATAGAAAATAAGTATCGCTGACCTTGGAAAAAATCTGGTTTGCGTCCCCAGGGTGTCAAAAGCCCCCAAAATGGCAAAAAATTACCCTTTTCTCCCATAACGTTTGATCCATCCATTCAATTTTTCTGAAACTTGGCCAAAATGTAGAGGCAATTGTTCTGGATATAAGATGAGCATCCTTGACCTCAGAAAAATTCTGGTTCGCGCCCCCAGGGGGCTCAAGAATGCCCCAAATTGCCCAAATTTATTGCATTTTACACTCGCCACATCGAGTCACATACAGAGGGGGACCACGCACGTGCGGCTTGTTTATGTAGTATTCAAAGACTGTCTTTTTGCATTTTGCTTGAGAATTTGTGGAGCTTTTATTTGTGCATTTAAAATTGTTAGTTATGGTTGCTATGACTATTTTGCATTTTTCTTCTGCAGATATTTTGGATGGGGTTGTTGATGTTATTTACCTGCCTCCCCATGAGAGGTAGATGTGACACAAGGTTATACTTAATGTGGGGTGTGGCCAGTACTGACCACCACCAGGGTGCTCAACCAAATATGTCCAGTAGTCCGAAAACGTTTAAATAATACCTCAAAAAGATTGTTACATAAGAAACATGAATCTATTTAAAAATGACTTAAGCATTTATTTATCCTTTAAAACATGCCTATATCTTTTAAACATTTAAGTCTGGTTGTTATGATACATATAAGTCAGTTCATATTATATTCCAATAACCATGGTTTTATTTTATTTTTATTTTTTTCACATTTCCAAAAAAACATAACATTTCTGTGAGATATATTTTTTACGGTCCGTTTCATTTGTCTTGTGCCAAACATTTTTATGTCAATATCGTCTCTGCAACACTACAAAATCATCAGAAAAAATTCACAAAGAGTAAAAAGTTCTTGGATTAAAGTGTCTTGAAAAAACCTACACTACACAGTAGTTTCATTTTTGGGTGAAAGCAAACAAAGAAAAGAGAGCAAAAACTCACATGTGGGGGAACCCACTAATACGCCATTTTGAATATATTTGCTCTGTTATCGAGCTGAATCTTTTAAGGAGACTACAAAGTAAAAGGAACTGATAGTATATGCTAATACATATATTGTCATTAATAATTATATATATATATATATCATAAGTATACAATTGTTTTACTTTGTTCTAAGAATTCATTGAGGTTTAAAATAAAAAAAATTTGAAAGTATTCTATTTTTTTCCTAACAATGTTGATTTTCATTTAAAAGATTAAGAAAATTATGAGTAAAATTGTGATAAATTTTGTCATCATCATTACATATTAATTAACATTATGTTGCAGACAACTTCGTTCCAAGTCTATCTAGACTTTTAGCTACATTCAGTGCATCTCTGTGACAGACTGTCTGTCCATCAGTCCCGCTTAAGATTTGAAAGACGATTTATTAATATTCATATAAATACAACACATTAAATAGTAAGTCATCAGTCAAAGATCATGTGGAAATATCTACCTATCTGAACACATCTTTATTCGTGTTGATGGTCTTTCTAGATTATTCTGTACTAGTGTAATATCTCTATTTTCGTTGATATCATTCATAACTGTACTGAACTATGTTCTTTTTGGCTGACCAGCAGGTATTTTAGCAGATTTTATCTAGCTTTTTTTTTTTTTAGTGCTTATTGACTTGTGTTTGTGATGGAAGTCAAAGGACGTGATCGAACCTGGTTGATTGTTGATAACGATGCTCCATGGCTTCATTTCCTTGCATTCCTAGAATATCATTTGATATTCTGGAAAAAAGAAATTTGGTACAAGGCCTGCAGAGTTTGTAATCCAAATGCTCAACTTTGACTACAAGTCCTGAAGTTTTAAACGGTCTGCCCATAAAAAATCTTCTTCTTCCACTAGTAATAATATATATACACACATACATACTACTATATTTTATTTATAGAGTTTTGATTTTCCAGAAGATGGACATGTTTTTTAAGGTCTTTCCTGAATTCAAATTTTTTTTTTTGTTTTTAACAAACAAAATCTAAAGAATTCACTGGAGAAAAAAGAACTGAAGTCTGTAGTCCGAATACTGAATTACGACTCAGATTCTGAATCCTAAAATTTTAAAAGGTCTGCCTCAGACTCCTAAAGCAATGAATTTTCTCTGACTCTCACTCCTTGACTCCAATTCCACAATCTTGTTTTGTAGACAATATTTAACCACAGTTTGGTTTGTTAAAAGAATTATTTTTTATAAAAACAAAAATAGATGAATGGACCCCAATTAAGTTACTTTAAGAAAACTATTCACATTCTCCTGTGTGAGAATTTGTTTTTTAGCTGACATGATAAATGGCCACATAGGTAAAAAAAAAAAAAATATCCGACTCCGATTAATTATTGGAAAACTTTTTATTTGAAGATTTTAAAGTCTTCCAATATTCAAACTGTCTATTTATTATTCAGAGATTAAAAAATCCAACTCTGACTCCTAGCATTCTTACGAGTCCGACTGACTAAAACTTCATACTCCAACTCAGCAACCCTGGCACTTACATGTGAAGAACCCACAGACTTGAAATTGTCTAAATTTATTAATTTATATGGTTATATCCTCAGTTCTAGAAGCCGTTTCTACCCTATCGCACTAAAGGAGGAAGGGGCCGGCTTATTACCTGTCGCCCGAGACGCCCTCATTTTTGAACGGATGCCAGTAGGACTGAGGAATTTTTTTTGCAGGTATTTTTCAATGGCCATAGATGCCCATATGGTGTTCAGTAACGGCCATATCCAACGCATTAAGCTCGACCGTGTGTCATATCCACGCTGCATGTGAAGGAATGTAAATACAAACATGGCATTTTTTTAGGAGGAAGGGGCCAAATGACGCTGCATGATCGGTAAATGTGGTAGTGGTTGTTGTTTTTTGTGGCAGATATGCGACATAAAGGGTTAAAAAAGAAACTCTGTATAACTCGATAAGATTTGTTAACTTTGAATTTTCTATGTTCCCAACAGGGTTGCGGCGTCGGGTTTTGGTCGGAATTGGATTCTTAAGAATGCTAGGAATCGACTCATATTTTTTTTAATCTCCAAAGAGTCAACAGACAGTCTGAATCTTGGAAGACTTTAAAATAAGGAGTCAGAGTTTTATATTTTGGAATTCTAAGAGTAAAAGGCAGACCTTATACATTCCGACTCCACAACCCTGTTTCCTAGCCCCGTTAATTAACCGTTTCATTTAGTAACGATTTTACCTACAAAAACACAGGTTTCCTCCAAGAAAAGTGTTATTGTTGGAAATATATTCCATCGTTTTATGTATGATTGCTGCCGACACATAATCGAGAAGACACGTTTTAATAATGCAATTAAACAAACATATTGTCTACAAAGAAAGAGATTTGAGTTACCTGTACAAATTTGACTTTCGTTTCACTTTTTGGTGTGTTGGTTGAGTGGTAAAAGCAACACCAGCTAAAAGTGGTCCCTCTTTGTAGGCATAACTTTCTATGTGTTATTTATCGCTTGTAGACGTACATTTATATATTTACCTTTCATTTTTCAGTGAATTATGGATCTTCAATGGTTTTCTCAGAAGCATACGGTCACATGGTTACAACGGTTATGTGGCAATATTCTAAAAACTGGACTAATTCCCAAACATGTAGCTTTTATTATGGATGGCAACAGACGCTTTGCATCCAAGAAATCCATTGAAAACTCTCAAGGTCATCTCAAAGGAGTTGAAAAGCTTGCTGAGGTAAGAGATATTTTATTTTTTTAAAACAAACATTTGATTTATTTAGATGAAGTTGTTTTGTTTTTTTGTTTTTAATTTTTTACAACTTTTTGTACTTGAAGACTATTTATAAATTTAATTTAATCTGCCATACGATCTTTATATGAGACATAGCCACATTTACGATCTCGACTGTCACCACAGAATTACGGTTAGTTTTAGAGTTAATGAAGGGTGTATAAATTTTTTTTTTCCTTTAATCCACCCCCCTCCCCAACAGTTTTAATGTAAATAAAAAAATGCCAGTAGACAAATCACAAGTACTTAAAAAAAAAATTCTCTTGATTGTATTGAGTCATTACGCATGAAATGTTTTTTTTTTTTTTTTTGCAATTAAAATTAAAAAGAACTGTAGGGATAAATAAAACGAGCAATTATTTGATCAAAATATGATCCACTTAAATCAATAATGAGCATTTACTTTTGAAAAACAGACTTTTTCAGACACAAAATAACCTAATAGCCTTTAATCCTGCATGTTTCTCAAGCTCTTCTGAATACTGGCGAAGTCTCATAATAAAGGGACAATAGAATATACATATATTCTTACAGAGATGCCGATCGTTATGGGTCCTGCATCAGAAGCCTAAAAGTCTAAAAAGACGTAGTAAAATCTTATCCATGCATCCCAAAGACGCATGTCAATTTTTTTCATAAAAACGGTAAATTGTAATGCACGCGGTAAATACATCAGGGACGTGGGTTCTCTGTTAATCAACAAACGTAGCTTTGTTTTTTGTTTTTTTGTTTTGTTGTCTTTTTGTTTTGTTGTCCTTTTGTTTTGTTGTTTTTTGCTCTTTTATTTTTAATAGAAAATTTCCATGGGTGAATTTACCTTCCCTTTTTTTTATAAATGATTCAGGATGATCAAAATTGTTTTGAGAAATGGTAGTAATTATTTTTTTTCTGAAGCACTGCAGTTCAAAACTACAATTTAAGAAACTTTAATTTAGACTGTTGAGGGTGACCGGATTCTAAAAGTAAGCTCAATGAACAAATCCCTAGATGTGCCAAAAAGTCTGGGCAAACTGCTAAATATAGAATCTAGGTTGGTCAATTTCAATCAACTGTGAACTAGAGTGTCACGCAGAGGTCGAATTCGTTGTTAAAACAAAATCCTCTGCCGCTGTTTATCTGCCATTCTTCCTTTTGTATATTCATGTTCATACTGTTATATTTTCTTCATTAGATTTTTAAATTCTCGTTTTTTCTCATCTTCAATCACTATATGTATCGTCCCATAAACGGGAATCGTAAAATAAATGAGGGGGCCATTCGAAATCGTAACAGGGACCCATAGAATTTTCCAATGACCCATTAAAATAAAGTCTGGGTATCAGGACTGAGAAAATTAAAAATCTATCATCATCACTGCTCTTAATGTCTTCTATATTTAACACCTACCCACTATAGGAGTATGTGACACAAGGTCGGAAAGTGGGATTTGAAAAGCCAGCGCCCGAGAAGGTGAGCGCTTTAGCCATTAAAAATTGCCTGGACAGCCCCGTCTGCATTCCCCGGTAGGGGCACCTCAGGCAGTAAGCTATCAACTTACTCCTCCCCAAAGAGGAGAGGCAAAGCCTGGGAGGGTGGACCTCCTAGAACTGCACAGGACAGACCCATAGACCGGCGGAATCATGCCCCGAAGGCCAAGACAACACCGGTCTATAGGGTGTAGTATCCATCGGAACAGATACCACACGTGGTACGAGGACTCTCACATGAATAGGAATGTGCTCTTAATGTCTTATCCTAGTCTTTTTCACTTGTTCCTTTTCACACTTTTTTATCTTCGTTCGTTCCTTTTTGCTGCTGGCTTCTTCTCGACACTCAGTGTGTTTCTATCTTACACATTTATGGATGCTTATTTTAGCGTCTCTTATTTAGATTTGACACTGTATGCTGATGTCTTCATTGTCATCGCTGGTTTCGACTGGACTTGTATTCTGAAGGGATGAAAAAACATAGGTTATTTATTAAGCCATCCATAACTTTAAAACTTTTTCAACAATCAATAGAAATCAATCTTTTACCAACAATTAAACTCGTACATTTATAGAAATCGTAAAATGTAGTCGTTAGAATTTCAGTAACTGAAGTGATGATCTCCTCTCTCTATTGCTAAATCTTTTTTTGTGGATGTAAAACTTAATGTACAAATATATGGTAATCTGTTGGTGCAAATATCAGGATTATGGAGAATGCTACAAAACATCATATCCCACTTCTGAAAGCTTAGTCACAGCAAATACGATGAGCAAACTTCAAAACAGCAGTTTTTAAGCTTCATTGAGTTCATGTAGCAACAGGAACGATGCAAATATCATACCTCATGGAGCAATGTGGTCCCACATGTGTTTGGCATGTAGGATGTTTTGTAAAAGAAATATGGTCGCCCCCAGCATTGCAAGTTATAAAAAAGCAGGTCTCATAGATGACTGAAATCTTGCGATACCAACATATAATCTGATCTTATCCCTGCTATAGTAATAAAGAAATGCTCTGCTGAGCTGACCCCTGTTCTCCAAACTCTACGACATAGAATCTTGTTTTTCCTGATAGCTGTAAAATTGCCTCTGTGGTACCAGTGTTCAAGAATTCTGGTGAAAGAACTGACCTGCAAAATTATCGCCCCATCAGTCTCGTTCCGCTCTTTGCTAAAATCTTTGTGTCATTAATCAATCTAGCAATAATCTACCACTTTGTTAATGCTAGCTAAACTTTCTGACCATCTATATGGATTTAGGCAAGCCCATTCTACTGCAGATATTCTAACGATTATCTCTGAACGCATATACCATACATCGAACAAGGCTGGTGAAGTTAAGGCGGTAGTGCTTGATATATCCAAAGCTTTCGATAAGGTCTGGCATAAAGGTCTTCTGATGAAAATTAATTTGTACGGTATTACTGGACGAATATTTAATACAATCAGATCCTTCTTAGCCAAAAGAAAGATCCAGATTGTCCTTGTAGGCCGTACATCTAAACAACATCACATTAATACGGGTGTACACCAGGGGTCGATTCTTGGACCCTTATTATTCCTGATTTTCATAAATGACTTCTCTGATGAAATTGTGTCAGAGATGGGTATATTTGTTGATGACATCACGCTCTATTCTCGACGTGTGGGGAAAAATGAACACGCATATATCCAAGCAATGGCTGAATCCTTAGAAAATGACCTCCAGTCTGTAATGGAATGGGGACGTAAATGGATGGTAACATTTAATGCTACTAAGACAAAGCTCTTTTCCTTTAACAATTATAAGAAACCTTTTCAACCACCGATTGCCATTGCTAATAGCATCCGAACTGAGAGTCTATCATTCAAACTCTTCAGCCTAACATTCACAGATAACATGAATTGGAATAAATACATAGAAAACATTGCCACGGCTACTCCAAGGAAAGTGGGCTCCCTCTGTGGTGCTAGAAAACTTCTCTCATCTGCCAGTCTCCTCTATAAAGCCACCACTCGCTCATACATGGAGTATTGTTGTCACATCTGGGTTGGTACACCAACCACTAGCCTCTCTCTCTCATAGACAGGGTCCAAATAAAGAGCCTTTAATTTAATAGGTCTCACACTATCTACCAAGCTCCAGCCCCTGTCCCATCACCGCAATGTTGCATTCCTGTGCTTGTTTTACAAGTACTTCAATAGAATGTGCTCCGACGAACTTGCTGCTCTTGTGCCCCCGTTGACGTAAATACCGCCAACTGATCCAACAATCAGCAAAATCCCACCCTTTACTGTAGAGGTCCACAGATGCCGGAAGGCTTTCTACTCTAATAGCTTTTTTCCTCGAACTGCTCGCCTTTGGAATTTCTTTTCCTGCTCCCGGTTTCCCTGACTGTATCAACACGCAGAAATTTAAATGTAACATGAACAAACATCATCATTCTGCTCAACTCCCCACTTAGGATGCCCCTATAGGTATGACAATCCCCCCCCCCCCCCCCCCAAAAAAAAATTTACAGTGTCCACTTATGTCTCGGTCGCAACGTACCTTGTTTGGGGTCAATTAAAGTAAAAAATAAATAAAATAACGTAAACTAATTTCTGTTCCTTGAAATCATCACTGAAGAAAGTGACTTTAGCGTGGAAGTGGTGAGAGGTTGCATTGCTTACAAACTTGTAAATCGTCAATATTTGATCAGACCATTTGGCATAATGGTTAGAGTGTGTGCTAATGGGCTGGGAGATCAGTGTTCAATCCCCAGTTGAGTCATGTCAGGAACTCACAAAATGGTACTTGCTAAATACTCAGTATTATAAGGTATGGATAAAGACTAACTGGAGTAAGGCCAGTTTTTATCTTACTCCCACAAGTAAGATGTGACCCAAGGTAGGGTCGGGAAAGTGGGGTTTAAAAATTGCCTGGGCAGCCCCGTCGGCTCCCCAGTAGGGGCGCCTCGGGCAGTAAGCAATAAACTTCTCCTAGAACTGCACAGGACAGACCCATTGACCGGCGTAAATCAAGACCCGAAGGTCAAGACAACACCAGTATGGGGTGCAGTATCCATTGGAACAGATACTACACTTTGATCTTAGCCAAAAGGCCAAGGTAGTGGAGTAACCCAGGGAAATGTGAGACCTCAAAGACACCAAGTCATTTCTTATCTATTTATTTATGTCCTAGCAAAACCCTGTGGAAGTTCCGCAGTTGCTTTCGTCATCTTTCTGTATAATTTACTGTTCATAATATTTATCTTTTAAATAATAAATTTATGTAAAATTTAATAATATTAAAAAAAGATAATTGTCAGCTAAATATTCTTCAAATAAATAAAACAAATGTCACTTAAGAAATTTATTTAAAATTGTAACAATTTGATATATTAAAATAACAAGATTGCCAAGAATAGTTTTTTCTTTTTTTTTTTTTTTTTAAGTTGGCGGGTCAACAGAATTGTATTTATGATGTTTTATTCGGTTTTGGAACAGTTAATTTTAAAATGGGTAACGTCTAAATTTTTGACGTGGCAACATTTTTTTTTTTTTTTTTTTTAAATGGGTGTAGAAAATGATAACGTACGTACAAATTATTTTGCAGATTATTTTACCTTTTTGGGCATCTTTTATTTTAATCTTTTTTCAACTTAAAAAAAAATCTTACAAAATAAATATGAATATACACATTAAATTCTTTATTTCAAGAGTTTTAATCTAATTTTATTTTTCACTGAATATGCAACTCAAATATATAAAGTACAACTTATTGGAATATAGTTAAATGTAAAATGAACTTGTTGTTATATTAAAATTTAATTTTACAATTTCAGGTGTTGGAATGGTGTCTCTATCTTGGAATTACCGAGGCAACCGTATATGCTTTCAGCATTGACAATTTCAAGAGATCTAAGGAAGAGGTTGATTGTCTTATGGAATTGGCCCGAGCAAGAGCAAAACGTCTGATGGAAGAAAAGTAAGCAAAACATTAATCATCATATTAGATTTAATGTCTATTTTAAATGCTGGCATGTGTTGAATAGTTCTTAGAAATTAACTTCCAAAGTATTCATCCCTTTTTTTCTCAAATCCATCCGTATCACTTCTTTCCATGTTTTCCTTGACCTTCCCTTGCCACCTTAACTGTTCTAGATCTATTAACCCAAACACTTTCATCCATCTTTTTAATGTGACCAAACCAACAAAGTCTCCTGTTCTGCACATATCTCCCTGTACTTTCCAGATTAAATCTTCCTCCGAGGTCATCAGATTTAAGCCGGTCTTTAAAACTCCCATTACACATCCATTGTGTCATTTAATCGGAGGTGTGGAGTGGCCAGCAAGTTCACTATATATCAGCTCTTGTGACGTTTTTCCTTTGGGGATATCCAAATAAAAAGGTTTTCCTTAAAATTTTGAGGATGTGATTGAAAGGATCAGAAAGAAAATGCACACAATTTCACCTAAGATGACATTGAGAATTTCTGAAAACGACTCCGTCAATGCTGCCATTTGTCTGATATCTATGTATACTACTAAGACTTTGATGTTGTTATCTTGCTTGTCATCGTGCACACTTTTTGTTTATACATGAATGTTTTAGATGGTGAGAAGAAGGGCGAGTGACATAAATAAAGGGTGAATGATAAGGGAAGTGGAATGGAATGATATAAATAAAAGAGCGAGAAAGAGGGGAAGAGAGAAAGAGTGTTTATCATAACATCACAAGAGTTTCATAAATATTTTGAAATTCCAAATATTAAAAAAAATTGAAACTTCCAAATATTTATGGAACACCCCAAATTTCCCCAATGTCTTCAAAACGACAGAAGGCTTATCTCCCCTCTTGCCAAGATAGATTCAACCATTGAGGATTGTTTTAAGATTTCTTAAAACAGTTTTCTTTCTACTCTCTTTCTTCTCCTCCCTTTCCGCCAACTTCTGTTTGTGCTGAAAGTTTATAGTCACATGGAGTGGAGGGGGTCATCCTCCTAGGCATTTTCAACAGTGGTGAAGGGATTACATTCCTTTGTCTTCTCCTTTTAGTGGGGTGATTGGTTTTATTGCCTGTTGACTGAGGCATCTCACCAGGGAATGCCACTAGGCTTTTTTTTGTTCCTGGGCCAGAGTTCCCCCTCGCATTAAACCAACCTTGTGTCACACCCAGACTTAGTGAAGACTTGGATCAGTGGCTCTTGGGCCGGGTTGAAAGTGTTAAGTCTCAGGAGGTCATATTCCTAAGCATTACCTCCTTTTTTTTGGTGGTGAAGAGATCGTCTCCTTCTTTAGGAGGAGGGATAGATATATTTCCTGTCACCTGGGGCACCCTCACTAGGAAATATTGCTGGGTCAAACTAGATTATTTTTCTTCCCGGTCAAGAGTGGCCCCTTTTGAGAGGGGGGGGGGGGTGTATTTGCAACATTAAAACAAACTTAAGTCACATCCTGCATCGATGGGGCTGTATGTGAATCCCCTTCATTTCTATTGCTCGGAGGACCTCTGCAACTTTTTATCCAGACCTTGTTGTTGATTATCAGTATTCACAAACCGTAAATTCTTTTTTCTTCCGAACTCAGATGAAACATGGGCCCCAAACACTTCTAGTCTGCTACGGCTCCGGCTTAATGATCGTGCCATGATCAGGTATGAGACGTTGTCTGGTGTTGCTCACCCCCGCGTATGGCACACTCGTAGCACCCTAAATGCCAAAAACTGATGATGAAATGTATTTTTATTTGATGTATTTTGAATGATAACCTGATGGTTAACAAAGATCAAGATTGTAAGCCTGCGTATGCAAATCTTTTTTACAAGAACAGATACTCTTTAATGACATCAATTTGTACAAATATAATCTTGCCTATCAGAAATTAATTTATTTATTATTTATACCGGCCCATTTGGCATAATCATTAAAGTGTTCACTAATGGGCCGGTAGACCGGGGTTTGATCTTAGGCCGTGTCATGCTAAAAGATGGTATTTGATGCCTACTTGCTAAACACTCAGCATTATAAAGTATGGATCAAGTGTAAGTGGAGTAATTTTAGGAAAGGAGTGACACCCTCCCCTCCATCTAATTGAATTAGCAGTTAAAAGCAGAGGGAAATTTTCCCTGTGAGATTAGTTTGATGTTTTGTGTGTGTTACATCCCATTACTATTTAATTAATTTCCAAGTCAGAAACATAAGAAATACATTAGGGCACATATTAACAATTAAATAAACAATAAATAATTTCGACACCTTAACGTCAAAGAGTAATTAGGACAAATATTCGATATAGAAGTTGCAAATCTGTGAGATTAGTTTGATGTTTTTGTGTTTTACATACCAAATAATGAGAACCACGATAAGCTAATTGATAAATTTGACAATTATTGACAAATTCCTATAAATGAAGAGACAGGTAACTTTGAATAAACACAGGCAAATTCATCTTTCAATGACTGATTTTTATTTCAATGTGGGATTTTTTTAAAGAATTTGTACTTGTGTTAAAAGATCATGACTTGTACATTGTGGTTAAAGAAAATGGATCCGCACCAGTTGATGATATCAAGCAGAGAAACATAGTTTGTTCAAATGTGATACGTGTTTTACTAACCAAAAATTAAAACTGTTCTCATTTTGATTGTTTTCAACACAACATTTTGGCTATAATCTTCATTTCACATTATAAAATAATCCAAAAACAAAGTTCAAACTAAAATTTCAGACAGACATACACCAAATCTCCATTAGTAATAGATAAAGTTACGTGAGATTTTCCCCTATTCCATTGACCGGTATAGCTCCATAAACATGTAGAATTCTGCTTCGTATGCCCTTGAGTCATGGCCATCCCTACTACAGGCCAGGCAATCATGCAACTGAGGTCTTTTACTGGGGACCATGTAAATTTTCTTAAATATTCGATATCGAAGTTGCAAACAAAGGGAAAATTCCCCTGTAAGATTAGTTTGATGTATTTATATGTTTTACATACCAAATAATAAGAACCACAATGAGCTAATTGATAAATTTGACAATTATTGACAAATTCCTATAAATGAAGAGACAGGTAACTTTGAATAAACAAAGGCAAATGCATCTTTCAATGAGTGATTTTTATTTTATTTTAAGCGAGAATTTGTACTTAATCATGGCCATGGTTAGAATTCTTTTAGAATGAAATTTTGGTGCTTATACAGATGAGGGCACATACAAAAAAACGCAATTCCAAAATAAAAACTATTGTTTATACTCACGCATCAGGCAGCAATAAGTATCCTCACCAAAAATTAGGAAAAATTATCAAGTAGAATTTTAATAAAAAAAATTTAAATAAGTTTTATCGTATTTTGCCGATGGCTATTGTTTTATTAATTTATTACTTGTTAATATGACAGAGTTACGTCCCCCTGATGTACGTGTTTTTCGCTCGAATCAATGGTGGATCCATAACATACGATAAGACTGATTTTTATTTTTAATTAAAATTCTACTCGATAATTTTTGCTAATTTTTGGTGTATATACCTATTTTTGTTTGATACATAAGTATATCAAAGAGTATTCCGGTTAATTTATTTGGAACTGCAGTTTTCACCTGTGTAACTGTTTTTCATATGTGCCTTCATCTACATAAGCACCAACATTTTCTAGGGACTATGACAGTGGAGCTAAATAATCTCTGCTGACTGATTGTAAAACTTGCCTCCATTCAGAGACTTCAATTGTTAGATCTCTTGGCCTGTTATAGGGATGGCCATGCTTATGCCACAGACATGTTTTTAAAAATTGAAACTTATTTTTCTGTCCTTTCAGGGATGAATTGAACAAACAAGGTGTGTGTGTCAGATTAATTGGCAATTTGACTTATCTACCACAAGACATTCAGAATATAATTTCTGAGGTCGTGAATTTATCTAAAAATAATACAAGGTAAGAATCTAAATGTTGCTCTATTACTTCTTATCCGCATCAATATATAAAACATAATGAAAGCTTCAGCCTTTTTCTTTTTTACATCTCAGATGTTGTCTTGCATAAAAAAAAATTTTGCCGTTAACTTAGCAGCATTTAAGTTTTTCAAAAATATTATCAAATTACTAGTGTAAAGGTATGCCATAGTTTTTTTTATAGCATGGACGCACTAGGTAAACTGCAACGGATAGTTGTTTCTGTGTACTATCGGTATAGCATGCACAGCCCATCAGCCGTTATCGTGCGACATTGACAAATTTGCACCTTAATCCGTTCAACTCACTATTTCTTGCTTATTTTTGCGCTAATTTTTTATTATATGGTTGGAAATAAAATAAAATAATCTTTCCAAATACGTAATTTGTATGTGCTTTTATTCATTGAATTATTTTTTACGAGTTAAAACAGTAATTACTTTGAACAGGCGAAAATGCAAAATATGAATTTTTTTCAATACGTAATTTTACACGTTAGCTTGTTTTAAAAAAATTAAAGCAGCCAATCTTTATCAGTATTGTTGAAATGGTAAAACCAATCAAAACACACCTTAAACTACAACTGGGCTGGGGCATCATCCACTAGTCTCTCCCTCTTAAACAAGGTCCAAAAAAAAAGTCGCCAACTTGATAGGTCCTTCACTATCCACCAAGCTCCAGCCCCTGTCCCATCGCCGCAATGTTGCTTCTTTGTGCCTGTTTTACAAGTACTTCAATGGATTGTGCTCTGGTGAGCTTGCTGCTCTGGTACCCCCACGACGTAAATTCACTAGACCAACCCGACAATCTGCCAAATCCCATCCATTCACTGTGGAGGTACCCAGATGCCGAAAAGCTTTCTACTCCAAAAGCTTCTTTCCTCGTGCCGCTGGACTCTGGAACTCCCTCCCTGCTCCCTGTTTTCCTGATGTTACTGACATGCAGAAATGTAAAACTAATGTAAACAGACATTTCGCTGCGCAGCTCCCAATTTAGGTTGAGCCCCCAAACCTTCACCCTTTTTCTCAGTAGCCCCTTACGTCTACAGTGATGGCCTGCCTTGTTTGGGGTGAACTATGTTAAAAAAAAAAGAAAAAACAAATTTTTTTAAGTTGTACTTTTCTTCTCCGACCAATTTAAGCAGAAACACAATCGAGTAAAGTGAACAGGAGTTTCTTCAAAAATTCTAATTTCTTATTAATAGAAGATAGTCTCAGAATTATTTTGATATATAATGTGAAATTTTCATGTTTTAACGTCGGGTTTGTTTGCGAAACTTTCAATTTTAGAAAAAAACGAACTTAAAAATTACGAGTTATTTTATAACGTAAATAAAAATGTCAGCACATGCTCGAACTGTAGTGTGAGTACAGTCAGTTGCGAGTGGATTTTTCATTACATTTTCTGTTCAACATGTTATGCATAAATATTAACAAGTTCGTGCTAAAAGATTTAAAAAACGTTAAATTGTTAAAAAAATAACTTAAGCTTTTTAAAAGAATTTTGTCTAACTTTTATTTTGAAAAATAATACATTTTTTAATGAATATTCGACATAGTGAAATAAATGATGGCGGACGTCGACGGACTTTGACTTATTTGTATTATACAACTGTGTTTTTAAAAAAGCTTGATACATATTAAAGTATAGATATTATGAAAAGCTAAGCTAGCTAAAAACCAATTTACATTTGAAAATTTTAAACGTGTGAAATTGGTAACATACATTCAAGTGTTTATGGACGAAATTAGTTTGATAAAATTGTTGGTATTTCTATTTTTAAAGGGATATATTTTCTTTTATTCCAAAATTTGCTGATAAAAAAACAATAGTAAATTTTTACTATCATACCCATCGGATTTTTAGAAATCCATTCTTAACATGAAGAGGGGGGGGGGGGTTGTTAACTATTCCGTACCTTCACTGAAATTTGTTGAGCTGTAAAAAAAAAAATGTTTGTTGTCATAGAATCTTATTTTTATTTTTTTTCAAAAATACGATGAATGTGATAGTAAAAAAAAAAAAAAAAATACCAAAACAACTTTTCTATGTGAATGTCGTTTGTGCTTTTTATTTATAAATCATTCCACGTTAATGCAATGTAAATTTAAAGTAATTTAAATGTGTATATCGCTTGTTAATGACGCACATGTTTCGTCTGTCAGAAAGTTTTTTTTTGAAAACTGTTTCGAAAATTTCATAAATTAAAACCGTGAAAACGAAACAAAGTCAAATAAAGCAAGTTTTATCTCTAACTTATTTATCTATTCATAAAGTGTAATATATTTTTTAGACATTCTTTTCGCATAACTAAAAATAATAAAATTTTTTACTTTTATATTATCATTATTAGCATTATTATTATTATTATTATTATTATTATTATTATTATGAGTATATGGACAAAAAGTATCCTTATTATTATAAACGAGTGTATTAATAAATTAATGTGTGAAGATTATTATTATTATTATTATTATTATTATGAGTATATGGACAAAAAGTATCCTTATTATTATAAACGAGTGTATTAATAAATTAATGTGTGAAGATTATTATTATTATTATTATTATTATTATTATTATTATGAGTATATGGACAAAAAGTATCCTTATTATTATAAACGAGTGTATTAATAAATTAATGTGTGAAGATTATTATTATTATTATTATTATTATTATGAGTATATGGACAAAAAGTATCCTTATTATTATAAACGAGTGTATTAATAAATTAATGTGTGAAGATTATTATTATTATTATTATTATTATTATTATTATTATGAGTATATGGACAAAAAGTATCCTTATTATTATAAACGAGTGTATTAATAAATTAATGTGTGAAGATTATTATTATTATTATTATTATTATTATGAGTATATGGACAAAAAGTATCCTTATTATTATAAACGAGTGTATTAATAAATTAATATGTGAAGATTATTATTATTATTATTATTATTATTATTATGAGTATATGGACAAAAAGTATCCTTATTATTATAAACGAGTGTATTAATAAATTAATGTGTGAAGATTATTATTATTATTATTATTATTATTATTATGAGTATATGGACAAAAAGTATCCTTATTATTATAAACGAGTGTATTAATAAATTAATGTGTGAAGATTATTATTATTATTATTATTATTATTATTATTATTATTATTATGAGTATATGGACAAAAAGTATCCTTATTATTATAAACGAGTGTATTAATAAATTAATGTGTGAAGATTATTATTATTATTATTATTATTATTATTATTATTATGAGTATATGGACAAAAAGTATCCTTATTATTATAAACGAGTGTATTAATAAATTAATGTGTGAAGATTATTATTATTATTATTATTATTATTATGAGTATATGGACAAAAAGTATCCTTATTATTATAAACGAGTGTATTAATAAATTAATGTGTGAAGATTATTATTATTATTATTATTATTATTATTATTATTATGAGTATATGGACAAAAAGTATCCTTATTATTATAAACGAGTGTATTAATAAATTAATGTGTGAAGATTATTATTATTATTATTATTATTATTATGAGTATATGGACAAAAAGTATCCTTATTATTATAAACGAGTGTATTAATAAATTAATATGTGAAGATTATTATTATTATTATTATTATTATTATTATGAGTATATGGACAAAAAGTATCCTTATTATTATAAACGAGTGTATTAATAAATTAATGTGTGAAGATTATTATTATTATTATTATTATTATTATTATGAGTATATGGACAAAAAGTATCCTTATTATTATAAACGAGTGTATTAATAAATTAATGTGTGAAGATTATTATTATTATTATTATTATTATTATTATTATTATTATTATGAGTATATGGACAAAAAGTATCCTTATTATTATAAACGAGTGTATTAATAAATTAATGTGTGAAGATTATTATTATTATTATTATTATTATTATTATTATTATTATTATTATGAGTATATGGACAAAAAGTATCCTTATTATTATAAACGAGTGTATTAATAAATTAATGTGTGAAGATTATTATTATTATTATTATTATTATTATTATGAGTATATGGACAAAAAGTATCCTTATTATTATAAACGAGTGTATTAATAAATTAATGTGTGAAGATTATTATTATTATTATTATTATTATTATTATTATTATTATGAGTATATGGACAAAAAGTATCCTTATTATTATAAACGAGTGTATTAATAAATTAATGTGTGAAGATTATTATTATTATTATTATTATTATTATTATTATTATTATTATGAGTATATGGACAAAAAGTATCCTTATTATTATAAACGAGTGTATTAATAAATTAATGTGTGAAGATTATTATTATTATTATTATTATTATTATTATGAGTATATGGACAAAAAGTATCCTTATTATTATAAACGAGTGTATTAATAAATTAATGTGTGAAGATTATTATTATTATTATTATTATTATTATTATTATTATTATGAGTATATGGACAAAAAGTACCATTATTATTATAAACGAGTGTATTAATAAATTAATGTGTGAAGATTATTATTATTATTATATGTAACGTTTTAACAAAAGATGAAACGTTACTAAAGTTCTTAAAATCTGTTTTCTAAGTTCTTTTTCACTTACGCTTTTTCGCGTATTTTACACTTAACGTTTGCGGGTGTGGATTCTTTATAACGTATGCGTGCGTGTTCAATCATTGTTAATATCTTTTAACGTGTGGATGTGGTTGTATCATCATTAGTTCCTTTTAACAAGAACACAATTATACAAGTGCTCCCATAAAATCTTAACTTTTAACGTATCTTACTTTTAACGGGTACGTATGTGAGGGTTACATGTGCTCAGTGACAATCATTAGCTACTCATTGTTCTTTTACGTGTATCTGTTTCTTTTCTTTCTTTTTTGTACAAATTTTCATTTACAATTTAAAGCGAAATTTACTTTTTCTTTTCTGTTGTCTCTCACCGTTGTCATGAGTTGTCTTCTCTTTCATTGGCCGCCGTATCGTCGTAGCTGCATTGATAACTTCTTCCTCTTTACTGTGTGTCGTCGCCGTCTCATCAGCAAACTCGTTTCTATCAAACAAAATAATTCTGAAGATATTTTTTTTTTTAGAGATCTCAGTGTTTTTATTTTCTCTGAATAAAACAGGCAGTTAGAAGAGAGGTCCATTATATCCTAACTACCATCTATCTTATACACTTGTTCTAACTGTTTGGTTCATCCTAACTTACTAGCTGATCAAATACGGGGGACTGGGCGAACAGGTGGGCTTTTCACCTTCAGTCTCATACTGAAGCTTAACTCAAAGTTTCAGAGCGTACTTTGCGACGTCTGTCTCACTTCAGCTCCATGAACAGAACTCTTTTGACACTTTTGTTTCTCGTCAACGACAAAAACAATACCTGTTCACTCGATTTGTCTGCTTTGTCTCTAACCTTCACTGACCCCAATGCCCTGTTTTTTGATCTTAAGTTCACCTATCCATTACTCACTAGTGGGGAAAAGAGATTCATTTCCTTAAAGTTTGTGTCAGCCCGACCTGCACTGAGCTATACCGATCCCGACCTCAGTCCCAATTCGTACTAGCTGAAATACACCTTTTCAACATAGGGTCCCTCCCTAATGCAACATGTACACCCTCCCTCAAAAGTGATGCAAAAAAAAAAAAAAAATTATGCTTCGCCAGTGTTCGCACTAATATTCATATAAAATAACGTCTAAATTAGTGAAATTTAAGAAAGAAATAAGAAAGAAAGTTTTAAAAAAAGAAAAACAATGTATCAATTGGTATAGAAAGAAAAAAATAGGAAAGAAAGCGTCTCATTATGGAAATAGAGTAAATAATTTCTTTCCAAATTAATTTCAGACGGTTGGGGTGGGTGGGTTTGATTTGCTATTTACTTTCTCTCTTCTCCTAAACACTTGAAATGGTTCCATCTGGCAATGTGACAGAAGGGAGAGGGAAGTACATTTACTTGCATGACGGGAAGGAAGTACATCTTATATCTTCTTCTTCATCCAATTTATTTTTGAACAGGCCTTTGATTAGTCCTCTATAAGAGGGTAGGGGTCTGCCTGTCAGTCTTGATCAAAGTCTTTCACTCTAGGCTTGGCGATCGCAAGGATCTAAGTTTATAATCACCAGGGCTGAACGGTCACGTTTTCACAGCTCATCCCAAGAAAGCCTCGGTCTTCCAGCCTGCCGACTTGATGCGATGGACATGTTTCTGACCCGGGAGATCCAGCTGGATCATTTATACAGCTGATTATTTATATAAATAAATACACATTGGTCTTTTTTATAGAGCAGAGAATTTTTATTATTATTCTTATATAGATTTATTATTTTGCCATCTAATTTACATATATGTTTGTGGTGTGTACAGACACATGTATGTTAATACAATGATTTCTGAAAAAAGTCATCCTTTAGTGGTTGAATCAACATAGTGAGCGGGATAGAAGAAATACAGATAGCTGAGAGAGAGAGAGATGGGTGATTTATTCAGTTAATTATAAATTACAGCTATGTTCTGTTTTAATGGATGACATTATCGTTTTGTTACTTCAGCATCTATCATGTCATAAAGGATCTCTTCCCGATATCTTCAATCTGTTTTAATCAATGATGTCATCCCCTTTGTGATTTGCCTAGTTTCTTCCAATTTTGTTTAGCAATTTGGCTAAGATCACAGTGTAGTATCTGTTCCGATGGATACTACACCTTATAGACCGGTATCGTCTTGGCCTTCGGGGCTTGATTCTGCTGATCTGTGGGTTTGTCCTGTGCAGTTCTAGCAGGTCCACCCTCCCAGGCTTTGCCTTCTTACCCTTTGAGAAGGGGTTAGTTTATTGCTAATCGCCTGAGACGCCCCTACCGGGGAATGCCGACGGGACTGCCCAGGCATTTTTTGAGGGTCACAAGTGCTCTTCCTCTAGGGTGCTGACTTATCAAATCCCACTTTCCGACCGTGTGTCACATTTTACTTTGTAGGAGGTAGATAAATACCTGTTTAGCAATATCATCCATTGTACACAGAGACAAACAAACATACAAAAAACAAGCAACGTCCAGAGTTTTAGTAGCATATATATACTTTGTATGCGTCACATGTTTATCCGTCTGTTGATTTCTTAAAAAAAAACACTGATATCTGTACCTCTTATTCTCTAAATAATGGGTTTCAGCATAGAGATACATACAATTTGAGAAAAGAACAAAGGGCATACAATTTTACATAAGAATGCTAAGTTCTATCAAAATCGCTCCAAAACTAGAGAAACAGCGACGAAATTAATGAATTTGTGGTGAATTGGTCCATAATTTCAAGTAATTTTTCTATAAAAGAAATTTCAATTTTGAACCCCGAATTTCAGAGCTTTAAATTCTCATAAGATTTGAACTTCTTCTATTCCTATAACGTAACTTTTTCTTTGTTCAGTGGGCAGACGTTTTCTAATATTACACAAGCTCAACTCTCAAGTTCTCACCGATCAACGGGTCAGTAGTCCCAAATTCCACTCTGTGCGGTCTTGTCCAATCACTTGCTTCCAAGTTTTCCTTAGCTGTCCAAACTAGCGAAAGAGCCCACCATTCACTGCCATATATCATAACACTTCTGACACAACTGTTATGCAACTTACCCTGAATGTAGAGAGGAGCAGCTCACGATCTTATCATAAGCGACAACTCACGAAATTTCGCCCAAGCTGCCTTCACCTTTGTGGCCTTACTGAGTTCACATGCAAAATTGTAATGGATGTCTGGTGATACCAGATCAGGCTGCCCTTTGGCTCCCTGAGACGAAATTCACCTACATTGACGTTTTTTTTTTTTTTTTTTTTTTTTTTTTTTTTTGTAAAACTTAATTATGTTCTACAAAACCAAAAACAAAAACAACAGCCCCTCTCCCTTTCTCCCTCCCCTTTTTTATTTTATTTTTAGAACTTGAAGCATAAATCTTTTACTATAATGACCAGATTCGGCATTAAATAACCCAAAAAGGGTTGATATGCCGTAAAACAAAACTACCAAACCAAAAACGATGATTAAACATTTGAAGATATAAAGAACTTGAAGCATAAAAACTTTTACTATAATGACCAGATTCGGCATTAAATAACCCAAAAAGGGTTGATATGCCGTAAAACAAAACTACCAAACCGTAATGGATGTGTGGAAGCAGTGACTAGTGGGAAAGATCATAGCAAGCATTCTGACTGTCTGCACAACGAAATTCGTCAAAGACGGAAAAAAAAGCAGCATGATCTAGGCAAGGCAATACAGACATTGCTGAGAGAAGTGGGCATCGTCAGAGTGGCGACTATGAAGAAAGCGCTGAACGAGGATCTATCTTACTCTTCATACAAGAGTCACAAGGGCCAACTACTCGCCACCAAGACCCGAGAGAATTACCTTAAGAAAGCCAAGAAACTCCTCAACAAGGTCAAACACCCAGTCGAGCTGTGGATGCTCTGGTTCTTCTCATGACCAGTTGTACAACATGCAGAATAACAGATGGTTAACCTACAACATACAACATGCAGAATAACAGATGGTTAACCTACAACATACAACATGCAGAATAACAGATGGTTAACCTACAACATACAACATGCAGAATAACAGATGGTTAACCTACAACATACAACATGCAGAATAACAGATGGTTAACCTACAACATACAACATGCAGAATAACAGATGGTTAACCTACAACATACAACATGCAGAATAACAGATGGTTAACCTACAACATACAACATGCAGAATAACAGATGGTTAACCTACAACATACAACATGCAGAATAACAGATGGTTAACCTACAACATACAACATGCAGAATAACAGATGGTTAACCTACAACATACAACATGCAGAATAACAGATGGTTAACCTACAACATACAACATGCAGAATAACAGATGGTTAACCTAGAGTCCACACAAAGTCCGTGTCATGTAGACCCAGTTTTCTCAAATTGTGAAAGTCTTTGAGCGTGTTACCAGTGAATGGCACCTCATCCTGCCATCTTCAAAAAAGGGACTGAGACTCAATACAGATGGCTGTATTGAGTTGCTGACCACTGTTATCAAGCATTGGGTGGAGAGGGTGGCTGTTGAAAGGCCATACGTGAGGCAGCAGGACTCAACTCCATGTCACACCTCTTGGAAAACCCAGAAGTGACCGTCTAAGAACTTTCATGATTTCACTAGTCCCATTTGCCAGAATTAAACTACAAAGATTCGGAAGGTCGTTGCTTTTGATGTAAGCGAGACACACAAAATAACACACATGCTATCGTATTAATGTGTTTTCCCGGTCGTCCCCTACCTACCACCTCCTCCCCCCCTCCTTCGATGTAGAAAAAAAATCTTAGAGGTTGGTTAGGATCGAACTATAAACTAGTCGGGCCGACGTCAAAAACCTACGTCGCTAACCGTTGCGCCAAAGGGAAATACTTTAGAATATTACGAAAATTAGGTGACTTGAATGCTTTTCCAAATCTAGGTGCGGCACGCATGCGCGGAGCTTTTGATGTAAGCGTGACACACAAACACGCACGCTATCGTATTAATATATAGATAATGTATTATTGCAAATCCGTTTCCATGAGATGTGCATGAAGACTTTACTTAATGTTAATACTATAAATTGTTTCCAGTAACTTCATTGTAAATCAAGGGAGATAACTCTTGCCTTAAAAAAATAGCTTTACTTTAATATAAACATTTTTAACCTAATTGTTTTTCAGTATTCGCACTTGTTGACTAATCTTTGATAATGTTTGCTTTTACTACATGACAGACTAAATCTTTAATATTATAATTTTCCAATCTTTTAAAACTTTATTCAGAAATCAATTAAAAAAATGAAATTGTTTTCATATTTTTTTGAACTTTTGTGTACATCTATTTACAAAATACAAAGTATTTTATATTTGAAATGTTTATTTAATCCTTTTTATTTACCAGTAACTTAATCATCTGTTGATTTTATATTAAAAAAAAATAAAAATAATAATAATTAAACATCTTTGTAGGATGGACTTCAATTTTCATGATGAGATCACATTGCTTAAAAGAAATCAAATGTGAATATTTTATTTATACTCCACTCTTGAGGAAATATGTTGATATTTTTTCTTCTCTCTCTCTCTGTTCTCTCTCTCTCTTTCTTTTTTTTTCTTTTTTCTTTTTCCTACAAATGCCATTCCAAAAATTGACTCCCTCCCTCTTTACTAACGACAAAATAAAAATGGGCAAAGTTAAATTAATTGTGCTAACTGCACTTCGACGCCAATCTAAACATTAAATAAGTATATTTTCCACAATATTTCTTTTTATATAATCTGAAAAGTTTGTGCTTAATCAATAGTATTTCAAAGAAAGTGTGCATGTGTGTCATATATATGAGATGAGATCTTAGTTTCTAATAACTATTGATCGATAACATCGACATGCCAGTGTAGCGGCTTTTTGTACATGTCTGTATAAATAAAAAAGCAATTATATAAATAGCTCTATTTACTATTGAGAACTTTTTTATAAGCCCGGTTGAAATTTTGTGGATTTTTATCCTGTGGATGTCTACTTTACCTGGATTACTATATATATATACTAGCGGAATCCGTCGCCCGGCGTTGCATGGGAGTAAGTACTACCTATTGCATGACGTCAAATAAAAAAAGGAAATTACCTATTTTTTCTCTCCCCCCCCCCCCGTCTATTGTGTTGGCGAATGTTTTTAATTTAAAAAAAAAAAAAAAAGTGATAGAGTAGAATGGGATCGAACGCTAAAACAGGTGAGTATGAATCCTGCCTTCTTACCGACTGCACCACACATTCGGGTTAAAATAGATGTGAAAATAGGTCAATTAACTTAATAATAATTAAGAACCGGTGTTTTGTGAAAATTAAACTGTGTGTATTAGTTCCCGGTGTCGATGAGTAGAGTGACAGTACAGAATTGTTAGAGAGAAAAGTTTTTGCTACCACCTATATGAAGTTGTTTTTTTGGAGAGTCGTGGATGGCGGGCAATATGTAATATTTATTGTAAGCTGGGAAAAAAGAATAACAAATTTACTAAAACACGCTCGAGTGAATAAGTGTAATGTAATGGTGAGTTTTGTAGCCTGTGATGCATGTGGTTATTTTCCTATTCTCCAAGAAGGTACAGGGGAAAAATCGTCTCTACTTTATATATTAGATATATATATAAAGTAGTAGTAATATGAAAATATATTTATGGCAAGTATATACATACATGATATATATATATATATATATATATATACATATGTATATACACACACACACACTAAGCCTGTCTAAAACGTATCTGACCTTAGGCCAGAAAAAATATTTCAAATACGTGACGAGGTTGAGACCCTAATGCCCTTCAAAGTAGGCCCCTTGTGCTTGCACACACTTAGCTCACCGATCCATCTACTGCCAGAAACACTTCTGGAAGTCTTCTTTTGGAATGGTTTTCATCTCCGCCGTCGTGTTTCGCATTATCTCTTTTTTCGCACCCTCTCAACAACAGCTGCACTCCAAGCAGTTTGGGGCCTGCCAGAATGCTGGTCACTCTCCGCTAATGTGCAGCCATTTTTGAATCAGTTGAACCACTCCTTAATTTGTGTTACACATCGCATCTTCTCCAAACATCTGTTGAATCTAACGCTACGGCAGAGATAAACACCATTCCAAAAGAAGACTTCCAGAGGTGTTTCCGGTAGTGGATGGATCGGTGGGCTAAGTGTGTGCAAGCACAATGGGCCTACTTTGAAGGGCATTAGGGTCTCAACCTCGTCACGTATTTAAAATATTTTTTCTGGCCTAAGGTCAAATACGTTTTAGACAGGCCTAGTGTGTGTGTGTGTATATATATATATCTATATATCTATATATATATATATCATATACTTTGAAGGGGATTAGGGTCCCAACCCCCGTCACGTATTTGAAATATTTTTTATTGCCTAAGGTTGGATACTTTTTAGACAGACCTCGTGTGTATATATATATATATATATATATATATATATATATATATAATCATGTGTGTATATACATGTAGTAGTAATAAATTATATATGCAGCATTGCAAATGTTAAGAGGCACCATACATGTCTGCTGTTTAGCCAATGAGCAGTCTGCTAATCCACCGTCATGTTTCTACTGTTGGACGTAAACTAATATTTCCAAAAGAAATAAAATGTTTTCTTGTACATTTTCTCAACCTCCTGGAAAAGAGGTGCCACTGTGTCAGCATTTTTACAAAATTTAATTATTGGAAATTGTACATGGTACACCAATTTTGTAAAAATGACTTGAAAATGATGAGGGAATAACAACTTTTATTGGTTTCCATATATTAACAGGCCTGATAAAGCTTATTTCCCAGTTCTTCTACCAGGGTCTCATGCCCCCCCCCCCCCCTAAAAAAGTTTTTAAAAAGTAAAAAGTAAATATATTTTTGTAAGGAATACAACTTTTCAAATTGAGCATCAAACACGATTTTCAAAAGTGAAACTTTGACGGATTTAAGTTTGGATCAGATTGACCTACAGGCACACTAACGTTTATTTTATTTTTTGCACATTGCCACTGAGACCTAAGGAGATACTGTGAAATTAGGAGCTAGATTTATGTGGGCATCCTAAGTGGGGAGTTGTGCAGGGAGATGTTCACATTACATTTAAATTTTTTGCATGTTGGTACAGTCCGGGAAACAGGGGGAATTCCGATGGTAAGCGGTTCGATGAAAAGAAGCTATTAGAGTAAAAGGCTTTCCGGCATCTACAGTGAAGGGGTGGGATTTTGCTGCTTGTTAAGTTGGTCGGGGGTATTTACGTTGAAGGGGCACAAATGCAATAAGTTCATCTGAGCACATTCCATCAAAGTACTTGTAGAACAAGCACAGGGATGCAACATTGTGGTGATGGGACATGGGTTGGAGCTTGGTAGACAGTGCGGGACCTATTATGGTTAGAGGCTCTCTTTTGGACCCTAAGAAGGAGAGACGAGTGGTTGGTGCACCAGCCCAGATGTGGCAACAATACTCCATGTATGGGCGAATGGTGGCTTTGTAAAGATATAGGATACTGGCAGGTATGAGAAGTTTTCTAGCCTGATAGAGGGAGCCCACCTTCTTGGCAATATCTTCTATGTATCTGTTTGGTTTAATATGTTATTGCTGTTAAAAGCGACTCTATAATATTTTCCGATGAAATTTTAACAAAGGGGATAAAAGATAAAACTAACGAGGCCAATTTGCTACCCAAATCATCCTCTGCCGGCCTGTCTAGTAGGCCCAGTTCTGTGGGTTAGAGGGCCGAAGGTAAGCAAAACCGGCACGTGTCTTTCCTATCCACTCCTGGTTAGTTACTATGTTATTCTGTAATAGTTGATCCAATATACAGAAATAGATTGTCTTCAATAAAACAGTATCTGTATTTTGTTGTTAATCAAATTTAGTATGATCCAGGGGAGATATATATTATTTATTTATGTCATCCTCTTACTTTCTTCCTGCTACTACCTGCTCCCCTATTTTCCTCCCCTCTCCATCATCTAAAAGAATCAATGTGCAAACAAGCAAGCCAGATTATCAGTTTTAGTATTATACTAGACTCCCAGCAGTCTAGAACGTTCGTCTAGTAAATATTCAAGGGTTGTCTCTGCTTTGATGGATGTCATCATCCACTGTGCACGGTTATCTCACCTTTGTTTTAATGAATGACGTCACAGAAACAAACAAATAAGACCCACAGAGATTTAGTAGTATATAGACAAATATAAGAACACAAAAGTATTGTATCGTTATGTAAGCAATCAAAATAAAACAAATTTTATATACACCGTAGTATCTCTTTAAAAGTTATGTTTTCTTTTCTTTTAACCTCGTTTTTTCCTTCTTCTTTTCTCTTCAACCTTTTCTTTTGTTATCTTTTTGCTTTCAAATCGTTTTTTGTTTGTTTTTTTAACATCATTTTGCTCATAAGAGAAGTTTGATTTGGGGGAGGGGGGTCAAAATTTAGCCCATTTGTTAAAATGGGTATTTATTCTAGTGATCTGAGTCTGAAATCAAGGCTTCATCTGCTTGATGGTCCAATTTTTAATTCCATTTTAAAAGAAGGTTAAACAAAATTTAATGAATGTTTATTGATAAATTTTCAGAAATCTTGACTTGCTTTGAATGTGTATGACATTCATGACTAAAAAAAAAAAAAAAAAAAAGGAGAGAAATCGAGATAAGGATCAGCCCAAGCTGTAGAACTTCTGACCTTAGCCATTGCACTGAAAGAAGTAAGGATCATGATCAATCTCTTATCTCTGTGACACTCCCGCTTGTGTAGGTCATGGAGTGCACTTAATTTTTTACTTTTTATTTAAACAGGCAATGGATCCTATTTGTTTTGTGTGATACTAATTTTAACACTTTTCCTGTCACAGCTAACCTTAATACGATAATTGACTTTTCTTGAAATATACCATTTTTATATGCTTTTTTTATAAGAAAACTAATTTTCCATGATATAAAACATTTTAAAAGTTAAATTTACATACTTCAATTAATTTATCTTGTTTTAAAAAATATAGGGCGTGTGGTTAGGGTCTTGTCACTAGTGTCTCTACATCCGAGCTAACTCTTCCATCTCAGTTTAGATTAACTCCATCGTCCGCTACTCTTCTCAGTCAAACTCTATCATCTCTCCCTTCTAAATCCAACTAATTTCTGTTTCTTTACTTCATTTTCGCAGTTCCTACCTAACCCTCAGTTCTACATAACTATGGACACTATTTTATCGATTTTTTTTTATTTTTATTTATTTTTTATTTTTATTACTCGCTTTAAAAAAAAAATTTGTACTCACTTTTTTTAGGCTTTTAGTAATGTTTCTCACATTTTTTCTTTAAAACGAAAAGGCATTGCCCGTAAAGGTTATATAGTTGCACTCATTCCCCATTTTCGGTTACATAAGCAATATGGACCTCCAAAGCGCACGATAGAATTTACCCTCCTCCCCCCCCCCCGATATGTAACACTATGTAACTTTAATATAGGTTAATATTATCATAACTTTTGTACCATTCAAAAAAAAAGGAACCTAAAATAAACTATTGATGATTTTTTAAAATTAATTTTCAGCTTACGAAAATATTTAAATAATATTTTAAATCGTGTTTACATTATCGACACCTTAAAGCAATGTTCTTATGTAGTGGCCATTTTCTATGAGTTAGTACAGGTTTAATAAATCTAGCAAAAATCAACTAATGATCAGATTTTCACAAAATTTTCGATACTTATTCACTTTTGGGTCGATTTATATTTAAAATGCAGTTTTCATAAAATATATGAGGGGGGAATATTTTTTTCGTGACCGCCCCCTCCCCCCATTTCATGAAATCTGAACAAAATATTATAATCGATTGAAATTTTAATCGATTATATAAAAGCTAAACGTATTATATAAAGCTGAAGAGTCTAAATAAAGATATAATTTTTTTTATGCTTAATCAAACGATATTTTGTAAACCTACCGTGAATTCGTAAATAAAAATGGAAATAAATTTAATATTATTATGTTTTGAAAAAAATACTGCTTTTTCTCATTAATATATATTATAATCTGTTGTATTGCAAAGAAAAAAAACATTCCCAAAAATAATTTTTAAGAGATTTAAATGATTTAATGATTCCATTCTTCTAGAATGTTCAGTTTTAAACATAGAATTTGGAGAAAAGTTTCCCCAATTTTTCAAAATATTTTAATCTAAATGAATAAATGTGAAATAGTTTTCATTTATCCCAACTCTATTTACATTAAAACATGTAAAGCTTATTTAATTCTATTATACATTTATATATTTTCAAATACATTATATATACCCAACGGAGCACTGCCAAAACACAGATGCTTCATTTGCATAATAATTTTATAAACACTCTCTAATAAATAAATATTCTGCACAATTTATTTCTATTTTTGTTCAACAATTTTCTTGTATATATGCAAAAGTTCTGTTCATATTGATATTATTCGTAGTAGTATTAGTAATATTAATTACAACGATTTAATAAAAAAAAAAGTTTAACATTCAAAATAACTTTCGGTCATGTATACACATGCATGTTTACATAAACCAAAATCTTAGATTACCTTGGAATAATTTGTTTGTAAAAATAAACTCTGCAATAACTAACAAAGTTTTACTTTTAATAATTAAATGTTGTCGATGGCGACGATGTCTTTCATGAATATGATTACATTTGCCATAATAAAGAGAAACATGCCCTTCCTTCTCTCAGCTTTTTAAATTGAAAAAATTAGATTACCCCCCCTCCACTCAGCTTTTTAAATTAAAAAAAATAAAAAATTAATTCATATTTTTTTTTAAATCGTCATTTTTTAAAAATTTTTTTTATAATAAAAGCAAAAAACACAAAGTAACCATTTTAAATTACTCAGGAATATATAATTCTTCTATTTGACCGATTGACGTTTCGCTTTTGCCGATTGTCAAGAATAACCAATCGAAAGAAAAGGTGCACAAAAAGCAAATAGTACCCAAATAACTGTTACTAAAGTCAATAAAAATTACTTTTCTACTTACCTGCTTATTTTTTTTGTCTTTTAAAGTATTTCAAAGCGTTTTTTTATTTCAATTAAAATGTTCATTCAAATATATTACGCCAGGCTCAAAAACAAAGACGGCTGATAGTCGTTCGGCAACTGTCTACTAAGTCTGATGATATTTTTTTGTAATTTTCTCCTTTCAATTAAGTAGAAAAGTAAATTTAACGGCATTTGCGACAGTTATTTGTTAACTATTTGTTTTATTTTTCACCCCAAAAGACGAAAAACAAACTTCGAGGACATCCGCTTTATGTCATCTTGAAAATGGAACTGTAATGGTATCAAATTTGGACACATTATTAAAATGCAATAAAAACGCTTTAAAATACTTTAAAACATAAAAAATAGGCTGTATGCTGTCTTCGGGATGTGTTTGTTTTGTAGAAAATGTAAAACTCCTCGGACAGCTATCGACAAACAAAACTTTGAGACATGGTATATTTTAGACACAGGTTTATTGTTCATTGACAAAGGTAGAAACTGAAAAGGAATTGAAAAAAAACCCAAAAAAAACATTGTTTCAGAAACACGTAAATACAAAAATGAAGATGAGGCCTAAAGTCTTATGGAGCCATAAGCTAATAAATTTACAGAATGAAAATATTAGGAGCATAAAAAATAATACGAGAAAAGAGATACAATTATGCTAACCGTTGTTCAAAAAAAACGAGATACTACGAGCAGGCTGATTTTGAGTCAATCAGAGATCACATCAGCGACGCCCCATGGAGGGAAACCTTCTCACTCCCTGCCAACCAGTGTGCAAACGAACTAACTGAATCGGTCAAAGCAGGAATTGAAGCCTATGTCCCCATGCGAAAATTCTTTAGCAAGCTTCGCTCTTCTCAATGGTTCACCTCGGAATGTGCAGCTGCCATATCTTGAGAGACAACAAGCATTCCGTAAATTCGGCCGCCATAAGTCAGCTACTAATAGACATAAATTTATAGTCAAGAAATAATTGCAAGGCCGTGATAGGTGAAGCAAAGAGAAGGTATAATGAGTTAACAAAAAAACGCATCCAGTCACAGAAACTAGGAACTCGTGATTTCTGGAAAATCTACAATAGTGTAGTGAATAATGGTCAATCAACGATTCCCCCACTATCAAACCACAATGATGTCGTTTGCACGGCCACTGATAAGGCTGAACTACTTGCCCAACGCTTCGCTTCTAACTCTACTTTGTACTCAGATAACCACCCCCTCCCCAAATTCCCTTTGCTGACCGAATCCACAGTTGATAACCTGGTCATCACCCCATCCCAGGTCAGAGACATCATAAAAAACCTTGACACCTCCAAAGCTTGTGGGCCTGATCTTATACCTGTAATGGTAATAAAGAAATGCTCTGCTGAACTGGCCCCTGTCCTCTCCAAACTCTACAATAAATGTCTAGCTGAATCTTGCTTCCCCGATAGCTGGAAAATTGCCTCTGTGGTACCAGTCTACAAGAGTTCTGGGAATAGAACCGATCCTCAGAACTATCACCCAATCAGTCTGCTGCCGATCTTTGCTAAAATCTTTGAATTCTTTATCTGGCGATAGTACGGCACCTAGTTAATGCTAAACTTCTTTCTGACCGCCAGTATAGATTTAGACAAACACGATCTACTGCAGACATACTAACGGTCATCTCGGAACGTATGTATCATACACTCGACAAGGCAGGTGAAGCTAGGGCAGTAGCGCTTGATATATCCAAGGCCTTTGACAAGGTATGGCATAAAGGGCTTCTGAAAATACGCTCATACGGTATTACTGGGCAATTACTAAATATAATTAGATCCTTCCTAGACAAAAGAAAAATCCAGGTTGTCCTCGATGGCCGTTCATCTAAGCAACATGACATAAATGCTGGTGTACCCCAGGGATCTATCCTTGGGCCTTTACTGTTCCTGATCTTCATAAATGATCTCCCTGATGACGTACAGTCTGAGATTGGGTTATTTGCTGACGACACCACACTTTACTCTCGCCATGTTGGTAAAACAGACGCAATCATATCCAAGGCAATGGCTGAATCTTTAGAAAATGACCTCCAGGCTGTAGTGGATTGGGGTCATAAATGGTTGGTAACTTTTAATGCCGCAAAGACAAAGCTCCTTTCCTTCAATAACTACAAGGAACCTCTTAAACCACCGATTGCCATGGCAAATAACACCCTACCTGAGAGTTCATCATTCAAACTCCTCGGCCTAACCTTTCACAGGTAACATGAATTGGAACAAATACATTGAAGACATTGCCAAGGCTGCCACAAAGAAGGTTGGCTCCCTCTACCGTGCTAGTAAACTCCTCACACCTGACATTATCCTGTATCTCTACAAAGCCACCATTCGCCCATGCATGGAGTATTGTTGTCACATCTGGGCTGGTGCATCATCTACTAGTCTCTCCCTCCTTGACAAGGTCAAAAAAAGAATCGCCAACCTAATTGGACCCTCACTGTCAACCAAGCTTCAACCTCTGTCCCATCGCCGCAATGTGGCATCCTTGTGCTTGTTTTACAAATACTTCAATGGATTATGCTCCGATGAATTGGCTACTCTGGTGCCCCCTCGACGTAAATTCCCTAGACTAACTCGACAATCAACTAAATCTCATTCATTCACTGTGGAGGTCCCCAGATGCCGGAGAGCCTTCTACTCAAATAGCTTCTTTCTCTCCCTGCCCCCTGTTTCCCCGACAGAACAGACATGCAGAAATTTAAAACTAATGTAAACAGACATCTCGCTGCGCAGATCCCAATTTAGGTTGACCCCCCCCCCCCTTCCTTCTCCCCTTTTCTTTTCTCAGTAGCCCCTTACGTCTACAGTGGTGGCTTGCCTTGTTTGGGGTGAACTATGTTAAAAAGAAAGAAAAAAAAGAAAAGAAAATAGGCATGTTACACGTGGTAAATGAAGATTCGCACGTGGTTAAAAAGGTAAACAAAGTTCACTCAGATAAAAGAAACATAAAAAGACAATAATTCTATTTTGAGGGAGAAGAAAGGCAATATTTCTTACCGGAGATACCTAAAATGTCAGAATATTTAAAGGGATAGAAATCTCTCCATGAAGGTTGGGTGAAAAGGCCATTAAACAGAACGAGGGCAGGACACCAGAAGCTTCTCGCCTGGTGTCTGGGCTGGAAGAATCCCTTAGGAAAAAAAGTCGGCAAAGGGAGATAAATGTGAAGGGATTTATTCTACGCTAGACAGAAAAGTAACTTTATTGCCTTTAGTAACAGTTATTTGTTTATTATTTGTTTTGTTTTTTACACCCCTTTTTTTCTGTTGGTTATTCTTGACAATCGCTCCTATATTTTGTTTATTCCTTTCATTATGGGGATTTCATTTTTATACTTATATAAAATCAAACCTCAACATTGGAATATATCAAATAACACCATGACAATCACTTTTTTGTTTTTCTTCAAATTACCAAAATCTGAAAAGAACATTGTTTATTTGCTTTTCTGTAGATAAGGTTATAGCTAGCTTAATTGCTGCCCGGTGGGCGGGTATTTTTTGTTAGTATAATATAAAAGTGACTATTGTCAATTGTAAAATAGCGAAATTGACAGTGATTTCAAAATTTATTATTGTAAATAGATGTTTTATTTGTTTGTGGTCAATAACGTTTTTGAGCGATTTTTTTTTTTTTTTTTTTTTTTTTTTTTTTTTTTTTACCAAAAAAAAGTATGGGAGCCTGTAACTTTCTACATTAATACGCTAGCTGTTTGAATTCACATCTTAGACAAACGACTTCGATCAGTTATTTGTTAATGTTCACTGTTCAGTATATTCTTTGTTAAAATAGGTCCCTCACTATCCACCAAGCTCCAGTCCCTGTCCCATTGCCACAATGTTGCATCCTTGTGCCTGTTTTACAAGTACTTCAATGGATTGTGCTCTGATGAACTTGCTGCACTAGTGCCTCATCGACGTAAATTCACTAGACCAACCCGACAATCAGCCAAATCACATCCATTCACTGTGGAGGTCTCCAGATGCCGAATGACTTCTTTCCTCGTGCTGCCGGCCTCTGGAACTCCTTTCCTGTTCCCTGTTTCCCCGACTGTACTGATATGCAGAAATTTAAAACTAATTTAAACAGACATCTCGCTGCACAGCTCCCAACTTAGGATGACCCCCAAAAGCTACACCTTATTTTTCAGTAGACCCTTACGTCTACAGTGGCGGCCTGCTTTGTTTGGGGGTGAACTCTGTTAAAAAAAAAAAAATTTAATTTTTTTTCAACAAAAGTGTTATATTATTTTTATCAATTTTTTCTTTCCTTTTTTTATTTTTAAATTTAAATGTTTATTCATTCAAAGATTTCTTTCGAATTTTCGATCGTACCTACTGGCAACTCTAAAAACTTTTTGCCAATTGTACAGTGTAGTTAAGACAAAATAAATCTAATAAAATAATAGCAAAAAGACGTTACTTCTATTATTCATTTGGGTACTGGTAGAGCTTTTTAACCGGACAAAAAAAAACTACTTTTAAAAAAAATCATAAAATCATAATGAGCAAGAAACGTATTATGTTGTGAGAATTTCTCCTAGAAGATGGCCAAAAATCACGATTCGTAACGCCAACAAACACTTACCTTGATTCCGGGAGAACTTCAAAAGGGGAATGGCCTTTCTTGTGTTGCAGAAACGGTACGAACTGCGTAATCAGCCTTTTAGTTGATCATCAATTAGAGATAAATTATTGACACGAGGTTACTTTAATTGCTCGGTCGTTAAGTCCTTTAAAAAGTTGGTGCGTGGTTAATTCCTCGCAAAACACAACACTAGAAACTTGTAAAATACAAGGGGTAGATACACGAGGTTCATTCTATCCTCGCAAAAACTCAACTACTGTCAGATTCGAAAAAGACCCGCATGGGGGAAAAAGGCGCGCAAAAGGTCTTTTCGAAGGTTCACTCCAGACATAGAGGCGCCGAAGTTTACGGTCAATGTCAAGGTCACTTTTCCTTCCTTCTGAAGGAGGGGTCGGCAAGTGCGATTGCTGGCATCGTGATTTCTAACAAGGAAGGGTCAGCAAGTGCTGTGATTTCTAACAATGTCGCTTTTGATCATCCGTAAATATGGAAAACTTCACACAAAATTCTCATTTTGGTATATAAACATTTTCCCCTGGAAAAAAAAAAACAGATTTTGTTTACTTATTTTTCAATATAAAGATGAGTATTTTTCCCCAGTTCTTTAAGTAAACTATTT
This sequence comes from Sepiola atlantica, assembly GCA_963556195.1. NCBI lineage: Eukaryota > Metazoa > Mollusca > Cephalopoda > Sepiida > Sepiolidae > Sepiola > Sepiola atlantica. Next base: position 19,748,866 of record OY744536.1, on the reverse strand, counting down.
GACTTCAAAACAATTTCCTATAAATATAACTTTATTTTTGGGTGATTTAAAAACAATAAATGAAAAACACATACAAGCATCTATTTAAAGTACACACAGAATTATGATGTAGCGATTCTATGGTGCTCTTTGGAGGTCCTTAATAAGCAAACTAGTACGATCGCGTTTCATTTGGGCATTATTTCTGGCAGTGTTTGAACGTGGGGGGGGGGGGGGCATTGTCAGAGCGAATACAGTCAGAAGATGTGTTTCAAAAGCAAGAAAAAGAAAATTGTTTAAAAAAAGCATCGATGTAACCCCCCTCCCCCCCCCCAAAAAAAAAAATTAATAAAAAATTTAAAAAAGACAATTTCCGTTTGTTGACGAATCCAAACGAACTTTGTCCAGTGGCAACCGCCATTAACTGTAGTTTTATATAAACTATGTGTATTTTTTTATGAGTTATTGAGTGTTAACTATTCTGTTCTTTTACCCAAAATCCTATTTAAAAACCAGGCATGTGAAACCTCCGTCTTTTTGGCAGAATTCCGCTTTTTCGTAAATCAGAAAAAGGGGAACTCCGCTTTTTCTTTTAATTAAGAAAAAACGTTGTTTTTGTTTTTTTTTGTTTTGTTTTTTTACTTTTCGGCAGAAATCAGTCTTTGCTTATAAGCAAAGACTGATAGAGGCTTTTCACTCGGACTTGGGTTTAGTGGTAGGATTAAGGAAAGTTTTTTTTTTTAGGGACCTAGGGTTAGTGGTAAGGTAATTATTTGTTTCTTCACCGTTCATCATGACCCCCCCGCCCCCTAAAAAAAAGGCACGGAATTCATCTCCCATAGTTTTTTTTCTTTTTCCCCCTTTTGTATTGAATGGTCCGGAAATGGGGATCATTTTACGTTAAATTTCAGGGAGGGGGCCTTGGCTCCCCAGGTTGGGAAATTCATCTAGATTTCAATTTTTTTTTGTAATTGACCACTCACCATTCTTGAAAAACGAAAATAATTTGGTAAAAATAAACTGCATAAAAAAGCTATACAAAATTGAAACGCCGTGTAGGTATGGCTAGTTTATGATAAAATGAATTCTTTTACTCTCAAATTGACAGTCAGAAGGGAGTTTGTTTTTTTTTTGGGGGGGGGGGGGGGCAACATGTAAAAATCTACAATTGTCTTCACAGCTGAGGGTGCATTTATACAATGAATTAACGTTAGAAACAACAGCCCACCTCCACTCCACGTTCTCTCTCTAAAACGTGAAAAAGAAGTTATTAAAAATGAATTTAAGTAAAAAATGGCACCAGAAAAAATAGCAAGGTAAAAATGGCACAAATAGATAAATAGGAAAAAATGACACAGTTGAAAAGTATAAATGAAAATCTCACAATCAAAATCTTGGATGCAATACATACAGCAAAAACATTGAGAAGTTTGTCCAATTAAACAGAAAATTATATCTACATTTTAAAAAGTAGATGAGGTCACTCAGCTGAATCACCCCCACCCATCCACACAAAAAATTCGATTCTACTTTTTTAGGCGACTATGTGTGAACGAACACCCTGAAAAAAAATCTTGCGGTGGGGTAAGGACAATTATTTTATAATTAAGAGTGGAGGATATTTTATGTAAAATGATCACCAATTTCGGGGTCAGTGTCAAACCAAATAGCGTTTTAATATACACAGATTTTTTTTTTTTGTGTGTGTGTGTGTGTTTTTTTTTGGGGGGGGGGGAAGATAACCTTCCCTTAACCCTAAGTCCGGGTGGCGACATAATCCCTCCACTACAAAAAACGACAATAAATCTCTTCAGTAGTACTCTCCGTGCTCTTCTTTGTGGAGGTTTGAGTGGTGCTATCCTGTCTTGTTTTTTTGTTTTTTTCATCCTCCCACAACCTTCATGGTTATTTTCTGTGACAACAAACTGATGTTGGAGTTACCACGATGTTCTTTTTTTTTTGTTTTGTTTTACCAAATTATTATTATTATTATTATTATTATTATTATTATTATTATTATTTTAATACGATTTTGAAAGTTAAATTTATTTATTATGTTATCGTTTGGTCAAATTGTTATAAAATAATAACTGATTTTGTTAAAATAATGTTTTAATCTTTTAAACGATTGAATGTTAATAGCTTCAAAAACTTTCAATTTGCTAAGAATTTTAAAGCCAGAAATGACTTTCTATTCGACATTTCGAAGGATCACAAAGTAATTAATTTTTTTTTCTTTAAGTAAACAAAAGATTAAAATAACTGACTTGTTTACAAAAAACGAAATGCACTCTGGTGGGTTTAATTTCGTAATTAAATTATTTTAAATTTCGTTTTAGTACTCTAACTTTACGCTATTGCGTTTTTAGTTTAATAAATATTAGATTAATGGTAATTAAAAAAAATAATAATTGTGTTTTTATCAAAGTTATTATGCTGACACGAGAAGTACACAATTTTAGAATGAAGCAGTTCTTATAAATGATGAACGACTTTTTTTTACTTTTTTGTTAGGAAAAAAGTAGTTGAGTATAGTTCGTGCACATGAATTTTAAGATAAAAAAAACAAACGGTTTTTCTATTCTCGTATTAAAAGAGCTCAAAGTTCGTCACTAGAATTTGGGAAGATAAACGATCAAACGTGTTTTGAAACAAGAGAAATTGGGAGAATGAACCTAGCATCCGTATTTCTAGTGACTTCGGACCTCCAACTAGCACTCGCAGCGTCTGCATTATATACCGTACCCAATTCAGTGCTTCTTACATAATGCGGTATCTAATTAGCATATTTCGATTGGAAATTCTAATTTTAATAAATAACTGTACGTTATTAGTAGTTTTTAGTCACCACTTTTCTGGTATTTTGATATAAGCAAATATTCAACTGCTAACGTTTTAAATTAAATTGCTTAGTTTTTATCAATAAAACTGTTTTCTGCTCTTCAACGCGAAATGACCTTGCCCTTTTGGCATCACAGCACACGGCCATTGCATACGTCTATATCAAGTTGAATAAACACCTGTTTTTTTGTTTTTTTTTTCGTTTTTCAATTTTGAAATGGCAAATTATTTTTTTGTGTGTGCTTATCCAGATTAAGGGAGACATAAAAAAAACAAAAACACTGAGGAATATCTGTTTGATGTACGTACCTGTCACGGGCTGAATATATATCCTATACCAAAAAATGACGTAAATTAATCAAGTAATTTTTATTTTATAAAAGGAAATTAAATTTTAACGAATAATGTGGAAATACGGCCGCCATTAAGGCTTATTTTGAATTTCGGTTATCCCCCTTGAATAAGTCTTAATGGCGGACGTATTTCCACGTTATTCGTTAATTGTTAAAAATTAATTTTCTTTTATAAAATAAAAACCACTTGATTAATTTACGTGATTTTTGGTATAGGGTATATTTAGCCCGTGACAGGTACGTACATCAAACAGATATTCCTCAGTTTGTTTGTTTTTTTGTTTTTTTTTTCGAATGTCTCCCTTAATCTGGATAAGCACCGTTTTTATTAAATTTATATTTTAAATTTTAATCTGTAAAATTATTTTTAAAACTATTCATAATTTTATAATAATAATATTAATAATAATAAAATTCGGTCTCTAAAAATAAGTTTAAACATTTGTAATTGTCAAAAATCAAATTCCGAATGAATTAAATTATCTACATTATTTTTTAAAACTCTTTTACGTTGTTTATCTTTAGTTTAAAGTTAAATTCCTTTAATACATTTTAGACTGTTTAAATGTCATTATTCAGTACTATACTTTTTGAAAAGTTAAATTTTAATAAAATTCAATTTTATTGTTAAATAATTTTTTTTTTTCATTTTAAAAAATGAAATTCGGAATTTTCATATAAAAAAAACAGCTGTTAAATGAAAAGATAAAAAGTCAAAGAATAAAATTAGAAACTGAATTAATATTAAAAAATATTTTCGTTTGTTTTGGTAAATTTTTCAATTTATTTTTGTAAATTCCTGCATTTCCTCATTATTTTTATTTATGTTTACATACTTTGAATATCACAATGCACAACATCTTATATATATATAATGTGTGTGTGCGTGTGTGTTTGGTACTTGTGCAGAATAGCCCACCCAAGAATTTAGCAGATATTTCCTCCCCTTAAAACTCTCATAACCTTACCACTAACCCTAAGTCCGGGTGACAACAGGGAGGGGACGTTGCCAACCGGACTGAGAGTTAGTGCACTATTCTGCACAAGTATCTTATTTTTCACTATTTAAATTGTTTTAAGGTTAATCCAAGTTGGTGTACTTTTTATTTGTTTTTTTCCTATTTCAGTCACGTAATTTATTTAGGGTCAAATGGGTTTCGACATTACTCCGGAACAACTTATTTTCTACTTAAATAATGACATTAAAACGCTAACTCATAGTAAGTTAAATTAAAAGTCGGTCGAAAAAATATAGTCGCAATTTTTCAGAAAGAGGCTAATTAAAGAGGAACGATAACATTTATAACGACAGCTAACAGAACGAAAAAGGTGTCAAAAATAAATTGGCAACAAATAAATGTTACGACAGTTGAAGATAAGTTACTCTACTAACCTGGATAAGTTTATCTGTGTTCTAACTTATTTTAAAGCGTTTTTTTTTTGTTTTGTTCAAAACAAACCTGGTGCCCACCTGTTCAGTTAGAACGAAAAAAAATGTCTGAAATTACAGTTTCGATAATCGCTCAAAAAACGAAAATTAAGCAAAATACTGGTAGAACATTACATTTTCTCACGATTGGATGTGTTTCTAACACTATTTTTTTTTTTTCGATTTTTCACCAATTATCAAGAAAGAACGTCTACTTTGAATATTTAAAAAATGAAAATCGGTATTTTTTTACGTCTGCTCTGAATATTTGTTGAGTTTACAATATTTTTTTATTTTCAGTTAATTATTTTTTTAATTATTTTTTTTTTTTACTTTACTGATTGGTGGCGGGCATAAAAAGTGCTGCCGCTTAAAATGATAGGTGGTTTCTACTTTTTAAGACGATTACGAGTGGTTTTTCGACTTTGCCCGGGGCAAAAGTAAGTACTAACTCTGTCATCCTGGTCGTCCCCCTCCTTCGATGTATATTTAGGTCACGGTTATAAAAAAAAATTCTGTCTTCCCCGGTCCCCCTCTCTTTTAGGGGGTAAACTACGGCGTAACTTGGTTCGTATTTTTCCGCTCGTTTTCGTAGCATTCGTTGTACATACGTACCGCCTGTAAATTTTTTGTTGCCTGTTCCGAAACAGTACGAAAAAATATAAGTATTCATAAGATTATTTGTTTCACAACATAATTCTTATAAATATTTTCATTTAAATTATTTTTATATAAGTCACTAAAAGACTACTTTTCATCAAACGTACTTCTGATTCCGGCTTTTAGCGATTAACATAGCATATTTACTCATTTAAAAGGTGTTTTTCTCCAAATTTCATACGTAATACTAAATTGATTTTAACTCCAATACGTTCAGGATATGATTATTTTTTTTAATACACAATTTTATATCTCCTTTTTGAAAAAAAAAACAAAAAAACTATAGTGTCGCCTCAATTTTTTTTTTTTTAACTCTTTAAAGAAACCCCCATAGTTTTATTATTAGAGCTTAATTTAATAATAACCTAGTAACAATAATTTTAGAAAAATAATTTACAAGACGCCGTCTTGAAGGCGGCCTTAATGTTGTTGTTTTTTTAAATAAATTTATCAGTGTTTTTTTAATTATTTTAAATAGATTTACAATTCCCCCCTTCTAAAATCAGATTCATTTTTTTTTTTTTTTTTTTTTTTTTGCTATTACATATAAACAGCCTGGAAAAATTGTCCGACAACCTCAGTTAGCCCACCCCAAGGGGTCTTTGATCTTACGGTTGTGCTATTTTTCATACCGCTGCGAGGATACGTTCTCGACAATCAGCCTGACAGATTCTAGTCAATTTGAACTAGGTGGCCCTTTTTTTCTGTCGCTTCTGTTTAGCTCTAGGAAGTCCACCCTCCCAGGCTGTACCTTCTCTCTTTGAGAGGCGCCCCTACCGGGGAATGCCGACGGGGCTGTATGATTTCCCTAAAAAATAAAATATTGGAAAAAAAAAATTCTTTACACGTCTCTATTTACTGCTAACTGGCCCGGAAGTGGGTGCTCATTTTATGTTAAATTTATATAGGAAAGTGATTCCCCACTTTAAAATCTAACATTTTTAAAAAGTTTAATTCCTTTTTGCGTCTTTTTTTTTCATTTCATGCTGTAATCGCCAAAAAAGTAAAATTTGATTTCTTATTTAGTAAACTACGATAGATGTTAAGTAAAAAAAAAAATACTTTTTTTATTTTATTATTAAAATTATAAATATGAAAGAAAGAAAAAGAATTCATAAGTTAAATATTCAGTGATAAATTAACTTTCAAAAATCGTTACGGCCCAAATAAGAAATCTTAAATATGGCCGACCAGTCGCGTGGTGCATTTTGTGGATATTTCTTTTTTCAAATGAGTCCATGATCGAGATTTAGCTAGTTTTATTTGTTATTATAATTTTCATTTCTGAAACTCTAAAGATCAGATTAAAACATTTATTATATTTTCGGATGGTTTTGTTTTGGTTTTTTTAGCTTGCTGGACTATGCTACGCGTACTACTACAAAAAAGCACGGAGCTTAACACAGTTATTGTTGCAGTCGGCCAAATCAAATTATTTTCATTCTTTTAAAATAAAAGAAAGGTTTTAACCGTAAATTCATTTATATTTTAAGAAATTGCATTTAGATATATAGAACTTTATTAATTTAAAAAAAAAAAAAAGGTGATGGAAATGTTTTTGCACCACTCAAAAACCAAAAAAAACGAACAATGTTATTTCATCCGCCCGAACTATTTGATTTTGCCCATTAAAATTTTTGAAGAGGCTATTTTGCCGGTCCCGGCAAAATAACGACTCCCTCGTTATTCTGCCGGGACCGGCAAAATAACGAGGGTTCGTTATTCTGCCGGCTTATGTTTTTTTTAACGTAACTGTTATCGTCTTGTGAAAGAAAGGGTAATGAAATAAACAAGGACAAATATTTGATAACAATTTATTTTCATCGTCATAATAAATCGAAAATATTACAAGACAATTAGATTCTTTACTCGGATTTAGAAGTAATTTGCGTCGGATAAAAAATGTTAGTTATTTAAAAAAGAAAAATAGTTTTCATTCATTGATATAAAAAATAAATTACTCTTGTTAAGAATTATTATTAAAATAATTACAGATAAGTTCCTAAAGAAATTAAATCAGATATAATTTTTATAATTTAAGTTTTATAAACAGTCTAAACAGCAATTTTAAAACTGATTTTTCACTATCTTTTAAGATAAATCTTTGGACTATTTCTCATCATTTCATTCGTTTTTATAAAGTTTTAAATTATAAAAAAAAAATCACTTTTGACTATTCATCTTATAAAATGTTACATTATTAGATAATTATTTATCCAATTTTAAAAAATATTTCTTTTTTATTGGAAAAATATTGAAATAAAAATTATCTTTTTTACGTCGAGTATTTATTTACCTCCTCTCCAGGAGGTTAAGCACAAGGCCAGTTTTATCTTACTCCCACAAGTAAGATGTGACCCAAGGTCGGGTCGGGAAAGTGGACTTGAAAAGCCAGCGCCCGAGAAGATGAGCACTCTGACCATTAAAAATTGCCCGGGTAGCTCCGTTGGCATTTCCCGGTAGGGGCGCCTCAGGCGATTAGCAATAAACTAACCCCTTCTCAAAGGGTGAGAAGGCGAAGCCTGTGAGGGTGGACCTCCTAGAACTGCACAGGACAAACCCATAGACCGGCGGAATCAAGCCCCGAAGGCCAAGACAATACCAGTCTATGGGGCGCAGTATCCATCGGAAGTAATACTACACTTTGATCTTGGCCAAGTAGATAGAAACAAAAATACAAGATTGTAGTATCCATATCTTGGGAGGCTCTGCGCATGCGTCAGATTCATTCATAAAAAAGTCGTAGTGAGTAATTCAAACATGCGCATGCGCAGAGGAAACAGAATGAGAACAAACACGCTAAAACAAAAAGTGGGCATTTTTAACAATTAAGTTACTATCGCTGAAAATAAACACGCTAAAAGTGAAGAAAACGAAAGGAGTTAAGAATAAAAACAACTGAAAATGAAAACAAACACGAAAGAAACACCTGTTTTTTTTTTATCTAAAACAAAAAATGAAACACATTTTTTTCCTACAAACTGAATTGTGTGCGCATGCGCATGTTGAATCACTCACGACTTTTTTATGAATGAATCTGACGCATGCGCAGAGCCTCCCAAAATATGGATACTACAATACGTTTTTACCAATAAAAAAAATATATATTAATACTATTATTCCTTTTGCTTCAATGTATTTTCGTTTCAGCTTACTAAGTAGGTAAGGGAGATAACTTTCGGAAAAAGTCAAAATATCAGAAAAATGGCGACATATAGATAAAATCGTTTTTTATTTAATAAATACTGGATGAATTTGCGTAATTTTTTGGTGTACAGCCTTCCTTTCAGCTACCATGTAAGTTCATAACAAAGTTTATACATTCCTTCGGCTATTTTTTATAAAGAGATGCCTTTGCCTAACATGTCATTGTGAAACTGCAGAAGCATCGGATAACCAAACTTAAGTGTTAGCTGAAGATAAAAAGTACGCAAATTCATCCAGTATTTATTAAATTATAAGAAAAAGAAGAAAACACGATCTTACGTACTTTCGGTGCTTCTGCTGTTTCACACTGACATGTTAGGTCTCTCTTAAAGAAAATAGCTAAAGAAATGCCTAAACTTTGGTATGTATATATGTGGTAGCTTAAAAGAAGACTGCACACTAAAAATTACGCAAATTCATCCAGTATTTATTAAATTAAAAATAATGAAAAACTATTTTTATCGGCCGTCGCCATCTTGTATCTTTTAATAAAAAAAATCTAGTTATATCCCTTGCCTAAACTGGTTACAAAATGTCTAACGATATCAAAAAATTGTTTTTTTTTTTTTGTTGTTTTGTTTTTGTTTTTAATTTAATAAATACTGAATGAATTTGCGTGATTTTTTTTGTACACTCTTATTTTCAGCTAACACGTAAATATTTTAATCTCATTGTGAAACTGCAGAAGCAAGAAATAACTCATATTTTGTTTTCAGGAAAACTGAAAATGGCGACCGATAGATAAAATCGTTTATTTTTAATTTAATAAATACTGGATGAATTTGCGTAATTTTTGGTGTAAAAAGCTAAAGAAATGTATAAACTTTATGTACTTACGTGGTAGCTGAAACTACCACGTAAGTGCATGACAAAGTTTATACTTTTTTTTTTATATATATAAAATATACTTTTTCAGGCGCTTGTAATGATGGTGTCCGGACCGAAAATAAATAATAAAAACATAACATGCATTAATAAAGACATATCTGCATTGTGTATGTGACCGGGATGGAACAAAGATATCGGAAACCAAAAATTACGAAAATTGATCAAGTAGTTTTGGTGCAATTTTACTTATAGGCCAATCAAGTTAATTGTTTTCATGTAAAAGCATTATTTTGTACTTACTCAGTCATATTTTATCTCTCACGCCCCGAAAAAGAATTTTAAAATATCAAGCAGAACTTTAGGTGCAATTTTACTTATAGGCCAATCAAGTTAATTGTTTTCATGTAAAAGCATTATTTTGTACTTACTCAGTCATATTTTATCTCTCACGCCCCGAAAAAGAATTTTAAAATATCAAGCAGAACTTTAATTAGAACGATTTTTACATTTCCATAAGGGTTATATAGGTACGTGCAAAAAAAATGGCCGCTTGCACTGACCCTCGTTCTTAAAAGTGTCTTTTCTTAATTTTTTAAAGCAGTTTTCGTTTAACTTTTGATTGTGTTTGAAAGATAAAAGCCTAATGTTATTATATAAAAGGAAACAAATGTATATTTACGTTTGAAAAAAAAATTAGAATTAAAAATGTTGTCAAAAAACCCTATAAACGTTAAAAATTGATCAAAACTGCAATTCGATAAAAATACGTTTTAAATTCGTTGGAAAGATAAATATCAATTTTTTGGAACTATTTCAAAGAAAATTATTAAATTTAGTCTTAAGAGAGTGAATTAAAAAAAAAATGACCTTCATTTTTCTACTAAAACTTGCCGAATTATCCAAAATAAAAAATAAAAGATACATCACGAGCGCATTTTTTTGTTTTATGTAAGTGTAAACAAAAGTTGGCGACCAAATCTGAAAGTATGGAAGCCCTGAACTGCAGTAATATTTATTTTTATTTAAAAAAATTTATATGGAAGTTATGCTTTATAGAAATTGAAAAATGATTAGACCTTAATTTCTTTATTTTTTAAGGTTACGAAAAATAGGTCTACATTAAATTGACAAGTATGGAAGACACGAATTTATTATTTTTTTTGAACAGAAGGTTTTTTAATAATTTTCCCTTATTTTTATTTTTATGTACTGGTGCAGATTAGGACCCAAGCTAACTGACCGTAAACCTTACGCCAAACCTACTCTAACCGTAGTTTTTTTTTAATCACAGAAAAACCACATTTTACGATTCTTGTTGTTCGAGACGCCATCTTGGCAATTACACATACGCCACCATACGTCAAAGGGCAGGCAACCGAGCGTTAGAAAAAAAACGCTAAAAAACCGCCAGAAACCCGTCAAATTTTGTGGATTTGGCTTTTTTGAGCGGTTTCACTACGAACAGTTCAATACGAACCAATAAAATACGAACCAATAACAACCAATATAATAAAATATTTTTAAACATTTATTTAAGTCAACTGGTATTAAAAAAATATATATTTTATGTATGTACAGGATACAATTTCGGGCATCGCCAACGGAACCCATCTATATTTTCTTCTGGACAAAACACCATTTCTCTTCCACAAGAACAGGTTTGAGAGCCAGAAAGCAAATTCTGCGAGTGCATGAAGTCCACTACTTTATTTTTACTGCGTAATAAATAGCAAAGCTCCCCCATGTTTAGTTGATTGACGTTCATTTTCTTTTTTTGTAATTCTGTAGAAGATTTGTTATGGCCCCTTAGAGTAACTCTCCCAAAAAATATAGGTAAAAGTCAAGAATGCTTGAAAAAGGCCAAATCCACAAGTTTTGGCCCTTTTATCTCCGTTGTTTAGCGGTGATGCATCTTGGAAATCGAACATCGAAACAGAAAAACAAAATTTTTGTTTTTGTGATAAAAAAAAAACTACTTGATCAATTTTCGTAATTTTTGGTGTATGATATCTTTGTTCCATCCCGGTCACATACATACTACAATTATGTCTTCATTATTTATTTTCGGTCCGGACACCATCATTACAAGCGCCCTTTTTCATTATAAATTTTTTTAATGAAAATGTAAAAAAATATCTTAAATTAAAAACATCTATATTAAGCACTTTTTTTTTCTCTATTTAAAAAAAGTATCCGTACTTTAAAACTTTCTTGACTAGAGCAATTTCGTTTCGTTTAATTTGGTTTAGTACTATATTTTCTTTACCTTAAAAAAAAATAAGACTGAGATATTTGTAGACTAACACTCTCCGCTGCCCCCCCCCCTCCCTTAAAAATGAGATTCTACATTATTTTAGGCGATTATTTTATTTAATAGAAATATAGTGGTTGATCAGTTTCGTATATAAATTTAACGTAAAATGATCCTCCACTTGCGGACCATTGTAGCTTTTTACGACATTAACTAAAAAAAAAATATCATTAACCTCAAGTCCAAGTGGTTGTCAGTCAGTTAGAGTAAGTTTAGAACAAATTTATTGGAGAAAGACTGTTTTGCATCACAAAATTGAGCTTTGTGAAAAATACCTCTTTCTTGCAGGACTTTAATAGCTCCTGCTTTGTCTCTCACACAGTCATTCAATGCGAACATGATTAAAATAAATAAATATGAATTAAAAATAATATCTGGTATAAATGAGTGCTCTGAAAGTGTTAAAAATATTGAGTACAAAATTGGCATGAAATCGGTAAAAGGAGATAATACAAAACGGAATAACCGAAACGAAATTGTTTCAGTCAATAAACCAATTCCCTTCGAAGGAAGATGTAATGCCTGGAGTGGTGGCCTGAGACTGAATAAAACCATATCCTACTCTCAAATAAGCCTTCAAGTCTGAACAAAATTTAATTCAAAAAGAAAAAAAATCTGGAGATATTTGTTCAAATAACTGTTCAGGTTTTGAGTTAGGATCAAAGTGTACTACCTGTTTTGTCCTAAGTCAGGAGAAGTTCTTCTAGACTGAGGCAATTTTAATTTTTGTCCCAATCCAGAGTGCCCCATTTTGGGGAGCTGGAAAATGCTTGAGTATCAATAAAGTTACAAACAAAAGAAAATATGTAGTTACTTATGGCGGATCCTATATATATGGCGGTATGGCATAATCAGATTGACACACCGGTTTTAGTTAGATCACCAAAGTTAAGCGACGCACAGCCTGGCCAGTACTGAATGGGTGACCATTTTCCAATACCAGGTGCTGTATGTGGCCTGGAGAGAGCATAGGCTCCACCAGGTTATATCATGTTCACTGAAAAGTTATGACAAATAAAATATCTATCTGACTCTCCGACGACGTCCCTTGACGTTATGGGATATGGATTGATTGATAAATGGATATATATATATATATATATATATATATATATATTATGACAATATATACTATCAGTTCCTTTTAATTAGCAGTTTCTTTAAAAGATTCAGCTCGATGATTGTCAATCAGTAACAACAGATCATATATAAGGTTTATTCTATATTCCAATAGCCATGTTTTTAATTCTTTTATTTTTATTTTATTTTATTCATTTTTTTTTTTCACATTTCCCAAAAAAGATTACATGTTTTTTTTTGAAATGTGAAACAATTAAAATTTTAAAAAATTTTTAAAATGAATATAAACATGGTTATTAGAATATAGAATAAACCTGACTTACTTATATATATATATATATATATATATATATATATAATTTCAAGAAAGGAAAAACTGTTAAGAATAAGACTACAGTTTTTTCCTCGCCTGGTGGAGAGTTAGGCAAAGAATGTGTTAGATCATCGACTGAAGAATAGATTAATTTAGTATCTTTTAGCCCTGCAGCCTGAGTTTCCGGTGTTTCCATGAAACCGACGGTATCGATGGACGATCAAACTAATGTATAATGTGTTTTTTTTTTGTTTTTTTATAAAAAAAATATATATGTGCTCTTACACATAATTGAGCACTCTGATCATTTCTCCTATACTAAAAAACACATTACACTATTTATAAAGTTGGGTCATTTACCACACTAACAATGAGATTAAAATGCCAAATTTATATTAACAATAGAAACTCAATAGCTTCCTAATATATTGATCATGTGTATGCGATCAACCTCATAATATAAACTAATTTGTATGTTGCTTTGCTAAAGGACATCTCATTAATTAACTATTCATTTTCATTTTTTTCTCATTCAATGATTGTTTTCTATTTACAAATATTTTTTATATCGCAGATAAAGGCTTAGCGTTTTGGGTGAAAATAGTCTTTTCGGTCCCTTCCAGTCACTTCTGGGGATTGCAAGTATACTAGTATATTATAAAAACTTACTTATGGCAAGTAAGTCCCACAGAAATCTTTGTGTTTTGTTCCACAAAGGAATTCGGTATGCCACCAGTTCTTCTGACAAATTCCTACGTGAAATGAAACACAAACGTTTCTGTGTAACTTACTTGCCGTAAGTATATTTTTATATTACTACTGAGCTTGACTCACGTATTGAAAACTTTTAAAGTAAATACTGAAACAAAAATATATACATAATGTATCTATCTATATCAAGTTAGATATGCTTATGCGTTTATATATTTGTGTGTACAGTATTCACTCCTAAACTAATTAACCGATCATTATGTATTTTAAAACACTGCTGCTAGGGTGGGTAATGGGAGCTGTATTTCATTTAATTTAGTTTTACGCAAAAGGGGTAAAAAGGGGATGGATGGGCATAACCTCCCATTTAAAAATTCAAATATTTCAAATTTACTCATTGAATTCGATCCATAATCATTAGACACCAATTAAGTAAGATTCCTTGAATTTGAATTTCTTATTAAAACTTTTTAAGCTTAAGCCTTAAATTTTTGACATTTTCTCGAATCAAAATAATGTAATGATTTTTACCAAAATTAGAATAAGGTTTAGTATCATTATATGTTCATTTTAATCTTTGTAAGGGGTACAAAACTGTTATGTTCAGGCAATTAATTTTACTGGTCCTGGAACAGATATTCTCTACTTGGCCTTTTGGCTAAGATCAAAGTGTAGTATCTGTTCCGATGGATACTGCACCCCATAGACTGGTATTGTCTTGTCCTTCGGGACTTTATTTACGCCGGTCTATGGGATTGTCCTGTGCAGTTCTAGGAGGTCCACCCTCCCAGGCTTTGCCTCCCCTCTTTGGTGAGGAGTAAGTTAATTGCTTACTGCTTGAGGCGCCCCTACCGGGGAATGTCGACGGGGCTGCCCAGGCAATTTTTGATGGTCAGAGTGCTCACCTCTCGGGCGCTGGCTTTTCAACCCCCACTTTCCGACCCGACCTTGGGTCACATCTTACTTGTGGGAGTAGGATAAAACTGGCCTTGTGCCTAACTCCTGGAGAGGAGTAAATCAATACTCATCTTATAATATTAGTGTATAGAAATATATATATATATATGTGTGTGTGTGTGTGTGTGTGTATGAAAAAAGGAAAGCCAAAAACTATATTATTTATGTATTCATCAACGTTTTGTCTTAACTGTAAGACTTGACACGATGACCCAGACGATATCTTTCTTTCCAGGCTAAAAATAATAAACTCATTTCAACCAACTCATCCCTTCCCCCATCCTAAAAACTCACAAAGACTGCTGCTGCTGACACGCAGCCAAATTGCCTTTCTCAATTTTTTATTCTTTCACTCACAAACAAGCCGAAACTCGCCGCTTTCAGGCAAATCAAATTGATGATTGTATGATTATTTTTTTCTGGATTTTTCTTCATCCTGAGGAAGGAAGTCTCACAATAAAGACGAAAAGTTGATGAATACATAAATAATATAGTTTTTAGCTTTCTTTTTCATTTTCCATTATGTTGGATACTTTTATCCCTATCTTTATTCATATATATATATATATATATATTATATATATATATATATATATATATATATATATATATATATATATATATATAAACGTAGGTCTGCTTAAAATGTAGCTAGGCTAGAAGTCAAATCTAGTTGTTTCTAAGTAACAGTATTCTGTAATAATGGCTGACATATTTTACTGATATTATTTACAATTATGTTTGTTTCTCTATTTCATTGATTTTTTTCTTTCTGTCTGTCCGTATTCAATAAGACTTTGTTACACAAATGGAATTAGATTATTCTTAGTATTGATCGTCTTCAAGATTTCAAATTAGGCATAAATTCTTATGTAAACATGTACTACGCTGCATGTTTTAGTGGTGCAGGTGTTGCAGGTGATAGATGTTCAGCCAAAGGAAAAAGGGGGTGGAGCACAGAGGAAATTGAAAATATCTTTGATTTTATATTGGGCCACCCAGAATCTTATTTCTCTCTGAAAAATATAAGTGCCTCATTAAACTGGGAGTAATGCTGATACCGACCTACTTGAGAAAAGTAATGTTCTTAGATGGGCTTCAGATAAACCCATTTGAGTGGACACTGGCTGGATATTATCTCTAGTGGATATTTCAACTAGCCATTATCTTGGGTGGTCAATTTCATGATGGTTGAATGGAGATGGAGACCTGACATCTTGGATTTCCAGTCAAAAATACATATATTTCAACCTATGGACAGGGAAGGGGGTTAGGATTGGCCCTTTGGGCATGAGACAGGCGGTTGGTTTTACTGAGAGCTGGTAGTGCCTCTCTGGGCAAAATGGGCCATTTGGGGCTCTTTAGAATTCATTGGACTTATGTTTGATTCGGTTAGGCAAAAATTTCATTTTTCAAGTCTGCTATTCAGCCGAGGGACACGCGTATCATTTGTAATCTAAAACAAATAAACCTATTACTTGTTTATAGACTGGACTTGTGACTTTGCTCGGAACAAGAATTCTTTGTTGCAGCACCGACGAACGGCAACGTTGCACCCGGCATAACGAGTGGGACGACCGCAGCCAATGCAGTGAATGCACGCATGCACATTCACACTTATTTCCTCTAAACATATTTGGTGCTTTCATATTTTATTGAAAAGAATGACAACAAAAACGCGG
Organism: Sepiola atlantica; assembly: GCA_963556195.1. NCBI lineage: Eukaryota > Metazoa > Mollusca > Cephalopoda > Sepiida > Sepiolidae > Sepiola > Sepiola atlantica. The sequence continues at coordinate 19,732,515 of OY744536.1, read as the reverse complement.
ACATTATTTGAAAATAGCTAATAAAATCGGGTCCGTTTTTAGTGTATTGTCTAATATCTTTTTTTTCACTAACATTCATCAGGGGGGGAAATAAATCTCTCAACGTTATGGTGGATTTGAATCATTAAAGATCTCCAACTGATGTTTCAAAATATGTTGTCTACACAGGCTAGGTCGAGAAATGTTAATAACTAACACCTCAATAATATTGAGATGGTAGTTCGGCCTAGCACTGTGTAAAACAGAAAACCACCCATCTTTCCATTTTTTTTTCTCTCAATCGTTTTCTCCAACTAAAATAATTTCCCCCTCATATCTCATTCGATTTTCTTAGTTTTTAATTTATCATTCTGACGTTTCCTCTTAGAGGGTCAGACGATAAGGCCTTAAGGAAAATTTTAGAAATTTTAAAATATTTTTTCACCCGCCCGTTTCATTGATTATAATAATGTTTCCTCTGAAATTTATCCCGCTATTTTTTTGTACGCAAAATCTACTTATACATATATATAGGTGTAATCAGTCAACGGAAAATCATAAGTGCAGTAGTGGGAGAAAAAATAATAATAGCGGTGAATATAAAACTGAGAACAAATAAATGTGCAACCTATAATTTAGTGCCAAGTTTATTGGACGATTTTAGAAGCAAAGTAAAGTAAATCTCAATTTCAGTTTTTGTTTGTTTTTCTTAGGGAGGGGGGATTATCTGTAAGAAGGCTTGAAGATGGGAATGGTTCCCAAAAATTTCCATGAAGTATGAACAGAATTTTTGAAAACGGCGAACTAAAATTAATATTTCACAAACCGGCCACCAGGGGTCGTCTCTCAAGGTCATATATGGGGGTGCTTGTTGTCTGCTTTATTTCCGGTATACATGTACCAGGAAAGAAAAGAAATAAGAAAAGAGGCATTATTTAGTTAAATCTGTTAGCTCGGTGGGGGAGGGGGAGTGTTAAATTTGAACACCGGCAGGTGGCCTGTCTCGTACACATCCGGTATGTATGAGAAAAGGAACAGAAAAAGAAGAGAAAGGAGAAACTAATGTTTACTAGATAAATCCAATTATCTGCTGTAGGTGGGGGTATTCGTCTGATAGGCAATATGTTTTTAGGGGTTTATATCTATCACCCCCCCCCCACACACACACACACACACACTGATGAGAGCAAAAGTTCAAAACGATGTCGTCTGTAGGTAAATATAATTCGGTATTTATTTATGAATATATATATATATATATGGGAAAGACAGGATGAAGGTAATCCGATGTAATGTGAAATGAAAAAGGAAAAACCAAAAAGGATTTTTTTTTTTATGTGCTCATCAACGTTTCGTCTTTATTTGTAAGATTTCTTCAGGATGATAATATTAAGAAAAATGTCATGCAAGTACGTGAACATATTGTGTTGACATGATGGGTTGGTGGGAAGGCGTAGTAGAATGCAGAGAAGTATTATCATACTGAAGAAGTCTTACAAATAAAGACGAAACGTTGATGAACACATAAAAAAACATCCTTTTTTCATTTCCTATATATATGTATGTATGTATATATATATTCATGAATAAATATTAAATTATATTTACCTACAATGTCGTTTTGAGCTTTTGCTCTCATCGGTGTAGGGGGTGATAATTTCAGACAGTCACAAGGTGCGAACTCGGTTCACAGTCACCTTTTGACCTTGCACGCTTCTGCTCTATCCTCTAGGCCATCGAAAATTATCACATGACACAGAGAAATTAAGTTGAGTTATGCCAAATACAGCGTAAACATCAAGACAATCTAAAGGACTCAACGAACTTAATTGTAGTCTTGCTTTGTAGCTTAAGTGAATGTCTATTTTGTAATATCTCCTAACAGCACTCAACTTTAATTTTTTTTAACAGGGCTTTATAATAATATTCATGAATAAACATTAAATCATATTTACTTACAGACGACGTTGTTTCGAGCTTTTGCTCTCATCAGTGTAGGAGGGTAATAACTTCAGACGCTCACAAAGCGATATATATATATATATATATATATATATATATATAAATATAAACAGTCGTAATGTATATTATAATGGTGAATTGTTAAGAAAATTTATTTTTTTTTTCTAGGGCTTTTTTAAACATCTGTTTAGCGTATTCATCCCAAGATGAAATTTCTACGGCCATAAAAGATGTAGCAGAAGGTGTACAGATGGGTTTATTAAAAACCAGGTAAGCTGTTTTATTTTTATTCTTTTATTTCTGAAACTTGAACATATTTAATGCTATCAGGATTTTGCTTATTCAAACTACATTTCTCATCTTGAGTGTTATCAATCATCACAACATTTTGGCCGCTGTAACCTCCGGCCTTCTTCAGGTGTGTATCTTCGAACTCGGGAATATTTCTGTCGAACTCGGGGAATCTGAACGGAATCTGGAACGGAACCCTTTATTTAATCCACGGGGGTAGCATGCGCTTGTTCAGTCAGCTGTGACTGGGAGAAGTATTCAGTAATTCGCAATTCTTCATATTGCCCGAAATGGCTGATGGAACAAGAGCTTGCTACCTCCGTGGATTTAATAAAGGGTTCCGTTGGAAATTCCATCTAGATTTCTGAGTTCGACAGAAATATTCCCGAGTTCAACGAGATGAAGGCCGGAGGTTACAGCGGCCGAAACGTTGTGATGATAACACTCAAGATGAGAAATGTAGTCCGAATAATCAAAATTATACAAATTATCCTCATCTCAAAAATTCAGAAATATTTAATGTTATCATGATTTTTCCCCATTCTCATTCGTACGTATATATTTTATTGCAGATATTTAATTAATTGTCCTTAAAAAAACTTTAAAAAGAAAGTCCTAGAAAAAGTCTTTTCTAAGACTTTTTCTAGGACTTTCTTTTTTTATCGTTGTTCTTCCTTGTTTTTTAATTTTAACTTTTATTTTTATTTTTTTTCCTCTTCTGACCTCAACTATTGCAACGCCACATTGTGTATTGTCGGCAGTTGAAACCAGTATTCCAGACATTTAATTTCCCTGATGATCTGCCAAGCAAGTAACTGCTTGGTAGTGAAACACGTGTAGGAAAAAACATTTAATTTGAATAAATAATATTTGTAAGAAAAAATATCTTTAATGGTGATCATTGGTGTCCTGAAAGGAATGCTTTGGTAAGCCTTCATAAAATCACATATATATATATATATATTGTACCATGTCTATTTCACTGTTAAAAGAAAAAAAACTTTGAAGTGAATCAAATTACTTTTTTATTTTACACTTCAAAAAAAAAAAAAAAGAAACAAAATCATGTAAATAATATCTCGTATAAGAAAGCCAGTTTGATTCTCATAAGTGTCATCCGTAAAATATTACGTCCTACTCAATGTTCATTCTGAATAGCCAGGCATATTTGTAGATCGGGTGATCATGTTCTTCCCATAAATGAAATGGAAATAGATCTAATTGTCTCAAAAGAATAATAAGACCGTCTCGGAAATATTTTTCAATGGCAGCCATTTAAGAAAAGGGGGATGGTAACTCTTTATTCGCCCATAATAGTTACTTCCCTTTGGAAAATCTGGAGCCATGCCAGGTAGGGACAGCTCGTAAAAAAAAAAAAAAAGTGGCTTATATTAACTCTTTACTGTATAAAAAAATGCGATGAAACTTTTTTGTCTCATAGACTAATCAATAAATGTTTATTCTTAATATTTTGCAAAAGAAATCACATTTATGAACAATGTTACATCATGAAGCCGAAATATAATGGTACTCGGTGATGTCACAACAAGTACATTTGTAAAAAAAAACAAAAAACGTTAGATATTTTGGAATACGCTTTTATGCTAATTTTGAATTTGTATTCAAATGTATAAATACGTTAAGGATATTATTAATACACTGTTGACGATCGAATGTCCTGTGAAACTGCAGTAAAGTGTTAAGATAAGCTAAATTTATTATATATGTATGTATGTATTTTTAAAATATAATTTCTTTTAAATATGCCATTCCCCATCTGAAGGCATCACATTGGTGAAGGGAAATTTATTCCCAACGGGCATTTAGGTAAAATGTTTTTCCGTATAAATAATTGAATAAGTTCAAAAGTATCGCAAACAAAATAAACAAATAAATGATATGTATGTATATATAGAAAGAGATCTATATCTATCTGCATAGTTTGTTGTTTGTTGGTCCACTGATTTATAAAACGAACGGACGGAAATGCCTCAAAACATAGGTATGTTTTGAGGCATTTCGGTCCGTCCGGATTTTTCTCCGCAACCATCCATTGAATTTCTCTGAAATTTTGCATGAAGTTGTAACTTTGGTCAGGTTAGAAAGTGACATTCTCCGATTTTTGAAAAGAAAATCTGGTTCGCGCTCCCAGGGGGTCAAAAGCCCCCAAAATGGCAAAAAATGATCCTTTTCTCCCATAACGTTTGATCCATCCATTCAATTTTTCCGAAACTTGGCCAAAATGTAGAGGCAATTGTTCTGGATATAAAATGAGCATCCTTGACCTCATAAAAAATCTGGTTTGCGCCCCCAGGGGGTACAATGGGGGTCAAAAATGCCCCAAATTGCCCAAATTTATTGCGTTTTACACTCGCCACATCGAGTCACATACAGAGGGGGACCACGCATGCGCGGCTTGTTTTTTTTTTTTTTTTGTTATTATTTTATTTTATTAAAAGTTGAAATAAGATTATTGATCAAAATAAAAGATCCCCAAAGAGGTACAATAATTAAATAACTACTCAATCTATTCATGCAGTTGTAAAAATCTGATCATACCTTGTTTTCATATGGATTAAAAAAAATTGTAGGTTTACCTTTAAGTATGAATCAGGAGAGGCCACTCTGTAAAACTTACAAAACGATGTTCACTTTCACAGAATGTTTTCTGTTTTCATGTATCTGTTTATTTTTCTATTCTAAATTGTGTAAGTACAATAAAAGCAATCTAAAAAAATTTTAATTTATTAAAAGTTGAAATGAGATTTTAGATTAGATGAGACCATGACAGGTACTCCCACTCCAAGTCAGAGTGGACCTGGGAGTAATGATAACAATGGGGTGACTCCATACTCTTCCAAATAGACACTTCACCACCGGCTGCACTTTAAGGTCATACCCAGAACCATAGAAAATGGTTATTCATAAAAAACATGTAAGATTAAGGGATGTATTTATTTGGCTCACCCCCAAATTATGTCATCTGGCCTGAAGACGCAAAAAGGTTGCTGATCCCTGGATTAAGCCATGTTGATTCTTATTTGGTTTGATTTTTTTTTACTATTGGTTTTACTCTTTTTGTTTCATTTTACTTCAGTTGAAGTTCTCAGAAATAAGGGGCCCCCTTTCTTGGGCTAACACTTGATCTCTATATGAGATACATAGATATTTGAATATTCCATTAAAGTTCTACTTTACTTCTAAAACGTTGAATTAGTAAAGAAGTGAAGAACATTCATTTTCCTCTCCCCAATCAGTTAACTATTTTATCGTATATCTTTCTTGTAGTCTCTTGGTCTTACCGGATTCCAGGACAAGAATTCATCTAGTCTGGTGGAGTATCCAGCTTAGTGCTGTTACTAGAGGCAACATCACTTAAAGAAGGTGCATCATTCCTCGTATAAGCCAGTGTGGAGTAGCCATACTGAGGGGGATCTTATTTGTGCTTCAAATACTATCTTATTTTGAATATTTGGTTAGGGTTTACTTGTAGGAGAAAGTATCCTCATACCAGGTTGTCCTGACAAACTCTTGTACAGAGAGACCTTAGACACTCGAGGACAGTGTCCAGTAGGCATTCAATTTTTTACTCGTTTAAGAAGACTTGTGCTGATTAAAGTAAAAGATGCAGGGACTGTCTTCTAGCATTTGGGACAGGCCATACTTTCAATTGTAATTATTCGTCTCTTTTATAGAATAACCGTTTCATACTTTGTTTCAGTGATGTCGACCAACAGCTTCTCCAGAACTGCATGTATACGAATAAATCTCCAGATCCTGATTTACTTATTCGGACATCAGGTGAGGTGAGATTAAGTGGCTTCCTTGCTTGGCAGGTAAGTGAATAATTGTTTTTTATTTTTTATTTTTATTTTTTTAACGTAGTTCACCCCAAACAAGGCAGGCCGCCACTGTAGACGTAAGGGCTACTGAGAAGAAGGAAAATGGGAGAAGGTTGGGGGGGGGGGGGTCAACCTAAACTGGGATCTGCACAGCGAGATGTCTGTTTACATTCATTTTAAATTTCTGCATGTCAGTACTGTCGGGGAAACAGGGGGCAGGGAGGGAGTTCCAGAGGCCACCAGCACGAGGAAAGAAGCTATTTGAGTAGAAAGCTCTCCGGCATCTGGGGACCTCCACAGTGAATGGATGGGATCTAGCTGATTGTCGAGTTGGTCTAGTGAATTTACGTCGAGGGGGCACCAGAGTAGCCAATTCATCGGAGCATAATCCATTGAAGTATTTGTAAAACAAGCACAAGGATGCTACATTGTCTCCCTTGACTAAAAAAAAAGAAAAACTCAAACAAAATGAAATGACAGGGTTATTTTGTCCAATCGATAGCTGCTTTTGTAGTGTATTGCTGTTAGGTTTAAGCGAAAGACAATGAACACTTGTATATAAAAAATATAATGTTACGTATTAATGCACTTAGTTTTTATGTAGAGAATGCACACAGATATTCACACACACACACACCCACACACACACACACATATATAAGTAAATATAAATGCTTAGACTTAGATAGTATCCTAACTAGACCAAGTTATATATATATATATATAAATTCCCATCAACTTAAGGTTGTGGGAATATTCTTTTTTGCCTACACAAAGAGGGTCGTCGCATATCAATAACTACGGTTTCTATTATTTTTATGTGATGTTAAGACCATAAGACCATGTTCTTTGCGGTACAGAAACGTCCCGTCCCTCGTTCTTCAATAAATGTTCCCCACATATATATATATATATATATATAGTACACATATTGTATTAGTTTCTGTAGATGTAAATCCGTTGAAACTCCAGTGTTTATAAAAAGTGCTCAATAACAAGTAGAGCTGTTCTTAAGTATAAATTTTTATTTATATAAACATTATTGGTTACATATGTGCATACATGTTTCGGTTGTACTCTTCGCAGAGAGTCAACCTTTTCAGACCAAAGAAGACAGAAGTGAGATGAATTTGGAAAACTTTCCCTTTAAATAAATATTTTGGGGGGATGAGATATTTTTTGTAATATATATATATATAAATAAATAAATAAATAAAAATGGTATCTTTGTTTAAGTTGTGACGAATGAGTAGTTAGTCTTAGTGGTTTGAAGTGTGCAAAGAGAAATTGATGGGAAACACAACCTTAGTTGATCTCTAGCAAGTCTCTCTCACTCCTAGATTAAGACTCTTATCATTTAAATAACATTTTTGGACACCCATGTGTCCTAAAACTGACATACTCCTTTAGTCTAGGCAATCTAATCTGACCCCAACCTAGTTATGGTATTTTTTAAAAAAATTTACTGTTAGTCGGTTCAAAAAGCAACACTGAAACTAGGTCAAACAGCTTTCTATTATATTGAACCAGTTGCCAGAGAAAGAGGGAAAGGGCAGTTGGAGGAAAAGGTAGTAAGAGAAGTTTAAAAAGAAAGATGTTATATACACTGTTTTAAACTTTTCTATTTTGTTAAGCATGTCCCCGAGCAATGCCAGCCAGCCCTGCTAGTTAATTATATTTAATATTATAAATAGTTAACATTTATTCTTTATAATTAGTATATAATATTTTATTATGATATTTGTTGTTTGTAATTAATATTATAATTGGTTATTGATTTATTTATTACATATATTATTAATTATCTAATATATAAAGCAATATTGATTTTTTTATAGATCTATAAATCCATTATAAATACGTTTCTCAAAGTTCAATTAAATATTCGGTGCTTATGCTGTTCAGCGGCCGTATTGAAAAAATATTTTTTTATAAAAACAATATTATATACTTATTCAGCGTTATATTCTTACTCACTGTACAAAAAAGTAGAAAAAATTATCCACTAGAACTTTAATTACAAGTATTTTTTCCATTCTGCGTATCATAACAGCGATTCGTTCACTAAGCCTCCATCTTGTTTCTTAAGAAGATTTCAGTTATCTGCCCTTGGAATCTTAAGAAACAAGATGGAGGCTTAGTAAACGCCTGTCGCAGAACGGATGTTTTTTTAACTAACAAAAATGTATTGAAAAAAATTTTATTAAACATTGTTTTTTTTTTGTTTTTTTTCCTTCTTCTTTTCAGAGTAGTTTTTCCAGTCTATCATTCCTAAAAATCTTATGGCCCGAGTTTAACATTTGGCACTTGTATTACGCAATTCTCAGTTACCAAACAACCCATAATTCGAGACAAGTGAGTACATTTTGTTCTTGGATTCAGTTATTCAGTTTTTATGACTTTTAGACGGATACGAAAGATAACGGTGTCATGTTTAACAACATTTCTTTAACAGCTCTAATATTTTAAGATTGCGTATTTTTATTCATGGCGAAAACAAACTTCGTTCTCCAATATTTGATTGTTGGTCTCCCGATTTATAAAATCGGGGGACCTATGTTTTGAGGCATTTCCGTCCGTCTGGATTTTTCTCCGCAACCATCCATTGAATTTCTCTGAAATTTTGCATGAAGTTGTAACTTTTGTTAGGTTAGAAAGTGACATTCTTCGATTTTTGAAAAAATATCTGGTTAGCCCCCCAGGGGGTCAAAAGGCCCCGAAATGGCAAAAAATGACATTTTTTGCCCCATAACTTTTCATCCATCCATTCAATTTCTCTGAAACTTGGCCAAAATATGGAGGCAATTGTTCCTAATAGAAAATAAGTATCGCTGACCTTGGAAAAAATCTGGTTCGCGCCCCCAGAGGGTCAAAAGTCCCCAAAATGGTAAAAAATGACCCTTTTCTCCCATAACGTTTGATCCATCCATTCAATTTTTTTTAAACTTGGCCAAAATGTAGAGGCAATTGTTCTGGATATAAAATGAGCATCCTTGACCTCAGAAAAATTCTTGTTCGCGCCCCCATGGGCTCAAAGGGGGGGTCAAAAATGCCCCAAATTGCCCAAATTTATTGCATTTTACACTCGCCACATCGAGTCACATACAGAGGGGGACCACGCACACGTGGCTTGTTTTCTATTCTTCTTATAAAGTTTAATTTTTCAAAAATCGTGACATTTGGATGTGGCCGTTAGTTGCATAAAAAATGAGTTGACAAACGTCCTTGGCCTTTTGGCTCGGAGCAGTGTCGTATCTATTCTGATACTACACTTCATCTTTTCTGTCATCAGCCAGTGAATGAGAACTCCTTCTAGATTGAGGCAATTTTAATTTTTGTTCCAATCCAGAGTGTCCCTTTTTATGAAGCTGGCTTTTCACCACATTAAAAACCGACCTTGTAGCAAGTAAATAGGGACAGACTCAGTTCAAATTCTTAACTTCATATGAATGACCCTTTACGGTAAGAAATAAGTCCACCTCGTTTAATCTTAGTCTTGGGTAAATAGTAGAGTAGACTGGGTTCTCTAGCCTTTCTGAGACAGAAGAACAACTCAAAAATCATGATTGTTCAGAACTCGCAATGAAACGATTCCACTGTCTGTATCCCAAAACAAAATGATTTGTGGAAATTGTGATGAGCTGTGATTACCCACATCTAATGTGTACTGCATGCACCAAGGAGAGAGCGCAGAGCTGATAGCCTTATGCCATGCAGGTGCAAATGAAAAATAAAACTAAGAGATTGATCTTTAAAGAGGATACAAACATACAAATCAAAGAGTACATGAGTGAAAACAAATAGATTTACAGGTCAAGTGATACCATTGATGTGTATGCATGGAAACAGGAGAAAATTAGGATCAGCCTCTTTTTTTTATCCGACCACAAGAAAGATCAGATATCGAAATTTGCATTTTCTCGGTTCTCCCTTAGTTCAAGCACAAACTCACGAAGATAGATTCAAGGAGGCAATAAAAAGATATTAGTTTATTTTTCATAATACTGAGTTTTAATAATTGTTTAATAATTGCTATTGAACACGTCCATAAAAGGATACAGCATATATGAAGATATGACAGTAGAAAATGTTTGAAAAAAAAACAAAAAAAAAACAACATAATTTTGCTGCCGTTTCAATAACACATTGATTTTTAAACCCTAAAAATTTACTTGTAACTATTTATAAATTAGTGTAATTTTGGAGGTTATAAAATAATCCTCTTTTTTTTCTTCTCTCTCTTTTTTACTATTGAGTCTCCGCTTATCAAGGCTAAGAGCCACTCGCGGATAAGGAATGCTTATCAGCTGAAAGATGAGGAACACTATGGGAATACTAAAATTGATCAATGCAACGAACTAAGTTTGATTACTTATGTGACAGCTATGTTATAATCTGCAGGGAAGCAGTCTTGCGGTAATGTCTACAGACGGGAGGCCCTTGAAAAAGAGGGTTTAATGCTAGGCACATGGAGGAAGAAGGGAAAGTCATTTTCCGTTGTGGTAAAAAGACGAGTTCTTGCTGTGAATGTCTTACAAGGAGGAACCAGAGTTAGGAGCTCAGTCGAGCACTTTCCATGGAAATAACGATAAAGTAGAGGGAGCAGCATCTCTTCTGTGAGAAAGAGGTTGTAGGGAAGAGAGGAGATCATCCACTAGATTTCAAAGCCGGTTTTATACTTTGTCCAGGCAAGAAAGAGTGCTTCGAGCGGCACCTCCCCAGATGTGGGAGCAGTAATTGATCTTAGGACGTATCTGGCTCTTATACAGGTAGAGGATTGCATCTGGAATTAGGTACTTTCTGGAGCTGAAGAACCTCGATTTTTATAGTTGTTATCAATTTGTCAGATTCTGCGTCAATAAGTTAACCGAAACAAAGTATCATCAGACAATACATGGATCTAAAAAGAATTTAAATTTACGAGCTGAACTCAGTGGAAATTCCACGGTTGTTTACCTAGCGTCTTCTCTTTCTTCTTACCGTAAAAAAAACTCATCAGCTAAATATCCTTTAAATAAATAAAACTAATGTCACTTTGAAGTTGACAATGCCAACAGAATTCTATTTATAACATTTTATTCGATATTGGAACAATTCATTTTGAAATAAGTATAATCTAAATTTTGTCAACCAGCGACATCAGATAATCAGCAATTACTGTTTTGTACTTCATCTTTGGCGATCGGACAACAATCTAATTTTTTAGAATCTGTGTGGAACGTGATCACACATGTAGAAACGAAGGTACAATCGTATTTTTATACAGATTTTCCTCTCATTGTATCCAATTGTGCACAAGGTTTTCTATGCAAATTTCTATGAGAAGCAATTTGAAACAAAGTTATATCCTCGGATCTTTATTATATCCATAAATCAAGGAATTGCACTATTTTTATGGTGTCTATCTTTGAACATGGAAAATATCTGGGAAGCCACATGTATCGATTTCTTTTCCATCCATAATATTGCCAACTATGTTAGATTTTTTAAAAAATTATTTCTTTGTTTTGCTCCATCATGAATCTCGTTTTTTTTTAATAATCTTCTCAATTCGACCCTAAAAAAAATCATTGCAAAGAACACGTACAATATCGATACACTAATCAAATTCTGTATTATTTGGGTTGATGTTCTCATCTTGGATGTTAGTCTTTTCGAACTCTGGAATCTGTACAGAATTTTGAACTGAACCCTTTATTTAAAGGGTAGATCCCTCGGCCATGACCAGGTAGAAGTCTTAAGTAATTCTTAATTATATTCTTAGTATACCAGAGGATTTCTCTCTTGTCATCTTCCATTTCTCCATAATTTCATTAGTTCTCTATGGAAAAACATGAAGAAAAATGTTTAAGTATTTTTTTAAATAAATTATTTACTAACAATTTTTTTTTTTACACCATTTTCCTCTTGAGAATTTTTGATTTCTTTTCTTTTTACCTCAAGGTCGCTGTGAACTACAATAACACAGAATGTGAACGCATTCGGATGGCAAATGACTACAAGTGTGCTCGAGAGGAAAGCCACGCAGGACACGATTGTCTGGGAGAGAACATGGGTTCCGTATCTGCTGCCAAAACGCATGCCTATTCTTTGCAAAGGAAACGGCGTGTCGATGCCTTCCTCAATTACTTATATAATAAAAGAGAAGCTTATGTACAGGCTATATGTCCAAAAATGCTGTGATCTTACCATGAAAAAGAAAAATTATATTTGTCTTATTTAAATGGTCAATCCTTAAAGAAATGTGCGAATATTTCCAATGAACCAATTCTGTTCATGAAGATCTGCTGCCACTTTGAGATTGATAAATGCTTGACAGAGAAGAATTCAGATATTTTTCTCTGATCTTGAAACTCGAGAATTTATTTTTCACAATGGTTGCCAGAGTTGATGCTGCTGGGTGAGGTCACTTTGTTTCATTTAAAACACTTTTTTTCATGAAGTCAATCAGAACTGGTGCAACACTGCAAGTTTAATCAAGTAATGATTATCCTTTCATCTCCCTTCTTTTCTGAATATATGCTATTCTCTCTCTCATATATATATACATAAAATGTGTGTGTATTTAGTTAGCATGTTTCCATGAAGACAAGTGTTATTAAATAATTTTTTTTTATAAGACTTTTTTATTTTTTCAATTTTCCGAATAGTCCATAAATATATAATTTAAAAAGCTAAAACAAATACAATAAAAAAAAAAAGGATTCTACTTCGCACACAACTGAGTTTAGTAAATATCAGGAAATTATGTTCAATTCAATTGCTTTGCAATGACTAAAATCCACTTCTATTGTAGAACTTTTAATGACTAATTAAGTCTGCCTTCTTCTGGTTTTATTGAGTTCTGTATTAAAAAACATGATGTTTCTTATAACTTTCATTATTCTGAATTTTAGATTTTTTAATGGTAGAAAATAGAAATTAAAAAAAATGTAATTAAATATATATATATATATATATATATATATATAATAAAATTGAAATAAAAGCCAAATTAGCAATACAAGATTAATTTATTATTTTTTTCTTTTTCTTACATTAATCCTATCGATTACGGAATAAAATTCCTTCTTCAGGGGTGACCAGTATTGAGTCATTTTTTTTTTTTTTTTTTCATCAAAAAACAAGAATAAAGAAACTTATTTCTATATTCTTGTTTTTTGATAAAGAAAAAAAAAAAAAAAAATGACTCAATACTGGTCACCCCTGAAGAAGGAATTTTATTCCGTAATCGATAGGATTAATGTAAGAAAAAAATAAAAAAATAAATTAATCTTGTATTGCTAATTTGGCTTTTATTTCAATTTTATTACCTTTCCATGCAATACTTTAAAACTTGAACGAAAAACACACACACATATATATATATATATATAGATTTGTGCTTTGAAAATATGCACAACCATATGCAGTATAAAAAAAATTACATGCTTTTATTTATATATATATATATATATATATATATATATATATATCAGTGTTATATATTCTATGGCACAATATTGTGTGAGGGTTTTAGAATCGTAAGGGTTACACTTAGATTTGCGTTTTTTTTACCTGAGTTGTCTGCTCTTGTGACCAGAATGATAAACGAAGAACAGGAAACCTATAAGATTTTCAGACAAATAAGCCTACAACTTAATACTGTGATGTTTTATGTTACAATTTTAATTCTAGGGAAATAATATTTAAGATTAAGAGTATATTAAGGCTGATACATAGCATTATTATTTAAAAAAACACCTGAGATTTATTTGTATTTGTCTATATAGGTTTTCTAAAGTCTGCATATTAAATATATATATATATATTCAAAAGAAGCTTTTGCTCCTTTCGCAGGGAACAAATTGTCATCATTTGGACTATGCAGACTTTAGAAAACCTATATAGACAAATAATAAATTTGTGTTAGGATAAACAAAATTTATTATTATAAAGTTCTATCTGAAATGATATCAATTTTGAAAAGTTTATTTTTATCTTACGTATATATAATAATTTATAATAAAATGTACTTAGATTAACACTTCCACTGTATCACCAATCATCTGAAGTGTCTCTAATTGTCATCAATTGAAACATATATATTTGATTTTTTTGTGTGTATTTACATGAAAACAAATGACAAGGTTCAACTTTACTTTGATAATTACTCATGTTTGACTTCGATATTCTGAATCAGTTTGTTAAAGTTTTTGTTCCTTGAGCAGCTAAAGTCATCAATGGCATTCTTCTAGTTCACTTGATTTTGAGAAATCATCTCCCACTTCCTTCAGAAACACCTGCTACCTTTTATTTTGTTCTTGGTTTCTATCATGTATCCTTTGGTTTTGCTCCCTATTGTGATATCCATGATCATTCCATCTATTGCCATCTGACTGAAATACTTTCTGCGAATTCGGCCATTCCAGATCCAATTTCCTCTAAGATTTTCTTTGTGCCGATTGGTTATTACTTTGTTCTTTTCTACAATTATTGGTTGATCATTTTCGATTGTCAAATATCCCCGATTAATTTTTTAAGTCACAAGTAAAACATTTGATTCTAATTCTGTAAATCTATTTCTTTAAGATCACCTCGAAATAAAAACTAAATCATTTAATAGCTACAAAATCCTGAAAGGAATTATTTTTCTAGATTTAATGAAAAAAAAATTTTGTCTGAAAACTAATTTTTTTTTTTTTTTTTTTTTTACTTAAAAATTCAATCTGATTTTAAATGATTCTATATTGGAAAAGTAGTTTATTTTTTCAATTCCACAAAAGTTTGGTTTAACTAATTTACACTAAATACACTTTAATCAACTTATTGATGATAAGGTTATATACTAATCTTTTTAATCTTTCAAATTTGAATTAGGACAACAAAAAAAAATTATTTTATTTATCTTTTTTATATTTTAAAATATAAACAATTACTTTATTATAAACGTTTAACGAACATGATACATGCATCTTTTTTATGCAGTTCTCAATGATATACTTGTGTGTGTGTGAATTAAAAGCAACCGATTGAGAATAAACCAAGTTATCTCCCCTGTGCAGTTATCTTTTTTTTTAATACTGTCCACTTTTTCAAGTGATCTTGTGAACTCCATGTGATACATTTTAATAAACAAGAATTCTTTGTGGATCAATTTTATGCAAACAATTCTGTATACCTTTGTGAAACCATTGAATAAACACCTTCAATCTTTCATATGGAATCTTTGTGTTATTTTTTATTTCGATACAAGGTCGGTTTTTAATATGAGACATATCCAGGTCCCCAAATTGGACCACTTTGGATGGAACAGAAATAAAAAAATTTTTTTTTTAAATATCCCCAATCCTGTACTTCTCCTCCTTTGACCAAAGACGGAACACATTTTACACCTTGGTCCTAAGCCGGAATGACATGGTCTAATAATAAAACAGTGCAAGTTTAAGATTGGGGCGCCATGGAACAAGAAATAGATGTATGATGTACGTACCAGTGACACAATGCATATATCGTATACCAAAAATCGCGTAAATTGATCAAGTATTTTTTAATTTTATGAAAGAAAATCAAATTTTATCGGTAAACGAGTATCGTTGATATATCGTCGCCATATTGGACATAGTCAAGAAAGTTAAGTTAAACTTTTGCGAACTAGAGAAATAGAGTCGGCAATTTTATCGATAAAATTTGATTTTCTTTTGTTAAAAAAACAAACTACTTGATCAATTTACATGATTTTTGGTATACGATATATGCGTTCCATCACGGGTACACACATCATAAAGATATTTCTTAATTTTGTTATTTACCATTACGTCCCAATTCTAAACTTGCACCGATGAAACTACTTCGGATTTTCGACTCAAATTCATCAAAGGGAAATAACTCTGCCATTTCCAAATCCGGAATGAAATGAAATCACTCGTTATTAGAATACAAAATTCTGTTGCTCCTCTTGAAATATATTATTAGGTTGGTGCAAAAAAACAATGGCGTTTTCTCACATGTTATATTTATATATGTTTTCTGTATTAATTTTGGTATAAAAGAAGTTATGGTCTTTTGAAGTTGAAGGTCAAAAAACGCCATTGTTTTTGCACCAACCCAATAGTTACCTGCACAACAAACTCATATAATTACATTAATTCTTTAATGCATCGTTAGAAGGAATCAATATTTTATTAATAAACTAGCAGGACAACCTGACGTCGTCCGGGTTCTTAATTTCCATAGATAACAGAAAAAAAAAATGTAAAACTTAACATAGTAGCATTATATGTTGCTTTTGACATTTGTAAGATGACATAAAAGTGGTGCAAAACTTGTGTTCAAAGAATTATTTTACCTGACCTCAAACGGGTATTCTTTTAGTTTATTTATATATATATATATATATAGAGAGAGAGATAGAAGAAAAAAGAGTGATAAATATGCGACGATTGTCCAAATTTATTTCAAATTTCAATTGTTCAATGCAAGGTTGTCATATATATATATATATTATATTATATACGTTTGTAGCATAATGGTTAGACGAATTTGTAACATCAAGCCCAAAGATACTTCCACTGTGCAAACAAGTGAGTTGCTGGGAAACTTGATCTTGCAGACCTCGATCCCATCTTGAGGGAGAGAAGACTCCGCTGGTGTGGCCATGTGGACAGATCAAGCAGTGCAATCCACTGTGCACTAAACCTACAAGTTTCTGGTAGGTGCGGAGTTGGCCGGCCAAAGTTGTCTTGGATGGAGCTGACAAAGAGAGACCACAGAGACTGGAGGCTCTTAAACGCTGACCCTCAGGATCAACAAAACTTGAGATCTGCGGTGAGGACTGTCATGCATGCAGCTAGCCCCAATCCTGCACGATAATCAAAAGACCGATGAAGAAGATGAGTGCGTGTGTGTATATTTATGTAAGCATCTTTGAGCATATTTAGTTGAATAACAGAATAACAGATTTTGTGTCTATTTAATCCGTTGATCATTCTTTCAAAAACTAACAAATTTACACAACTCCGACTGTAAAGTACCATATTTAATGGTAGGCAACCAGGATGGTAACAAGATTCTCCCTGCTTAACTACAAAGAGTGGCTCCAAAGACCAAATCTATTCCCACTTGAGCAGCGGAGGATGTGAAGAGAATTGATTTCGATCATCAACGGGAATGTAAATCTACTTTTCTAAGAGTTTTTCACCCAAGCGTCAAGCTGTGGTCTCCACGGGCACCCGCAAAAGATGTACCATCGTCGCTTTTCGTCT
Source organism: Sepiola atlantica (assembly GCA_963556195.1). Lineage (NCBI taxonomy): Eukaryota > Metazoa > Mollusca > Cephalopoda > Sepiida > Sepiolidae > Sepiola > Sepiola atlantica. Next base: position 19,715,198 of record OY744536.1, on the reverse strand, counting down.
CAATAGAAGAAAGACCGCATTCTCTGTCCATGTTTTTGCTCTGTGTAACAACCTGCCGGAGGAGGTCGTGACGATGACTACCATATCCATGTTGAAAGCGGCCTTGGACAAACATTCAGACTATACGTTGATGTAAATAGCGACCCAAGAGTCAAACATTCAATATATATATAAAATGGTTAGTTGAGAATAACACCAAATTAAAAGTCAGCCGGATCAACTTTCTAAACTATAGGTGAGGATTACTAGATGAATTGGCTATTCTGGTGCCCCCTCGACGTAAATTCACTAGACCAACTCGACAATCAACTAAATCTCATCCATTCACTGTGGAGGTCCCCAGATGCCAGAGAGCTTTCTACTCAAATAGCTTCTTTCCTCGTGCTGCTGGCCTCTGGAACTCCCTCCCTGCCCCCTGTTTCCCCGACAGTACTGACATGCAGAAATTTAACATTAATATAAACAAACATCTCGCTGCGCAGATCCCTTTTCTTTCTTCATGTTGAATGTGGCCTTGGACGAACATTCAGACTATATCTTGATGTAAATAGCGACCTGAGAGTCAACACCAAATTAAAAGTCAGCCATGTCAACTTTCTAAACTAGAGGTGAGGATGACTAGATTGTGAGAATTAATAGAAACGGATGTCATATGACTCAAAGAGAGAGTGTGTGTGTGAGAGAGAAGAGGACTGCCCATTTGAAAGCACGTAATGTGTAAACATGAAATATTGAAATGGGCTGACAAAACATGATTAAACTAATTATTGATCTCTGTCTCCTCCACGACACTGGTCAGTGATTTGGAACGAAGATCAAATTGAATAAACCTCTTCTGTCCTCCGTCAGTCTTAGGTCGACTTAGTTCTTTTGAAAGCATAAATAAGGAGCTTTGATTTCAGGCAGCAAGCCCTCAATCTGAAAGGATCATGCAGGGGTGCGTACAAGCAACTACCAAGGTATTAATACAATTTGTTAACTTTAATATTTCTGTAACGATTATGTCAACTTGGTTTTCTGCATGTATGACGCAAGGTTTAAATGTTACAGTGTCCTATTTTTGGTGCTGTGACCAGAATTTTCCAGGAAGGAAATAGAAAGGTTTACGTACATAATGTAATATAGTGTAATGTAATAACGTAATAAAATTAACAGAAAAATAAAAAATGTGTCTAATTAAAGAACGAAAATGAATTTATAATACAAAAGGGACACTCGAACGAGACAAAGTGCAACCTGTTTTAAAAAGAAAAATTTTAACATGTCTATGACGGTGGTGGTGGGGGGGGGGGGGGAGAGACTCGGGCGAGAAAAAGAAGAGAGAGATACTTGACGACGACAACACACAAAACCAAAAAGAAAACATGTAAGTATGTAGACATTTTTATATTTAGAACACACACAGAGAAGAGTTGATGGCATATGCACGTCTATACAGAACTTTAGAAAAAGAAAGAACATTAACAAAAAAATAAATAAGGGGGAAAATGAAAAAGAAAAGAAAAGAAAGAACATCACTTACATATAAAAAGAATGTGATTATTTTAGGTACGCACAAACATTTAAAAAGAGATGATATTTTTTGTTGTCTTTATTTTTATTTTGCACAGCGAGCTTTGTTGACTTTTTTTGTGTTGCACTTTCATTTTCTTCTTATGGCGTGGGAGAGAGCAACTGAGAGACAGATAGAGTGGTGGTAATATTTGGTTTGAATATGTACGACACAAGGTTGAAACGCAGCATTAATATTTATTACTGGAGATGAGAGAAGAGGGTCACATTGTAAATCTCGAATAGCAAACTAATTAACTCGACACCAATTTTTTCCAAGTCTTTACCTACAAGACAAGATCAGTGTATTGTGGGAATCCAGATTCCTCAAAAGGGAAATTCTAGTCCAGCTGCAAAAATAGTCTAGTGTGTTCTGCTGCCGACATGCAATAAATTTATATCCCCTCCCTAAAAGGAGGAGGTAATACCTGGGGGAATGGCTGCCTCTGACACAACAGATATTGTACCTTAATAGCCAGGACTGAGTATTTTGAATGTCATATTACATATTTCTTATTACTACACGTCCATATTATTTTTATAACTAGCTGGACTCGTCGCCTGGCGTTGCCCGGGAGAAATATAAAAGAATGAATTAAAATTCGTAAACAGCCGACCGAACGCAAATAGGTCACGATAGTTTTAATGTTTAGAATAAATGTTGGTTTGAAATTGTGAAAAATCTATGTACCCACGAAAAGGATTACTTCTGAATGAAAAAAAAAAGAGCAATTGCCACAGTGTAGAAGGATATCTCCTTCACTGACCGATTATGGAAAAAGGGTACTTCTTTCGGGACCGGATATTTGTTCGATCTGTTAGTTATAAATGTTAGTTTGAATTTGTGGAAAATCTAAAATCTATGTACCCACGAAAAGGATTACTTCTGAATGAAAAAAAAATAGAAATTGCCACAGTGTAGAAGGATATCTCCTTCACTGACCGATTATGGAAAAGGGTACTTCTTTCAGGACGGGATATTTGTTCGATCTGTTACTTATTCTCTCCTCCGTCATTGAAAGCAAATCTTTGTAGAATGCAGAAATTTTTATTTATGTTGTTACTTTAGAAAAAAATAATAAACGTTAGTGGATATTCGCCACCTTAAGAACTTTCGTTGCGTCTAACTCTGCCCTCGTGGGGAGTAAAATGTGACTGAAAGTGGACCACGTGTAACGAAAGTACATTCTATTTTGGGCGCGTAAGATAAATATATATTGTGTAATAATAATAATAATAAAAAAAAAAATGAAATCAATTTTGATCTGAATTGATCAAATTAAGGTGGTGGTTAATTACTATTTTAGTCACGTAAATCCTAATTTCGTATGGAACTAGAAATGCAAAACCAATCTGTTGTGTTGGTCACTAAATACTGCTTGAAGCAACTATGAGTGTAAAAAGACGAAACTATGATTATTTGGTATGGGCCACGTGTATAATATCTATTATTAAAATGCCAACAGAACACAAATACGTCATATATGAAACCAATATAGAAATTGCCCCAGTTTCCTAAAGATGTCTACTATATTTGTGTGTTTGAGTTTTAGTTGCAACGTTTTGTATTACCCTAAGTGTAAACTAAGCATAACCTATGGTTTAGTTTTATAACCTCGTAATTTAGGTTATAATAAATAATAACTTGTAAATAAATGGATGAACTATCAAGAGAAACGTTTAACAGATTTATTAAAACTGAACACAGAATGAATTAATGAATTAATTTGCCACTGGGCGTGATTGACATATTAAGTGTCTGATGCCGTGATCTTTGTTTATCTTTCTCTCTGAGCAGCCCACCGTTTTCAAGGGCGATAACTCTTAACTCCCGAAATGGTTCAAGGGAGGTAAATCCGTTTTCGTTAGATGTCCTAACATTTAGTTAGGCCAAAGTCGGTTATCTCACGGTGCTTGTTCAAATTCTGTAGAAGCACTGCTTGTTTTGTTTTGAGCTGGGTTTTTTTGTTTTTTTCGGGTTCCGAAAATGTAGAATCATTTTTTTTTCTTGAGTTTTGTTCGATAAGTACACAGTTTGGGCCACTTTATTTAAAAAAAATTCTAGCTAATCTGAAAGAAATTTTTTTGTTATTGTGTAATACGCTTTATCTATTCTGTCCATCTAAACTGATGCAATTTTGATTTCTGTCTAAACCAGTGACCATATTTGGTGAGCTGGATTTTCTCCACATTAGTAACCGACCTAGTGTCTAGCTCTGCCTCCGTGCAAAATAAAGAAAATAGAGACAGTAGAAATAAAAATGTCCCCCCCCCAAACTAACTGCACAACAGAAATCTTATGTTTTTTTTACACTTTGTTGCCCGCCTCGTTCGTACACAGTGTTAAAGAAATGTAATTATACCTGCCTCAGGAACATCGTGTCTTGCTTTGCGGCAGGTAAAAAAATTAATAATCCAGTTTTATCATGTTCTTTCTCAACAATCAAATTATATAAACAAAAATAACAGCAAAAATAGGAATATGTCTTTACGGGGATTTTCTCTTAAAAAAGGTAAAATATAAATTATGAAGAAGTGTACTTACATCGGTTGGAAGTGGTTTTGTTATGCTGCGCGTCATGTGTTTGGTTTAATGTAATCCGTTATTCCATAACGTAATAATGCTATGTGTTCGGAATAGCAGAATGATATTCCCGTAATCTGTACTTGGCGGTGCGTCTATTTAACAGTTCCGAATTAAATAAAAGTGGCGGGTACAGTAGATAATTTGCAGTAAGTATAGAGACCACTTTCTCTGTGTATGTTGTAGGTGAAAGAGTGAATTATCTAGGAATAAATATAATTATTGATATATGTTGATAAAATTATGATAAATTAAAGTTTCTGCAAACACGCTTGAGTGAATAAGAGTATTGCAGTGGGTATTTTCGTAGTGTATGATGAATGTGGTTATTTTCATACTCTCGCCAAAGGTACAGGGGGAAAAAGAGCCCACTTTATATAGTAGAAAGAAAAGATAGATAAAAGATAGAAGAGTGTTATTATCGTTATTATTATACTACACTTAAATATTTTTTATTACTTAGTTTTAAGTTTAGAAAATATTTGTTTTTACTGTCGGTCTTTGTTTTGTTTTAAGTGAATTTCAAATATCATTAAATGTGAGATTCTGCACTCCTATATACATTCAATGTACACCCATTGGTTTTCCGTGCATGAATAGAAGAGGGCGACGGCAATGGCGATGATGTCTGACATTAATGTTAAATTAATGTATGTGCTTATTTTATGTGGGCCGTGTGAAGTTGAAGCAGCAGCAGTAGCACCACTGGCTTCACAGTGTCGGCAGGGACTGTGTATGTATAAGTATATATATATATATATATATATATTTTTATTTATTTATTTTTTTTTATCATCGTTCACCCCAAACAAGGCAGGCTGCCACTGTAGACGTAAGGGACTACTGAGAAAAAAGGGTGACGTTTTTTTTTTGGGAGGGGGGGGGGATCAACCTAAATTAGGAGCTGCGCAGCGAGATGTCTGTTTACATTAGTTTTAAATTTCTGCATGTCAGTAACGTCAGGAAAGCAGGGAGCAGTGAAGGAGTTCCAGAGTCCAGCAGCACGAGGAAAGAAGCTTTTGGAGTAGAAAGCTCTTCGGCATCTGGAGACCTCCACAGTGTATGGATGGGATTTGGCAGATTGTCGGGTTGGTCTAGTGAATTTACGTTGTGGGGGTACCAGAGCAGCAAGCTCATCAGAGCACAATCCATTGAAATACTTGTAAAACAGGCACAAGGATGCAACATTGCGGCAATGGGACAGAGGCTGGAGTTTGGAGGATAGTGAGGGACCTATTAGGTTGGCAACTCTTTTTTGGACCTTGTCTAAGAGGGAGAGACTAGCGGATGATGCACCAGCCCAGATGTGGCAACAATACTCCATGCATGGGTGGATGGTGGCTTTGTAGAGATACAGGATAATGTCAGGTGTGAGAAGTTTACTGGCACTGTAGAGGGAGCCCACCTTCTTAATGATGCGTTCTGCTATTTATTTTAGCAGTAGCAGGGCATTTTTAGTGCAAAATGTGAATTTTCTTTTCTTATTTGTATTAGTTGGCAGTTATAAATTTTACGAACTATATATAATTATCACCTCGTCCCTTTACTTAATTTAAAAGTCCATGTTTGTTTCTAAACAAATTATTTTAGTATGAATAATTTTACAGCTTCTGAGACAAGCAACGTTTCCAGGACTTTTCTTTATCATTTGTCGGAGTTAAAGGAAATCAACTTTTCCATTGGAAGAAACAAATAAAAAAAACAGGCCCTCTTTGACTTTGACTTTGACTAGCCATTTTCATTTCAAAATAACAACAAAAAAATGTTGTTGTTTTTCTAAATAAAAATCAATTGTTGAAAAAAAAGCTTTGTTAAAATAAATTGTCGACAAAATTTTAAAAAATAAGTTGAGATGAGTTATCCCCCTTACTTTGCCAACCTAAAGTACAAAAGGGCCCTTTTTTTTATACAATCCAATATTTAAAACAAACATTTTTGTAAAACATCTCTGCACAATATTTTTTTAATGGAAATCGCTCCAGACAAAGCATGAAGTCACTTGATGTAAGGAGCTAACAAAAACGAAATATGATTATCGCAAAGACAGGAGATGCCTATTGTCCTTAGTCTTGAAAAGACTAAGGCTATAGGTAGGAGGAAAACAGTCAACATGAAGAGAGTTCCACAAACCTGCGGTTCTTGGAAAGAAACTACTGGAATAGGAAGCTGTATTACAATGAAGTATCAAAACAGCGAATTCAAAGTCAAACGAGCTGGAACAAAAGAAGCGGGGAATAGATCAAACAATTCCGAAGAACACATGCCATAATAGTATTTATAGAAAAGACTGAGACTAGCAATATCACGTCTGTGAGAGAGAGAGAGTGTAGAGAAAAAGAAAGGATTTAGCCAATCAAATTACAGATACGTTTCTGCACCTTATCAAGAACCCTCAAATGGGACAGAGAATATGACAACAGTACTCCATACATGGTCTGATACTAGTAGATTTGTAGAGATAGAGAATAGCCTCAGGTGTGAGAAAGTTTTTGGAGCGATAGAGAGAAGCAGAACGAGTAATGGATCTAATGTATGAACTCCAAGAAAGATTTGATGATAGAGAAAGACGAAGAAGTTTCAGAGTCGATTTCTCTTCAAGAGCAGAGCCATCCATGAGAATTTTTTGTGTTTTCTTTAAATATTTGTTTGTTTCGTTTTATGATACGTTTTTCTTGAATAAAAGTTTTGTAATTTTTTTTTTTTACAAACGAGTCACCACTTATCAAGGCCCAAAGGCCACTCGAGGATAAGGGCAGATAATCACGCAGTTTTGAAAAAAATGTTTTTCTGAAAATGGATGTCAACCGGTTGAATATTGAGGATATACTTTATTTATGTAGTGATGTTAGGAAATCTATTGATTTTTTACAATCTCAGCGGCTAATTGCAGGAATAAGCATATGTACATGTGGAACTGAAATAAAAATGGTTAACGCCAATTGTGGCAATGGTTTAATTTGGCGCTATTCCAAATACACGTGCCACAAGAAAGTGTCCATTAGACATGGCAGTTTTTTTAAAACTCACAAATTGCATGATTATCTGCCCTTGCAAATTATCTGCCCTTGAATTATGTTCAACGAAAGAAAATGGAGGCGTACTCATCGAAGCGATTGCTATGATACGTAAAATGGTAAAATACTTGTAATTAAAGTTCTAGTGGATAGTTTTTTCTACTTTTTTCAACATTGAACAATAAAATACCACTGAGTAAGTACACGATATTGTTATCATAAATAAATATTTTTTTCGTACGGCCGTTGCACTGGACAAGCACCAACATCAAATTTTAGTATTATTTAAAAAGAACACACATATATCCAGTCAATATGGGAAACAGAACCTCTTATCATGCAATTTCACACTACTCGATTTGTAGAATCAATAATGATAATAGTAACGAAAATATATAGGATACGGAAAATTAAAATATTTAAATACAGAATGTACAAAGTCTAAATAAAAATAAAATTGATGTGCAATGGTGGAACGAGTATCCTGTTTCTGTCTGCAAGACAGTTCGTGATGATGTTCTTTGCTCTGCAAGGCACCAATTCCTCTCACAGATTTGTTTGATGAATGATCGGCAGAAGCTGGAAGTCTTTGACAATGACTGCCTCCACCGCATCAACCGTATCCCAACTGCTGTTCTCTGCCAACACCTCAAACTAAAGTCTCTGACATCTGTGTAGTGTCGTGCCTTTCGTGCATTTGGAAACGGCAACAATGTTTACACCCGAGATACGTGAATCCAAACAGTATCCTAATTACCTCCCTTGTATATTTCTCATGCTATATAAATAAATGCTTACGTGTCGATCGACCTCTTACGAAGGAAGCGACCGGAGCGCACGCATCAACTGTTTGGCTCTCTTATTTATTTCTGTGTTCGTACTTGAATTGTTATGTATATGAAACCGTTACCCCGCGAGTCGGACACTAATGGAAACACAATAACAACCGACAAAGCAGCAACGCTACAATCTGTACTGTTGCAGCGACGTCTTCGATGGTTTTGGTATGCAGCTCATTACGCGGAGGAAAAGTTAATCTGCAATTTAATCCTTCCTTCCTACCTCTCTGCTTGGGTGGCTCTAGCGTATTGGTGGACAGCTGAGGATCTGAACAGCAACCATCAAGAAGAACTTGCAAACTTTCTTATGTAGTAACATAAAATACTTAAACTTTTCAAGTTTTACCAATTAGTTCTACCAAGTTCTCTACCAAGTAAGGTTGGTTGGTTGATTTGTTTTACGGCATATCAACCCTTTTCAGGTTATTTAATGCTGATTCTGGTCATTTTGATAAAGTTTTTTATGCTTCAAGTTCTTTATATGTTTAAGTATTTATTCATGGTGTTTGGTTGAGTGAAAAGGGGATAAAGAGGGGAGAGGGAAGAAGAGGGGAGGGAGGGAAATTGTTGTTTTTTGTTTGGGATTTTGCAGAACATGATTGAGTTTTGCAAAGGAGAAAAAAAAAACATCAATGTTTGGTGCATTTTGAGTCAGGAAGTCGATAACTTCAGACAGTCTGATCTGGTAGCGCCAGTAGGTTCTATTTGATCCATAGATGGGGCCTTTACAGATACTACCACTCCGGGTCAGAGTGGACCTGTTAGCAATGGCAACTGAGGGGCAACTCCACATTCCCCACAGCTCCCAAATGGAGGCCTCACCACTGGATTTCTTTTAAAGTCATACCCAGGACCATCTATCAAGTAAGTTCTACCAATTAGTGTTTAAATCTTTTCATTTTCACAAGTAAGCATTTATTTTTCAGGATCTTAGTTAAAAAAACAAAAAACAAAATGAAGAATTTTGTGAACAAAAAATTTGGATTCACAACAATAAGTCGTGTACTTTTGATTCACTTTTGTTTCGTCCAGGCAGAGCGCGGTGGAGGTCGATCGTCGAGTTGGGGATGCAAGATCTGCCTTTGTGTACCTTGAACGGTTCTTTTGGGGGCATCGAGCGACCTCACTATGAACAAAACTATGTCTATCTATCTGTTGTCCGGTCAAGACACGAGACATGGCCAATGAAGTCTTTAATAATGACTGCCTCCGCCACATGTTGCATCGCCGACTGTGTCTCAACTTCTTTTTTTCCGCTAGTACCTCAATCTGAAGTCTCTGCTGTCTATCTTCTGGCAGCGACATCATTAATGGTTTGGGATTGCAGCTCGTCGCTCAGAGGGAGAATTAATTTGCGCCGTAATCCTCCCTACTTATCTGCCTGGGTGGTTCAGGCGTATTGGTGGACAGATGAGAACCTGGATAACAACCGTCATGGAGGACTTGACTGAAATCTCAGGACCACAAGCGGTCGGCCTTCGATGATTGAATTGCGATTGATTTGTAGCAGCTGTACTACAAACGACAACAGCAACAAATCTATGCTTAATTTCTAAGCTCAGTGCTGATTGGTGCAAACATTTTACTTCCTTTCTGGCATGCCCAATCAGAGGCCATTTCTCAGGTGAGCTGAGCATCTCACAGGAGATTATAAAAGGGATCGCTTACTGTTTACTCTCTTTTCCGGCTAGGATAACACACAGCGAGCTGACTCATCCACGGGATTTCTTTCAACCCCAAAACTTCTTTCTTGGTCTGCAATATTCCCGTCGAGCCTACATGCTCTGGTGTTGACAATACCCAAGAATCAACATGGCTACAGACGCACACACGTGCGGTTAATAATGGACTTTCTAACCTTTTCTCTTTGTTCATACTCATGAACGTATTTAATTACTAACATCCTTCTCTTTCATTCCTTTTATTTACACCACAACAAAGATGACTCAATAAAATTGTGTTGAATATTAGAAATTGAATTCGTTTCCTATTCCATAGGTTAGCCATCTTGTGCAACCTTGCTTATGATCGGGATGTAGTGCAGGTCAGGGAAGAAGCCGACTCAACTCGACCAGGGTGAACACCATTGCAGCAACAACAACACCAACAACAGATTTATTTGCTGGAAGTTTGAGCACAAAAACACCACAACAAAGTATGATCATTTTCTGTTTGATTCCATTTCACGCATCCAGTTACAGTTAAAATAGTACATTTATCGTCACATTCACCACTATAGCTTGTTATTTAATCCTTTAGAGACAAACAAAAAAATCTCATTATTATCAACTAGCAGGGCTACCCTGGGAAATAGTAAGTAATTTATTTTTATCAATAATAATTGATTTTCTACTGTTGTCACACGCGCGACATAAATCTTAGTTATAAAAAAAAAAATAATACAACAAAAAAAATAATACAAAAAAAAAATAATACAAAAAAAAAAAATAATAAAAAAAAAAAATAAATAAATAAAAAAAAAAAATAAATAAAAAAAATAAATAAAAAAAAAATAAATAAAAAAAATAAATAAAAAAAATAAATAAAAAAAATAAATAAAAAAAAATAATAAAAAAAAAAATTTAAAAAAATAAATAAATAAATAAATAAAATAAATAAAAAATTTTTTTTTTTTTTTTAAATTAAAAAAAAAACTAATCGAGGTAAAACTTACAAAAAACAAAAGAAAAACAAATACGTGAGTTAAATCACACTTAAAGAACAAATATGCAAGTAAAGTTTTAAAAAAAATATGAGATAAGTCTTACTTATAAAAAAAACTAATCCTCTCTCCCTCTCCTGAATCTGCAAATAAAACATCTGTGTGCCTGTAGATTAATTCCTATTTTAGTCAAAAAAGTATTAAGAACAAAGGAATATATTTTTGTGTCGATTAAAAGTTAAATAAATTATTTCCATTATTTTTTTATTTATTATCAGTTATTAAGATTTAGCCTCCCCTTCTTTGCTCATAAAAATTAAATTTGCATATGTGATTATTGAAGCTAGACGGACACACGTATGTTCATTCTTCTTATATAGATTAGACACCAAAATTTCAAATCATAAAAACAATTTACAAGAAAATGACTCATTCAATTTCTAACAAGATGTTCAGTTTTTTATGTAAATTTAATGTGTGAAGCGTAGCCAATACAAATGGCACCATGCTGTCACTTGACTTGGTTCTAGTCTGATGATGATGGTAATAATCGTAGTAGTAATCTGATTCTTTCAGCCCGCCATCTTGGATTAAAACAGCACGCTTGTTGATCTGAAAATAAACTGCTCTCAAATAACTAACGGCACTTGTTCTTACTGTGGCATCGTTTATTATAGTTCTTGGAAAAATAAAAACAGTGAACCGTGATTTTCAGTACCCCAGGGACGGGGGGGGGGGGACGCGCCCTCAACAGTGTAGCACTTGCCGTCAGCAAATGCGTCGTCTTGATCAAGATCCCAGATAAAAAATGAAACAGAGCAAGATGGAAGTGGAAGTCATCCCCTTCCCTCCCTGACTTGGGTTTTGAAAAGGGTAGGCAACTCGTCCCCTCAATTATAGTATTCAATAAACGTAAAATGCCCCCAACTGAACTACTTGATTTTCCGACCAGTCTTAGGCAAAATAATCTTCTTACAGACACCTTTTTGGAATTTTCGAGCAGAGGGATTATTTTACATTGAACTCAGAAAGAGAAAAGTTCCCTTGCTCAGTTTGTGGAAAGGGAGTTTGAAGCAACACGATTTTTTTGTGGTACTTGTAAGCATTGGATACACAAGAAATGCAGTGGAATTACTAGTAGGTTCAGAGATGATAACAAGTTTGTGTGTAAAAAGTTTAAGACAATGGAGACGGATGTGTACTTGTGAATGTGACGTTGACATGAGAAATACAAACACACATGAAGTTGTCTTAAAATCTTATTGATATAGAAATCATAAAATTGGTCAATTTTATTTTTAAAGCAATTCAAACAAGTTATATTTAGCTTCTTTTTTTTAATTATTTTTATTCACCCGAAGGAATATTGCCACTGCCCCCCCCCCCCCCCACTTTATGGTCGTCAATAATTAAGTTGATATGCATGTTTAACCGGGTCCCCCCACTTTTAAGGAGAAGCCCCCCCCCCCCCCCCCCACACACACACACTTTTATAACTGTCCCACCGGCCCTGAATAATATTATCCACTTAATACTAATATCTATTCTAATAATATTATCCACTTAATACAACATTTCATTGTAATACATCTGTCTATAATACATATGATTTAAATCCATTTACTTGCTCTACTTGTATGTATATAATGTCACGAATGTATACACATGAGATTGCACGCCTCTGAAAAGTACAAAATTCAGAAAAATCGGATTCTTTCAAGATTCTTTTTAGGGACGAGAAGACAATCAATAAACACAACAAAGGAATTACAATAATCAACACAAGTGAGATCGCAAAAAAACTATTTATTTACCAGGGCAAAATTACAGATATACAAAATAAAGGGCAGAAAGGATAAGGGCAGAAAGATATTGAGCAGAAAACAATCAAGGGAGGCGCAAGAGCGCTCTATCCCTTAATAGACTTCAAGAATGACCTATGCTGGAAATCTCATTTCTTTGATCAATCATAACTCAAAAACCAATAAACCAAATTAGTTAAAACTTTGCACAAAATTTTTATTTGATAGGTTCTATAAGGGCGTAGAATTTCAGCATCATTAGTCAAGGCAACCCAGAGATCCAGAAAGTTCAATCATGAAATCATGTTATCTGTGTGTACATACGTATGTATGTGCCACCCTGTATCTCATCAACTATTCGATGGATTCAGCTGATTTTTGGCAGAGATAGAGGTTCTAGGGTCTAGTTGATGGCATTTTAATTTCAGTTTACTATATACCTTAGTTTTCCGGAAAATTCAAAAAAACCTTATGAGAAGGCATTGTATTGAGGCATAGCCTTTACAAAAGTAGTGACATTCCATGAAAAATGCCAGTATACTGAAATCATATGCCCTTAATAGGGTTAAGATGAAAATTCATATACACTAAATGTACAAAAGCAAGGAAATTCCCAAATTTTTACACTTTTATTGTCATTAAGGGTATGCGAGCACAACAGGGCTATGTATTTTACTGGTAGGAATTTTTCTTCAGCACACCTCACACACTTCATCCACTCATGCATAGAGATTTATACTGTAGTGATGTGATAATGAAATGATTTGGTTGATATGTGGTAGTTTGGTAGTTTTGTTTTATGGCATATCAACCCTTTTTGGGTTATTTAATGCCGAATCTGGTCATTATAGTAAAAGTTTTTATGCTTCAAGTTCTTTATATCTTCAAATGTTTAATCATCGTTTTTGGTTTGGTAGTTTTGTTTTACAGCATATCAACCCTTTTTGGGTTATTTAATGCCGAATCTGGTCATTATAGTAAAAGTTTTTATGCTTCAAGTTCTTTATATCTTCAAATGTTTAATCATCGTTTTTGGTTTGGTAGTTTTGTTTTACGGCATATCAACCCTTTTTGGGTTATTTAATGCCGAATCTGGTCATTATAGTAAAAGTTTTTATGCTTCAAGTTCTTTATATCTTCAAATGTTTAATCATCGTTTTTGGTTTGGTAGTTTTGTTTTACGGCATATCAACCCTTTTTGGGTTATTTAATGCCGAATCTGGTCATTATAGTAAAAGTTTTTATGCTTCAAGTTCTTTATATCTTCAAATGTTTAATCATCGTTTTTGGTTTGGTAGTTTTGTTTTACGGCATATCAACGGTTGATATGTAGTCATGCTCTTAATGACAATAAAAGTGTAAAAATTTGGGAATTTCCTTGCTTTTGTACATTTAGTGTATATGAATTTTCATCTTAACCCTATTAAGGGCATATGATTTCAGTATACTGGCATTTATCATGGAATTATAATTGGATTTTGAAAACGGTAGTTATTATCTGCTTGCAAGCTGGAAAAGCTATGTTGGCACATAATTCAAATGTTCTCACATACAAATGTTGAAATATGAATTTACAGTTCTTTGGCAAATATGGAGGGTTTTGAGTTGGTTCTGATTCTTCGTAGAAGTGTAGAGAAATATTGATTCTTTCAATTGATGTTGCTAGCAGGGTTGTGGAGTCGGAAGGTATAAGGTCCGATTCTGACTCCTTCCAAAAGGCCCGGTTCTGCAACTCTGGTTGCTGGCACAACACATTTTTAATTAAATAAAGATTTAATACATTCAATATTATTTCTGAAGTCTTTCCTATTATTTCAATTGAAAGTTTTTCTTTTTATCTTCATCTTCTATGACTTCTGCTTGGGAATTGCTCTCTGCGGCTTCTATATGTATCATCTCTCCCACGTCCACTGTCATATTCACGTGGATCCCAATTCCGTTCTTTTCGTTCATAATCTAAAAATATCTCTGCATTACCCAAAATTGCTTCATCAGTCAGGACAAAGCCTTTGCGGGCTGAATATTCATCTTCGCGTTCAACAGATCCGTAACCCCGAGAAAAGCTTGTCTCTCTGGCTGAATAGTCATTTTCGCGTTCAACAGATCCGTGACCCCGAGAAAAGCTTGTCTCTCTGGCTAAATAGTCACCTTCGCGTTCAACAGATCCGTGACCCCGAGAAAAGCTCGTCTCTCTGGCTGAATATTTATCTTCGCGTTCAACAGATCCGTGACCCCGAGAAAAGCTTGTCTCTCTGACTGAATAGTCATTTTCGCGTTCAAGAGATCCGTGACCCCGAGAAAAGCTTGTCTCTCTGGCTGAATATTCATTTTCGCGTTCAACAGATCCGTGACCCCGAGAAAAGCTTGTCTCTCTGCCTGAATATTTATTTTCGCGTTCAAGAGATCCGTGACCCCGAGAAAAGCTTGTCTCTCTGACTGAATATTTATCTTCACGTTCAACAGATCCGTGACCCCGAGAAAAGCTTGTCTCTCTGGCTGAATAGTCATTTTCGCGTTCAACAGATCCGTGACCCCGAGAAAAGCTTGTCTCTCTGGCTGAATATTTATCTTCGCGTTCAACAGATCCGTGACCCCGAGAAAAGCTTGTCTCTCTGACTGAATAGTCATTTTCGCGTTCAACAGATCCGTGACCCCGAGAAAAGCTTGTCTCTCTGGCTGAATATTTATCTTCGCGTTCAACAGATCCATGACCCCGAGAAAAGCTTGTCTCTCTGGCTGAATATTCATTTTCGCGTTCAACAGATCCGTGACCCCGAGAAAAGCTTGTCTCTCTGGCTGAATATTTATTTTCGCGTTCAAGAGATCCGTGACCCCGAGAAAAGCTTGTCTCTCTGGCTGAATATTTATCTTCGCGTTCAACAGATCCGTGACCCCGAGAAAAGCTTGTCTCTCTGGCTGAATAGTCACCTTCGCGTTCAACAGATCCATGACCCCGAGAAAAGCTTGTCTCTCTGGCTGAATATTTATCTTCGTGTTCAACAGATCCGTGACCCCGAGAAAAGCTTCTCTCTCTGGCTGAATAGTCATTTTCGCGTTCAACAGATCCGTGACCCCGAGAAAAGCTTGTCTCTCTGGCTGAATATTTATCTTCGCGTTCAACAGATCCGTGACCCCGAGAAAAGCTTGTCTCTCTGACTGAATCGTCATTTTCGAGTTCAACAGATCCGTGACCCCGAGAAAAGCTTGTCTCTCTGGCTGAATATTTATCTTCGCGTTCAACAGATCCTGTTGAAAAGCCTGTGTCTCTGTTTGGAAATGGCTCTCTGCGGCTTTTAGAATCGGATGAGGAATATCGTGACGAGCTTCCACCTCTTTCATAAGTGCTTTTGTTTTTTCTCTGAAAATCTTTATTTTGGTGAGACGATTCTTTATGATCTCTTTTCTTGTACTGATTGACCTCACCCGATTCGACAAGAATCGGCTTCTTAAAAGGCCGGTCTCTACCACCAAACCGCAACTGTCCCGACTTTTTCGTTCCCCCAAATCCACCGCCTAATCGACGTGGAACCCAATTTTTCAAAATCCGTTCTTGTTCATAATCGACAAATATCTCCGAACCGTCCAAAAGTGTTTTGTTAGTCTGGACATAGGCTTTGCGGGCCGAATAGATGTCTTTGTATTCAATAAATCCGTAACAGCGAGAAAAGCCTGTCACTATGTCTCGAACAAGACGCAACCTTTTTATCCCTCCAAATTCAGAAAACACTTGTTTCAAAGCATTTTCATCAGTTTTCGGATTGAGCCTGGCGGCAAATATAGTTTTTCTCGGATCTCCCACAACCTTCTTATTGGGCTTGTATCTGCACATCATTGCTCGGACAATTCCATGATCATGAGGATACACATCTGTGCCGTCGATGCTTCCTGCCTTTAAAGGATCATACACAAGGGCAATAGGCGACCAGTTGTCTTCACTCATTGTTCTACAATTACATAAAAAAAGGAAAAAGAATTACTTATTAACCCATTAGTGTCCATAGTCCTTTTTTAGGACCAGAAGGATAATGAACCATATTTCAAAAACATCTCTATTTTTCAGGGATATTTATAGTTAATCATAAAGATTGGAGTGTCTTTTAAACATTACATTCACTGTCTGATGTATATTGGCAACACTGATGTCTCAGTTGTCAGTATACTGTGAAAATTAAGAGTGGTAGGATACAATCTTATTTTAGATTTTAAAAAACTTTTGATTTGTTCTTTTTTATGTCAGTTTGATGGAAAATCAGTCAAAAATAGTTGTATAGTACTTTTTACACCTTGAATTTCAAAAAAAATATCAAATATCTCGAGATTTCAAAATTGGCTAAAATTAGCCATTTTCTGTCAGGTACGGATATGTTGTGATTTTCGATTTTTTGACATTTTTAATTTTTTCATGTCAGTATGATGGAAAATCAGTTGAAAATAGGTTTAAAGTACTTTTTACAACTTGAATTTCAAAAAAAAATATCAAATATCTAGAGATTTAAAAATTGGCTAAAATTTGCGATTTCTGTAATATGTCGCGCTTTTCGATTTTTTGAAATTATTAATTTTCCATTTTTTTTACATCTATATGATGGAAAATCAGTGAAAATAGGTTTAAAGTACTTTTTACATCTTGAATTTAAAAAAAAATATCAAATATCTAGAGATTTAAAAATTGGCTATAATTCGCGATTTCTGTAATATGTCGCGCTTTTCGATTTTTTGAAATTTTTAATTTTCCATTTTTTTTACATCTATATGATGGAAAATCAGTCGAAAATAGGTTTAAAGTACTTTTTACACCTTGAATTTAAAAATTAGCTAAAATTAACGATTTCTATAATACAGCTATGTCGCGATTTTCGATTAAAATTTTTTTTTTTTTCGTTTTTTTTGGAGTCTTTGAAATATTACACCTACTGTCTGATGTATATTGGCAACACTGATGTCTCAGTTGTCAGTATACTGTGAAAATTAAGAGTGAAAGAATGCAATCTGATATTAGATTTTTGAAAACTTTTGATTTGAAAATAGTTGTAAAGTACTTTTTACACCTTGAATTTCAAAAAAATCTAAAAAATCTCAGAATTTAAAATTGGCTAAAATTCGCGATTTCTGTCACGATTTTCGATCTTTTGAAATTTTTTTATTTTTTCGTTTTTTTTATGTCAGTATGATAGAAATCAGTCAAAAATAAGTTTAAAGTACTTTTTACACCTTGAATTTAAAAAAATATCAAATATCTCGAGATTTCAAAATTGGCTAAAATTCGCGATTTCTGTAAGGTACGGACGGATATGTCGCGATTTTCGATTTTTTGAAATTTAAAATTTTTTCTCACGTCAGTATGATAGAAAATCAGTCGAAAATAGTTTTAAAGTACTTTTTACACCTTGATTTTCAAAAAAAGATGAAAAAATTGGCTAAAATTCGGGATTTCTTTTAGGTACGGATATGTCGCAAATTTCGATTTTTTAAAATTTTTTACTTTTTCGTTTTTCACGTCAGTATGATAGAAAATCAGTTGACAATAGGTCTAAAATACTTTTTATACCTTTGAATTTAAAGAAAATATAAAAAATCCTGAGATTAAAATATTAGCTAAAATTCGCAATTTCTGTAAGGTATTTAAAATTTTTTCGTTTTTTCATGTCAATATGATGAAAAAAAAGTTTTAAGTACTTTTTACACTTGGAATTTCAAAAAAATATAAAATATCTCGAGATTAAAAAATTGGCTAAAATTCGCGATTTCTGTAAAGTCTGGATATGTCGCAATAACTTGACTGAACTTTGATTTCCTGTTATTTTCAACTAACCAATTTATATACTAGCTGGTCTACATGTGTCCAATAATTAACACTCCAAACAAAACTAAATTTTTAATCTTTCAACAGCTCAGTTCGTATGGCAGAAAATCAATAGTTTAATTCTTTTTGCACACACTGTCATCCCTGCCGACCAATCAGATCTCATCAAAGTGTTTTTATCATCATCAGCAGCAGCCAACCAGGCTATATAAAATCTGGCGAGTTTCTTCACTTAGCAGACACTCGGGACCTCGTCCATAGCCTCGTCGCTTGATGCGACATCATCTCCACCAACAACCCTTTCCGGAGGATTTCTTGCCAAACAACTCTGTGCTATTCATGATGACGATTAACCAAACATCGTCTACAATGACAGTGATAGCAGTTTCTCGCCTTTCTGCATCTAACATACAGCTTCCTCCCCTGCTATCGTCATCTCAGAGCTCTGTTAGCAGTCGTCAACTGATCCTGTCATTATCGCTACAACTTGTCTTGTGCCAGACATAACAACCACAGTGCCCTAAAGTCGAACCCTTCATCACTGTAGTAAGGGGGTGGGGTCAATGTGATAGTGTCAGAGATACCTGGCTAATAAAGTTTCTGGTGAAAATCCAAGAGGAGTCGGCATCAGGATCCGTCGTCCTCTGGTCGTCCTCTGCGTGTGGCAAGCAAAGATGTGTCAGGTGCGATACCACAAATCAATGGAGTGAAAGTGGAAATTTGCTGCTGCGCCGTTCCTTTGCGTGTTCTGGGCCAAACCTTCTCCGACTTTGCATGCAATGCTGAACCTTGCTGCTCTCAGTGTTGGAGATGAAACCTTTTCAAGCATAGTCATCTAACTTACATATGTGTATCTGTACACACCACAAACACGTATGTAAATTAGATGGCAAAATAATAAGTCTATATGAGAATAAGAATAAAAATAATAAACTTCTGCTCTATAATAAAGACCAATGTGTATTTACATATATATATATATATATATATATATAGGATGTACTTTCTTCCCATCACGCAAGTAAATGTACTTCTCTCGCCATTCCCTCATGGGAGTAAAAGACTTGCCAAAACGGAATGATTTCAAGTGTTTAGGGGACGGGAGAAAGCAAATTGCAAATTCAACGACGTATGAGGAGGACTTCATGCAGACCAGAAAATCCTGAGGCACGATCTTCGTGAGCTGTTTTATGCAGAAGTCCGACTCACTTAACAACAACAACAGCAGTTACATCAAACAAGAATTCTTAAGTGAAAAGTCAGGGGATATTTTGACGAAGATAATAGTCATCACATAGATGAAAGTGACAATTTAAAAAAATAAACCTGAAAATATTTTGTATTGATATTAAAGTGGTGATCATGTGAAACTCGACTAGGGGAGACGGGGGGGGGGGGCTCAATTAGTGGAAAGTGAGTCAGTGCAACTCAATCTTTTTGTGGTACTTGTAAGCATTGGCTGTACACAAAGTGCAGTGGATTTATTTATCTACCTCCCACAAGGTAAGATGTGACACAAGGTCGGGAAAGTGGGATTAGATAAGCCAGCGCTCGAGAGGTGAGCACTCTGGCCGTTTAAAAATTGCCTGGGCAGCCCCGTCGGCATTCCCCGGTAGGGGCGCCTCAGACAGTAAGCAATAAACTTACTCTTCCCCAAAGAGGGGAGGCAAAGCCTGGGAGGGTGGACCTCCTAGAACTGCACAGGACCGACAACCCCCAATAGACCGGCGTAAATCCAGACCCAAAGGCCCGGACGATACCGGTTTATTAAGCGGGGTAAAAACCCCTGGCTGAACTGCAGTGGAATTACTGGTAGGATGAGAGATGGTAACCAGTTTGTGTGCGTCGTCGTCATCATCATCATCGTCATCATCATCATCATCATCGTCGTCGTCATCATTATTATAAGTGTAAGACAATGGAGACGGATGAGAACTCAAATGTGGAGAAAGCATATTTGGATGGTGAGGCTATTGAAGCTGTTCAAAAGTTTTATTACCTTGGTGATACGATTAGAATACGTGGGGAAGCTGGTGCTAGCTTGATTGAAAGAGTTAGGAGTGGATGGAGTAGGTTCATGGAACTTCTGTCAATACTAACCAGCAGAGAGTTACCACTGTCGACCAAGGGGATAATTTATCAGGCATGTGTACGAAGTGTGATGATGTATGGAAGTGAAACCTGGCCAGTGAGAGTTGAGGACATATGTTGCATGGAGAGAAATGACATAAGAATTATATGATGGATATGTAATGTGAGTCTTAAAAACAGACTTAGAACTGATGACCTCAGAGGAAGATTAAATCTGGACAGCATAGGGAGATTAAATCTGGACAGCATAGGGAGATTAAATCTGGACAGCATAGGGAGATTAAATCTGGACAGCATAGGGAGATTAAATCTGGACAGCATAGGGAGATTAAATCTGGACAGCATAGGGAGATTAAATCTGGACAGCATAGGGAGATTAAATCTGGACAGCATAGGGAGATTAAATCTGGACAGCATAGGGAGATTAAATCTGGACAGCATAGGGAGATTAAATCTGGACAGCATAGGGAGATTAAATCTGGACAGCATAGGGAGATTAAATCTGGACAGCATAGGGAGATGTGTGCAAAACTGGAGAGTTCCTCAAATGACAGTCTTCTTTACAGTTTATGTCAAAATTTGAATTTTATATCGAATGATAGAATCGCCTTATCAATTTCCCACTTTTTTTCTTTCTTTGGTCCTCAGTAATTTTACCTTTAATTGTAATATTGTCCCTACTTTAAAGCATGTGTTTCCTTTTAGCTTTTACATATGAACCATCGAACACTCTGAATTCCCAACTCTCCAAGTTTTTTTTATATTATCACGGATGAGAACTCAGATGTGGAGAAAGTATATTTGGATGGCGAAGCTATTGAGGTTGTTTAGAAATGTTGTTACCTTGGTGATACCATTGGAGAACAGGGTGGAGCAGGTGCTAGTATGATTTCAAGCATTAGGAATGGATGGAGTAAGTTCAGGAAACTTCTGTCATTACTAACCAGCAGAGCATTACCACTGTCAACCAAGGAAAGAGTCTATCAGGCATATGTACACAGTGTGATCATGTATGGAAGTAAGAGCTGGCCAGTGATTGAGGACATGTGTTGCATGGAGAGAAATATGAAAATGATACAAAGGATGTGTAATTTAAGTTTTAAAGAAAAGCTTAGATCTGATGACCTCAGAGGAAGATTAAATCTGGACAGTATAGGGAGATTTCTGCAGAACAAGAGACTTTGTTGTTATGACCACATTGAAAGATTTGATGAGAGTTCTTGTGTTAGTAGATGTAGAACAGTTGAGGTAGAAGGGTCAGTTCACAGTGGAAGGCCAAGAAAAACATGGGAGGAAGTGATAAGGATGAACTTGAAATAAAGTGGGTTAAATAAAAAGCTAACCAGTAATAGGTTAGTTTAGAAATCAATTTCCAAATGCTAGCAGTGAAAATGGACGTTTAACTTAATATGATGATGATGATGATGATGATGATTTTACTGTTTAAGCGATTATATGTAAACAGCCTGCAAAGTAGACAATAAAAATCAAAATGATCACCCACTTTTGGACTACTGATCTAGAAATGGGTGATCATTACCAGGCGGTGGCCCGAAAGTCAATGATCATTCTAAGTTAAATTTATATAACGAAATTGATAGGGGGTATCAATTTCGTTATATAAATTTAACTTTGAATGATCACTGACTTTCCAAAATCGTTTTTGTTTTTTTGATTAATTTTTTTCTTTTTACCACTAATTTGTTCAGATTAGTTACATGAAATCGCCTAAAAATCAATAATAAAAAAAGTAGAATCTCAAAAGAGATTCTACTTTTTTTGGGGGTACACCTCTCCAGATTAGGACCCAACCTTGACTCTAACGCTAACCCTGACCGCAAGTCGATTTTAGCTTGGGTCCTAATCTGGAGAAGCACCTCCCCCCCTTTTTTTGGATAATTTGCAGTTTTACTATAATTTCTTTCTAGAATTATTGGGCTTAAAAAAAAGGAAGACCGTATTCTTCGACAGCATCATGATTTTTTAGCAACGAACCATCTTTTTCGCAAGATCAACAGAATACATTTTTAAGATTCTATAATTTGTTTATATAAAGTAAATTGCGATTGTGCAGTATAGTCAACAGAAATAAG
The DNA here is from genome assembly GCA_963556195.1 of Sepiola atlantica. NCBI lineage: Eukaryota > Metazoa > Mollusca > Cephalopoda > Sepiida > Sepiolidae > Sepiola > Sepiola atlantica. Next base: position 19,692,759 of record OY744536.1, on the reverse strand, counting down.
AGGTAAAGAAAACGAATTTACGACAAATAACTTTTACCAAACGCAAGAAAAATTAATCTTCTATCGATCTGAGTAACTTTTCATTTTATAATTTTTTAAGTGTTTGTTTTTTTTTTGTTTCAGATTTTATATCGCAGCCTTATAGCCTGTGAAAAATAAAATGTCTGCCACATGAGATCGAATGGTTCGGTATAGTGCAAGGTATTTAAAAATAAATGAGAACAAAAAAAACATGGCTGCTCATAAGCCCTGCATGAGGACCCTTGATAATCGCTAAAAAAATCGAAAATTAAACAAAATACTGGCAGAACATTACATTTTCGAACGATTGGTGTAATTCATTTGATGCGTTACTACAAGAATTTTGCTTAATTTTCAATTTTTTAGCGATTATCAAGGGTCCTCGTGCAGGGCTTTTGGGCAGCCATATTTTTTTCTTGTTCTAACCGAACAGAGTGGACACTAGGTTTGTTTTGAACAAAAAAAACAAACAAAAAAACGATTTAAAACAAGTTCAAACACAAATAAACATATCCAAGTAGGGAGAAGGGTAACTTATCTTGCCTTTGGTAACATTTATTTGTTGCATGTTTGTTTTTTCACCCCTTTTTTCTGTTAGTTACCGTTAATGGGCATCTTTTACGAGACTCAGCAGAGTAAAAACGCTAAAAAAACAAATTTACAACAAATAAAAGTAACTGTAAGCTGTAAAAGTTAGTTTCAAACTTGCATGTGCTATTTGTTTGTATTTTAAACCCGTTTGAAGTGCTATTTATTAGAAATTTATGTTCAACAGAGGGGTTTCGAAGAATTCAAAATGGCCGCTCTACGTAATAATATAGAGGCATTTTCTTTGAGAAACTAGATGTTTTAAAAAACAAGAAATTTTTTTTTAACATCTAATAAAAAGCAATTTATACTACGTAAAAATACAAACAAATTACATAGGTAAGTAGAAAAATGTCTATTCTAGACATAAGTCAACTTTACTTGTTGCAAATTTATGTTTTTAAACTCTTTCTCGTTCTTTTTTTGGACCCCGTTCGCGCCTCTGCTGAGCGTCGTAACATATACCCCCCTTTTTTATCAGTTGACTATGCTGCACAATCGCGAAGTAAATTATATTTCATAAAAAAGAAAGAGTTTTGACTCTCATTCAGGTATCATTATTCGAGTAAAAATAAAATCGACCGAAAAAACCTTGTGTCTAACCTCCTGGAGAGGGGTTAAATAAAATACTTAAGTTTGAAGAGTCAGCAATCGCTCATGGATTCTTCATAATTTAAAAAAAAAAATGTTTGCTGATTTCTTTTGTAGCAAATGATCAGAAATACTTACATTATCAAAATTAATGTTTCAAACAAATTACTCCTTTGTAAAGGGAAAAGGGAAAGAAAAAAAAACTAAGAGATTTTACGTAAGGGGAAACTTTTTCAATCGTGGTCCAACTCCAAAAATACGGAAGTCATTACAAACGGTGTTTGACACCGCAAGTTCCTGTCTTAAATTTATCACAGCATCCATCTAACAAGCTTAAGAATTGTTTTTTTAAAAATTTTCTTTTAATATAAAAACCATTATTAACTATTTATATTCTATCAAATAGCATTATGTATCGATATATGCTACGAGATAATATTTATTGTCATTTATAAATGCAATATCTACGGGCAAAGAAGCGTAACATGAAAAATAAAACTGCTTAGAAATTGTTGGTATCGTTACAAAAAAGTTAGTTATATAAGTTTTAGTATAATAAATATAACTAACTTAAATTGTTTCGTAAAATTATAATCATCTCTTAGTTGATTAATTGGGATCGAATCAAGCGATCCTTATTGCGTGTAATATCCCCGTCTCCCAACAAAAATAAACAAGCAAATCAAAAGGAAACATTTCTCGTTGACACCGCTTAAAAAAAAAAGAAGCGGTGTTAAGGAGAAATGTTTCCTTTTGATTTGCTTGTTGTTCATTCTTGGGGGATATTATATATTATTATTATCATTAATGGTATACAGTATAAATCTCTATGCATAAGTGGATGAAGTGTGTGAGGTGCGCTGAAGAAAAATTCCTACCAGTAAAATACATAGTCCTGTTGTGCTCGCATACCCTTAATGACAAAAAAGTGTGTGCCAGTTGACACGGTTAATATTCGAATAAAAATTGTTGTTTGGGATAAATACAATTTAGGCGCGCAGTGTGAATATAATTGTATTGTATTGAAAAATAAAAATAACGCCCACGCAAATTCTGGCGTGGCCTTATATATTAAATCAACTCAAAACGAGCGGACGTAGTAGGGAGCACACCACGTGATATTTCTGTCCAATGGGATTTCTCCAAAGACATTTTTCTAAACTTTTCTCCTTAAGCTCGCTGGAGCCTATCCAAATAGTATTTAAGCACACACAAACATCAAACCCTCTCTCTCAACTGACTCTTCATTCGGAGGTTACACGCGTCTTATTATCACTCTTCCATTTCACCTTTCGCGCGCTTCATACAATTTCACAGGCGAACATTACCTATTGCCTCTCTTAACATTTTATAACACATGAGCATTTCAACAAAACAAAAGACATTCTCCTTTTTACTTACCCTGAAACTAAAGAAAGGACTTCTGAACTCATTACAAAAGGAAATATGTTATATTTGTTAATGGTTTATTTCAGTGAATAAACTTCCGTTGGTTTTGCATGTAAGTCTTCTTCTTATTATTTTTATTTTTATTTGTGGAGGAAGTTATCACCAAAAAAAGGCATGACGACCACCACAAGTTGGTGACCCAGACTTAGAAAATTGCATGCACAACGGAATCTCCTTATAAGCTACACGCAGTTTCCTAACCTACTGGCGATATCATGCGTGCGGTAACACTCAAAGGAAGTAAAAAGACGATGCGAATCTCAAGGGATGATACAAGCCGTCAGACGAAGCATGGATCTCAGTACAATATAGCAACAAATTAGCGAGTTATGCCGATAGTCGCTATTAAATCGAAATTAAACAAATCAACCGACAGTTTAAAGGCTTTAAAATCATTTTCAAACGAAAAACGGAAAAATGGAAGCTCCCCGCGTTGAAACACCTCTAGCTACATTAACGCTAAATATTCCAGCTTTTAATCCCACCAATATAAAGACGTGGTTTATCCAGATCCAGGCCCTTTTCGACGCAAAACGGATTGCGTCTCAGCGAACCAAGTATTGTTATTTGGTTGAAAAACTCCCGGCAGACGTTGTCGAGGAAGTGACTGATTTATTGGAGAACGTACCAGAAAATAATCCATACGATGAACTTACGGAGGCTATTTTGAGACGGACTGGCTTATCAAACGAGACAATGTTACGCAATCTCTTCACCCAAGTAGAATTGGGAGATCGCACACCGTCGCAACTTTTACGATACATGCGATCATTGCTAGGAGACAACAAAATGTCCGAAGCTATAATGAGAAGTTTGTGGCTGGATAAACTCCCAGACACAACAGTACAAATTCTGGCACCCACAACGGAAGAGACAAGCACTGTAACGCTCGCCGACATGGCAGACCGAATTCATGAAAATCTGAGGAGCCGTAAAGTAAACTCAGCACAAGCACAGCCAAAACAGACGAGAGACGACGAAGTGGCCGGACTAAAAACTACGGTCGAAAATCTCACTCGTAAATTGCAGGAATTAATGCAAATAAACCGTCATTACTCATTTAATAATCGACCTAACTACCGAAAACAAAGTTTTAGCAGAGGTCGAAGCAACACACGAGAACGAGCAAACGAAATCTGTTTTTACCACAAAAAATTCGGCACAGAAGCGAGGCGTTGCACTTATCCTTGTACTTTTGAAAACAAGAATCAGGGAAACGATCATTCCAGCCAGTAGTGACGACAACTGTTGCTGGATTTTCCACTAAAGGTCGTCTATTTTTCATTCGTGACAGTAATCACGGATATAACTTCTTAATAGACACCGGAGCCGAAATAAGCGTGATACCAGCGCTAAGTAAACAGAAAGCTACTCCACAGCCTTATCACCTCCAGGCAGCTAATGGCACACAAATACCGACATACGGTGAAAAGTACTTAAGCGTCAATCTCGGCTTGCGTCGCACATTTTCGTGGATTTTTACCATAGCCAACGTGACGACACCAATATTAGGAGCAGATTTCCTAGCACGATTTAATCTATCAGTAGACATGACTAATCGCACACTGACTGATAACCAAACAAAAGTCGTAATTAAACGTATCACCACAAGATACCAGTCTACTGGGATTAGTTCTGCCTTTCCTGAAGAGACGTACATTCGTCGGCTGTGTCAAAAATACCCACAACTTACTCAGCCATTCACAGTCGCAGATGATATTAAACATAATGCAAGACATTATATTAAAACGAGTAGACAACCCGTCTACGCCACCCCCAGACGTTTGAAGCCGGATAAGTACAAGATCGCAAAGGACGAATTCCAACGCATGTTACAACAAGGAATTATTCGACCTTCCAAAAGTGCGTGGTCATCTCCTCTACATATGGTACAGAAATCAGACGCGACAACATGGCGTCCTTGCGGCGATTTCAGGAGATTAAATGCACAAACCGTACCGGATAGATACCCTATCCCACACATTCACGATTTCGCAATCGGACTGCAAAACGCCACGGTATTTTCCAAACTGGATTTAGTGAAAGCATATCACCAAATACCGGTGGCGGAAGAAGATATCCATAAAACAGCACTGACCACGCCATTTGGACTTTACGAATTCGTCAGAATGCCATTCGGACTTAGGAACGCCTGTCAAACCTTCCAAAGGTTAATAGACGAGGTTTTTAGGAACCTTCCATTCGTATTCGCATACGTGGACGATGTCCTAATTTCTAGTAGAAACCTCGACGAACATAAACAACACTTGGAACAAGTTTTCCAAAGACTGTCCCATTACGGTTTAAAAATAAACTTGGACAAATGTATTTTCGGTCAGCAAGAAGTAAATTTCCTCGGACATTCAATTGATAAGGATGGAATATCACCATTACCCGAAAAAGTAAGTGCCATTACGAATTTTCCACAACCTACGTCTGTTAGACAAATTCGTCGCTTCATAGGTGTAATTAATTATTACAGACGATTTTTACCCAACTATTCCACAATCCTTGCACCGTTAACGTCATTATTGAAGAACAAAACGAAAAACCAACAATTAAAACTGGAAGGATCAGCTTTAAAAGCTTTCCATCAAGCTAAAACTGCCTTAGTCAATTTCACAAAATTGAATAATATTAAGGACAGTGAGGAATCGAAACTTACACTTACAACAGACACATCAGACATAGCTGTAGGAGCAGTTATACACCAACTGACAGGGAATACAATGATCCCTATTTCGTTTTTTTCAGCCAAACTGAGCAAGACACAGACAAAGTACAGTACCTTTTCAAGGGAACTATTAGCAATTTATTTGTCAATTAAACATTTTAGACATCTGTTAGAAGGAAGAAACTTTTGTATTTACACTGCCCATAAGTCGTTAACATATGCACTGCATACACATGTAGATAAATATGGCCCAAGAGAAATCAGACATCTTGATTATATTGCTCAATATTCTACAGACATCAGATACGTCAAGGGACAAGAAAACATCGTGGCGGACGCATTATCACGAGCTGCAATAACTTCGATAAATTCCAGTTCGCTGAGTATGGAATTAATTGCACAAGAACAAAAGACGGGCGAGACACTCACTGACGTACAACAGAAAACGTCTTTGCAACTGAAGGAAATGCCTGTACCTTTTAGTACAACAACATTTTATTGTGATACAGCAAAAAAACAACCACGTCCATACATACCGCCAAGCATCAGACGACATGTTTTTCAACATTTCCACAATTTATCTCATCCAGGCAAACGAGCCACGGTAAGAATAATAGCAGACCGTTTCGTTTGGCCGAAAATGAATACAGATATTCGAAATTGGACCAAGATGTGTGTATCCTGTCAAAAGAATAAAATACACAGGCATACAAAGTCACCACTGGGCACTTTCAGTACGCCAGATGCTAGGTTTACCAATATCCATGTTGACTTGGTGGGGCCATTACCCCCCTCGAAAGGACACACCCACATTCTCACCATAGTCGACAGGTTCAGCAGATGGCCAACAGCCATACCCGTGAAGGACACATCGGCGGCGACAGTAGCTGGAACAATATTAAAAGACTGGATAGCGATTTTTTGGAGTACCGTCAGTACTCCCAACGGACAGAGTTTCAATCGAAACTCTTCGCAGAGTTCAACCAATTGTTGGGAACAACCCACATAAAGACAACGGCTTATCACCCTTGCTCGAACGGCCTCGTCGAACGCTTCCACAGACAGCTAAAAACTTCTTTGGCTACGAGTCATAACAACGCAGACTGGTCAGATAATTTACCATTAATCCTATTAATGATCCGAAACACGATAAAAGAGGATTTACAAAGCACGCCAGCGGAGGTAGTTTTTGGATCAGCAGTCACACTACCGGGACAATATTTTGATGCATACGCAGACATTTCACCCACAAATACATTTGTGACGGAATTAAAGAACAAAATGTCTTCTCTCAAATTTACACCCACCAGGAGGGCTGACAAACAAACACATATGCCAAATGACCTTCACACATGCAAATATGTATTTATTAGGAATGATACAGTCAAAAAGCCATTTTGTCCAAATTACACAGGACCATACCAAGTTTTGGACAGAAGTGAAAAATATTTCACTGTCCAAAGGAAAAACAGGAAAGACAACATCGCGATCGACCGAATTAAACCAGCATACATTGAGGAACACCCTCAGACAATTTCCCCACCAGAACAAATTCCCTTAGAACATGGGAGTCCAGCAGAAAACAGGTAGGAAAGTCCACTGGCCGAAACATTTCAAGGTTAAGATTCGGATAAAAATTGTTGTTTGGGATAAATACAATTTAGGCGCGCAGTGTGAATATAATTGTATTGGCGCGTGAAAAATAAAAAATAACGCCCACGCAAATTCCGGCGTGGCCTTATATATTAAATCAACTCAAAACGAGCGGACGTAGTAGGGAGCACACCACGTGATATTTCTGTCCAATGGGATTTCTCCAAAGACATTTTTCTAAACTTTTCTCCTTAAGCTCGCTGGAGCCTATCCAAATAGTATTTAAGCACACACAAACATCAAACCCTCTCTCTCAACTGACTCTTCATTCGGAGGTTACATGCGTCTTACTATCACTCTTCCATTTCACCTTTCGCGCGCTTCATACAATTTCACAGGCAAACATTACCTATTGCCTCTCTTAACATTTTATAACACATGAGCATTTCAACAAAACAAAAGACATTCTCCTTTTTACTTACCCTGAAACTAAAGAAAGGACTTCTGAACTCATTACAAAAGGAAATATGTTATATTTGTTAATGGTTTATTTCAGTGAATAAACTTCCGTTGGTTTTGCATGTAAGTCTTCTTCTTATTATTTTTATTTTTATTTGTGGAGGAAGTTATCACCAAAAAAAGGCATGACGACCACCACAAGTGTAAACATTTGGGGATTTCCTTGCTTTTGTACATTTAGTGTATATGAATTTTCATCTTAACCCTATTAAGGGCATATGCTTTCAGTATACTGGCATTTATCATGGAATGTCACTACTTTTGTAAAGGCTATGCCTGGTCATTTAAAAGGTTTTTTTGGAATTTTCTGGAAAACTAAGGTATATGGTAAACTGAAATTAAAATGCCATCAACTAGACCCTAGAACCTCTATCTCTGCTAAAAATCAGCTGAATCCATCAAATAAATGATGAGATACAGGGTGGCACATACGTGCGTACGTACGTACACACAGATAACATGATTTCATGATTGAACTTTCTGGATCTCTGGGTTGCCTTGACTAATGATGCTGAAATTCTACACACTTATAGAACCTATCAAATAAAAATTTTGTGCAAAGTTTTAACTAATTTGGTTTATTGGTTTTTGAGTTATGATTGATCAAAGAAATGAGATTTCCAGCATAGGCCATTCTTGAGTCTATTAGGGGATAGAGCGCTCTCGCGCCTCCCTTGATTCTACTCGATAATTTTTCGTACTTTTTCGTGAGGATACTTATTTAAATCTGCTGCGTAAATACTGTTTTTTTGTGATTATTGATAATTTAATACGGACGCTTCTCTGTACAAGCACCAACATTTCTTTTTAATTTAAAAAAAAATTATTTTTACGTTGGTGAGCTTTTGTCCGTGTTTGAATTATTTTGGTGGGCTTTTGTCCGCACACCGAAAATTAACAAGATGGCGATACCTTATCACTGAATCGTTGACAAAAATTGACTTAAATAATAAAAAAAACTAATGGATTTTTTTCCGTAAAATTTGATTACAGGTTTTTAATCAGCATAACCAGTATGCATTTCCTAAATTAGAATTTTATTAGCGTAGTACTGAGGAGTGTTATGACACTTTTTTTTTTCATGCATGGTGCCATTTTTGGCTCTTGCATAGATCGGGTACACGGGCGAAATTTATTTTAGAAGAGTTCCATGGCCTTTTGGCTAAGATCAAAGTGTAGTATCTGTTCCGATGGATACTGCACGCTTGTCCTGTGCAGTTCTAGGCGGTCCACCCTCCCAGGCTTCGCCTCCCCTCTTTGGGGAGGAGTAAGTTTATTGCTTACTGTCTGAGGCGCCCCTACCGGGGAATGCCGACGGGGCTGCCCAGGCAATTGTTAAATGGCCAGAGTGCTCACCTCTCGAGCGCTGGCTTTTAACCCCACTTGCTCGACCCGATCTTGGGTCACATCTTACTTGTGGGAGTAAGATAAAACTGGCCTTGTGCCTAACTCCTAGCGAAGGAGTAAATAAATGACTCTCTTTTTTTAGTACACAATTTCTCCGAAAATGGAAAATATCCATTTTTTAAATAAGAAGTCATGTAAATTCAATTAATAGAACATTTTTCGAAGAAATAACAATTTGAGAAAATCAACAGTATATTGATAGAACATTTATTGAAGAAAATAGAATTTGGGAAAATCAACAGTATATTTTTTCATTTCAAAACCAGCAAAACGAACAGTTCTATTGTTTGGATTAACAGATTTTTAAATTTTTGTTATAGTTTAAAATATTAAATTATCCCAGATATTTTTTTATTATTGGGATTAATGTGGCGGCATCTCTGGACGAGACCGTCACTAAAAAAAACGATTTAGTGTCCTTTTCATAGCCACCAAAAACCCAAAGTTGTCGTGGAATACGGTCGGTATTATATTTACGGCGTGAAATTATGTACTTAAAAAAAGAGAGTTGTCTGCCCCTTCTTACACCATTGGAACTCTTCTTCTTCTATTATATAAATCCCACCTGTCTGTATGTATGTATGTATGTATGTGTGTGAAGCTTCTCCTCCGAGGGTACCCAACAAACGGTCATACGGGTGACATCATTCCGACCGGCCAGCCCAGGGATGTGTAATATCTCGGAATCGGAAAAAAAATTGACTCTACGGGGGTCGACTGAGCACTTTTCTCCAATGGGGGGTGGCTTTTTCATCCATTTTCAACGTTATTTAGTACTAATTTGAGAAGAAATCAATGATATCATCTATAAGTTGAGAAATAATGCAAGTCACGATTTTAACAGAAAATGGCGTCAGAAGAAGGGCTTCTTTCCTTTCTTTTTTCTTTCCCTCACACTCCCACACTTTCTACTTTTTTTTTTCTTGAACTAAAATTATTTCTCAGGGTTGGGGGAGAGTAAACATTTTTTTAGGGGTGATGGGGGTCGGGAAAAAAATTTTAAGGGTGGGGCCAAATTTTTTAGGGGTCGGGCCAAATTTTTTTTTTTTTACTTTTTGAACCTAAAATATTTCTCAGGGTTGGGGAGAGTAAAAAAAAAATTCGGGGTGTGGGGTTGGAGAGATGGGGGGGGACCATCTCAAGGGTCGGGCCAAACTTTTTTTTTTCTTTTAACTTAAAATATTTTTCAGGGTTGGGGAGAGTAAAAAAAATTGGGGGGGGGGGAGGTTAGGGTGGAGAGATTGGGGGGGGATTCTTTGGGGGGGGGTCGGGCCCAATTTTTTTTTTAGTCTTTGAACTTAAAATATTTCTCAGGGTTGGGGGAGAGTAAAAAAAATTCGGGGGTGGGGTTGGAAAGATCGGGGGGTCGGGCAAAATCTTAGAGGGTCGGGCCCAACCTTTTTAGGGAGTCGGGCCAAATTTTTTTTTTTAACTTAAAATATTTGTCAGGATTAGGGGAGGGTAAAAAAACATTTCGGTGGGTGGGGTTGGAGAGATTGGGGGGTCGGGGAAAATTTTAAGGGGGTGGGGCCAAACTTTTTAGGGGGTCGGGCCAATTTTTTTTTTAACATAAACTATTTCTCAGGGTTGAGGGAGAGTAAAACAAATTTTTTGGTCAATAGTGGTGTAGGGGTAAAAATGGGGGGGGGGGGTTTGGGAGGGGGGCCAAATTTTTTTTGGGGACTTAAAATATTTCTGAGGGTTGGGGAGAGTAAAAAATTGTTGGGGGCGGTTGGGGGTGGAGGGTAAAAAAAATTTTGTGGGCGGAGAAATTTTTTTTGGGGGATGGGACCAATTTTTTTTAATTTTTAAACCTAAAATATTTCTTACGGTTGGGGGAGAGTAAAAAATTTGGGGGGGTTGTCGGGGAAATTTTTTTTTCTTGAACTTAAACAGGGCTCATTAAAATGAGTTCTTTTTCATGATAGTGACACTACATTAATGAACTTGATTTTTGTTCTTTGATACGACAGGGACGCAAAATATGAGTTATTTTTTTAGGATAGTGACAAAACATGAACAAACACTATTTTGTTTTTTTGACACGACAGGGGGGCATTAATATGAGTTCTTAGGTATGCCAACAGGGCTGGAGATTGGTACATATATAGTATGTGCATCCTTGCAGAGATAGGTAAGTATATAGTATGCACACCGGGGCGGCGATAGGTATGTTTATAGTAGTACATATGGGTGGCGATAGGTAAGTATATAGTATGCGCACCGGGGCAGCAATAAGTACGTATATAGCATGTGCACCGGGGCGGTGATAGGTATATATTTTGCATGCGCTCTGTGGCGGCGATCAGTACGTATATAGCATGCGCACCGGGACGGCGATAGGTACATATATAGTACGCGCACCGGGGCGGCGATAGGTATGTATTTAGCATTCGCACCGGGGTGGCGATATGTACATGTTTAGTATTCGCACTGGGGCAGCGATAGGTACTTATGTAGTATGCACACCGGCGCGGCAGTGGGTACTTATGTAGTATGCACACCGGGGCAGCAATAGGTACTTATATAGTATCTGCACCGGGGCGGCAATAGGTACATATTTAGCATTCGCACAGGGACGGCGATAGGTACGTATTTAGCATTCGCACCGGGGCGGCGCTAGTTACGTATTTAGCATTCACACCGGGGCGGCGATAGGTACTTATATAGTATCTGCACCGGGGCAGCGATAGGTACGTATATAGTATGCACACTGGGGCGGAAATAGGTACGTATATAGTATGCGCACCGGGGCGGCGATAGGTACGTATATAGTATGCACCCCGGGGCGGAGATATGTACCTATATACGTTTGCCCTGCGCAACGTAAAAGGAATGGTGGGGAAGAAACAGCTTTCAAAAAAGGTAAAATGAGAAAGTAGCGGTGAAATGGGGCGACCAGAGAAGAGAAAAATAGAAAGATAAAGAGACGGCTATAGAGAGAGGGGGAGAAATAGAAGTTTGAATATAAAAATGTTACACACGCGATTTTTCTGCTATTTTATATTTTGATGACCTCGAGCAACGCCGGGTAGCCCTGCTAGTCTAAAATAAATTTCGCCCGTATAACCGATCTATACAAGAGCCCCATCTTTAAATGTACAAACATCAACACGGACGGCAAAATTAAAACGCAATTTATTTTTTGTTTTACCAAAAAACATCGCGATTAAATGTTCGTTATAATCGGTAAGAAAATTACTTGACAGAATGGGGGACAATTTTTTGATTATTTATTTAAATGAAAACAAAGCAGCATTATCGAATATATAAATAAATAAATTTTGAAGCAAGAGAAAAGGTATTTATTTGCATTTTTCATGTACCTGGGGGGGGGGGGCTATGGAGAATCCCCCCCCCCTCTAAAAAATCCCAGTGGTTCCAGGTTGTAAAAGCACACGTAATTACCTGAAAAAGTAGACCCCCCCCCTCTAATAAAATAATGTTAATTTTTACATCTCTGTCCATCCGTAGATGCATTTGATTTTTTATAAGTCAAACGTAGTTATCTCCCTTGGATTTTGAAAAAGTTATCTCCCTCTAATATTGCAATGTCTCCATAAGCGCCTCCATAATAATTTCATTCTAAATTTGAATTTGACTTTATAGCCGGTGTAACCAAACTTAAAATGCCTCTTTCAAATATAGAATGTCGTTTCCGCTAATTTTACGAAGAAATTAGAGATTTCAGTCACACCGGTTATAAAGTAAGTTTCCATTTTAGAAGTGAAGTCCCCACGGGTGGATGATTTTTTTTTTTTTTTTAAATATTCGTCCTCTAAACGTGACAATCCAGGTTTTGGTACTTTCTACAGAATTTGAACCGAACTAAACCTAAAACTTATGTTAAAAAAAAAAGTTCGGTTCAAATTCTGTATACGTACCCAGTTTTGTTTTTACTGTTGGTGTTTTAAGTAATAAATATTAACGGATCTTTTTAAGAAGCTCCCCGCCACTAAATAAAGCCCCGCCATTCAAGGGAGAAAACTTTTCAGCCACTTTTGCTTAAAAAAAAAATAACAAAATAAGAATGTATAAGGCATGTTTTTTTTTTTTTATTGAGGGGGGATAAAATTGTGTTATCGTGGACCAGGGTTGTGAGTCTTAGAAAATTCATAAGGAAAGGTGCACATAAACACGTGTGAAAAGGGTTAACGTGTAAAGTTGTCTCCCTTGGCGGTGGGGTTATTCTTAGCGGCCGATTAACTTTAGCACTAGTGGCGGGGATCTTATTAAAAAGATCCAGATTGACTGTTATTGTTGTGTTTTTAAATCACTGAAAAAATTGTCTTACCTCGGAATGGAAGATTGTTCCATGTTTTTGTTTTACTTACAAAAAAAAAAGAAAAAAGTCTTACCAAACCCCAAAAAAAGAAAACCTTACTAGGGTTATCTCCCCTTTTTATAAAGATTTCATAAAGTAAAACTATAAAAAAAAAAACTCTCTTCTGTTGACAATAATAAGCTGATTTCACATTAAACAAAAACTTGCACCTGTTTTTGTCGAAACACGATTTTTCAAGGCAGCAAGCGGCATTTGAAGAAGTTTATGTGGTAAATCAGAATTTTTTCGCTCAAAATGGCAGCGACTGTGACGTTAATATGTTGTCTGCGATTTACAGCCGGATCCCCAAAAAGTTTGTCACCTCGTTTACAGAAAACAACTTACTATTAGAAAATCTTTCTTTTTAAAAATTTTACTGTGAAAATAAAATCAGTGTTTTTTTTTTTTAATAAATGGATCCGAAATATAACCAACATTAATTCACAATTTAACAAACAATAAGTTTTTTTGTTTTTTTTTATTACTGTTTTTTGAATTAAAAAAAAAACCACGGCCAAAAAAATTTGGGTGCTTATCGAGATGAGAGGAAAATTTGTAAGAAAGAGTATGTTATCCCCTATCCTATATTTAACTCACGAAATGAAATAAAGAAACCTTTTTACAGCAACAACAAAAGGGGTATATTCGGATAAAAGGTTACCTATACCGTTTGGTATAGGTGGAAGAAATTTGGACAGTGTCCGAAGGAAGAAGAGGAAAATAAGTTCTTAGGGCTCAGCAAATATCTTCAGGCGAAGATAGTAGGTGCTGTGAGCGTCCAGTGGACAGGGAGGCAGGAGAGAGAACGTGTTTCCTCGTTGTTTGCCAGAGTCTGTCTGAGGTGATCCTTCTTGGCTGGTGCCAGGGAACATTCCATTCATCGTCTGCAATATCCTAAGGGAGCTCAAGTAGGCCCTTATGGAACTTATGATATCAATGCGCCCTGCGAGCTGATTGGCCAAACCAGCTCATAGGGATACTGATACGCATTACAAAGTAAATCTAATTTATGACTGCTACATCACCCCCTGCTTAGGCTGAAAGCCGACAGGAAGAAAAGGAAGTGTAGCAGTGGGAAAGAACAAATTACAAAATTCGTCGATTCAGAATTTAAAAAAAAGTTTTTTGCTTTGCAGGGACAAAAAGTATTTTTAGGAAAAATGTTTTTCTTTTATGTGAAAAGTATTGTTTTTTGAAAAATGCTTTTTCTTTTTGGTGAAAAATATTTTTTGGAAAAAGTTTGTCTTTAGTGGAAAAAAAAAGTTTTTTCTTTGAAAAGTAGTTTTTTGAAAAATTATCTTTCCTGTGAAAAGTAGTTTTTTCGAAAAACAGTAATTGCATAATAGAGTACAAGGACTAAAAAAAAAAGAAGCTCATTCTATATATATAGTTTTACAGTTTTTGGGGCCAATGTACTCGCCGACCACTACGTGTGATAGTGACATAATTGTCTTTAGGGGTTTCCAACAGTACAGGTGTAGTTACAGCTGTTTGATGCACAGTAGGGGGAATATGAGGCTCAGGTGTTTCTGTGTTTAGAAAGGCTCTTTTCACCCTGTAAATGGATACAGTGTCTTTTTTGCCACCAATGTCAAGGGTGAAAAGCATGTGATAAGGACCAGTATAAGGAGGAGTAAGAGGGGCTTTCATGGAGTCTTTTCTAACAAAAACATGAGTCCATGACGAAATGTCTTTCGGGACTGAAGATTTAATGGTCCGTTGCTTAGGGTGCATAGGTGGGAGCTCGTAGTCTGTTTATGTATATCGGGGTCAGCATCTGACCCGGCAACCATAGAGGTAGTCCATAAACAAGTTCGTCTGGAAAGTATCCATAGTCCTCTTTGATTGCAGCACGACAACCAAGAAGGACAATAGGTGCGTACTCGCTCCATTGCTGCTGGTCAGGATAAGCACGCAACACGGCTTTCCATTGGCGATGGAAGCGTTCTATAATCCCGTTGGAAGCTGGATGATAGCTGGTCGTACGGGTACGTTTAATCACTAAAATTCTGGAAAGTTCCTGGAATAGGTGGGATTCAAACTGTCCATCACGGTCGGTGGTAATAGTAATGGGAACTCTGTAACGCGATATCCAGCCCGATATAAGGGCTTGCACTGCGGATTCAGCCGAAATGTTTTTTAGGGAAATGACTTCAGGCCACCATGAAAAGCGGTCTATACAGGTCAGGACATAAATAAATCTCTGACTGACCGGCTATGGTCCAACCAGATCAATGTGAATATGGCTGAACCGAGGGTCTGGAGTGCTGAATGTTCCAAACGATGCATGGATATGCTTGTACACCTTTGACTTTTGGCAGGATACGCAGAAACGTGTCCAGGCAGTGATGTTGCGCCTCATATTCGGCCAGAAAAATCTAGCTGAAATCACCTTCACTGTGGCTTTGAGTCCAGGTTGCGCCAAGTTGTGAAGCGTATCAAAGACAACTTTACGATGAGTCACGAGGGCAGAGTTAAACATAAGGTTGGGATTTTTAATTTGAGATAAATCCAGCTCTCTAAAAAGGGGCACTCTAGATTGGGTCAAAAATGAAAAATGCCACAGCCTAGAAAGATCTTCACTGACCAAAGGGCACAAAAGATAAAGTGTAGTATCGAAACAGATACAACACTTTGCTCATAGCCAAAAGATCAAGCTCTTTATTTGTCTCCCTTTTTTTTCTCCTTGTATGCTCCAAAAGAGAGTGGATCTTATACAAGATGGAGGTCTATAAATAGTGTAACCAATCCATTCTTTACATCTTTGTAGGATTTGCTCCTTTATTGGTCGCTGCGTTGTTCTCTGTCCAGTCCACTGTTGCTGGTAGTGATTGACCAGGAACATTCTGAAGATCTTCGGAAAGCAAGTGTTGATACGAGTCTGGAGCTTCCATCGAGCAGAGGCAGTTGTTCTTCACATCTCTTCCGCATATAGAACAACCGGTTTTTCCATCGCGTTTGTGGATAACTCTAAGGCTCGACAGATATTTTTAACGAGTTGAAGGCACCCCAAAATTTAGAAATCCGCGCTTTTACATGTGTCCGCCCCTCGCAAGGGGGAAACCGATGGATAATACCTCCATACCCTGAAATCATTATGACTATACTATTAATGAGATTTAGACCATTCGTAGAAGACAATATTATATTAGATAAAAAAAAACTGTTGTATTAACTAGACTAGACTAGAGCCTTAAACATTCCTATGCCCATTAATCTAAGGAGAGAAATAGTCCCAAATAACACCAAGATCAAACCCCTGCCCCATCGCCGCAATGTTGCATCTTTGTGCTTTGTTTACAAGTACTTTAATGGATTGTGCTCCGATGAATTTGTAGCACTGGTGCCTCTTCGACGTAAATTTTCCCGACCGACCCGACAATCAGCAAAATAACACCCTCTTAACTGTAGAGGACCCCAGATACCAGAAGGCTTTCTACTCTAACTGTAGTCTTTGGAATTCCCTACCTGTTCCCTGTTTCCCTGACTGTACTAATATGCAGAAATATAAATGTAATGTGAATAGACATCTCGCTGCACAATTCTCCACTTAAGATATCCCTGTAGGTATTGTCCCCAATTCAAAGTAGCCCCTTTATAGCTCAGTGGCAAGGTGCCTTGTTTGTGACCAAATTACTGTTTTTTTTTTTTTGTTTTTTTGTTTTTTCACTTTTATAGTGAAAAAACAAAAAAAAAACAACAAAAAAAACAGTAATTTGGTCACAACTTATTGCGTTATTGTTTTCCCCGAAAAGGATTTTGAAATACAAGTGAAAATGAAGTTGATCACCTAATAGATCTTGAGACGTAATTCATCCAACTGTATGAAGATATTATAAACTTAAAGAAAGAGGCAAAATGCCTTCAAAGAACAATGTGTTAGATGCAGATATTTTTTATAAAAATCAAAATAAAAATCAAAACAATATTTTTTTTTTCTTCTTCATCTGGACTTTTTTAAAATCTAATATTTCCCTTGATATAACAGGCCTCGTCAGAGCTTTAGACAAATAAAAGGTATGAACCTTATTTCTTTTTTCGTAACAATCCTTCCTGGTCTTGTAGAAGTCACGTCCGATGTTGTGTGATATTATAGTATATTAGTAGCATACTGGCGGAACCCCAGGGAAATTCCACTGTGCATTCTACATAAATTTGTATAATTTACTGTTAATAATGATATTCCACTTGAAATAATAAATAGTCCTCAGGATTAATACTATTCTTTTTAGAATACCCATTTCTTCTTCCGTAAAAATAATTGTCATTTTCAGCTAACTATTCGTTAAATTAATAAAACAAATATCTATCTTATTTATTTAAAATTGTAGCAATTAATTTTTTTAAAACAATAAATAAAATATTCTGTTTTCTTACCGTAAACATAATTGTTAGTTAAATACTCTTCAAATAAATAAATGGCTAAAGTCGAAATTGTTTACCTTAGCGAGTACGAATTTTTATCGTTTTTACTGGCGATAAAGGCATAGCTTTTTTTCTTAGGATTTTTCCACTTCCTAAGCGGTAAAGAACGACGTCATATTATGGCTAAAAAATCGTATATATTTCGGCCAGATGTGTGTTGTTTTACTGCATATAGTAATATCGTAGGTTCCATCCTTGCCCAGGTTAACCATGCTGATGACGGCTGATAGCTAGAAACATGTATCAATTGATTCATTTTATTTGTACGTAAAAATGAATATGTATATATATATATATATATATATATATATATATAAATTAAAAAAATAATTACACGTGTTATTAAAAAGGGCGACTTAATGCAATGTTTTTTTACCGCTTAGGAAGTGGAAAATACTTAGAAAAAAAGCTATGCTTCTATCGCTAGTAAAAGCTATAACAAAAAAACTATATATATATAGACATATATATATAGTAATCCAGGTAGGGTAAAAATCCACAGGGTAGAAATCCAAAGGGAATCAAACCGGGCTTATAAAAGAGTGCTCAATAAAATATAGAGCTGTATTGTGAATGCTTTTATTCAAACATGCACAAGGTCTGCTACTGGCATGTCGATGTTATCGATCTACAGCTCTCAAGAGCTGATGTCTCATCAGGCAGAAAATTAAGGTGAAGTTAAAACTTATGCCATTTGAATTCCATCGCCAGCCCGATGAGTTGGTCGCTATTTGCACCAATGAAACAAAACTTGTTTTGTCGCAACTAATGGAATAAAATCAAAAAATATATATTTTGCTCTGAATTTTCATTGAGCACTCTCATAAACCCGGTTTCAACTTCCTTCGGATTCATACCCCCTGGATATTTGTAACAAGTTAATTATATATATATATATATATATATATATATATATATATATATATATGTGTGTGTTTTTGTAGGTACATCATTTTAAAATAAACTTTCATAATTTTGACGAAGTGGCCATAATTACTGAGAACAAGGATAAGTGATAGTCGGTAGGCGAGATGTGTCGCGAATATAGTGAGTAAGAAGGAATTTAATAGCCGAATGTGTTAAGCCACTGCATATATATATATATATATATATATATATATATATATATATATATATATATATATATATATATATTAAGTGTAATATTTTTGAAAATCAACACATGATGCAATTTAAATAAAAAAAATCATTTATTTAATTTTTTTTTTCAAGCTTTCGTTGTAAAAAAAACTTTGTCAGGCGAGACTGTCTTATAGTTTTTTTTTCATTTCTTCTTCTTCTTCCTCATTTTGATGGTATTAACCCTGAGGGGTCGAATCACGGTAGAGGCAGAAAAGCACGTCAAGTTGTAAAAGACGTTAGGATAAGTAGATCCGGTCGATGTTATGCGCAGATTGGCGCTTTTTGAATAAGGAAATTGACAACATCTTTGAAGCACGCATGAGAATGTATTTAAGTGAAATATTTTTGAAAATCAACACATGGTGCAATTAAAATGAAAAAAAAAATCATTTATTTAATTGCCAAAAAAAAAAAAAAATTAAATACATTTTTTGATACTGTCCTTTATCTGTTCTGTTCTCGCTCAGTGGATGAGAAATCCTTCTAGACTGGAGCAATTTAAATTTTTGTCCTAATCCACAGTGTCACTTTTTGAGAAGCTGGATTTTTACTACATTAAACACCGACATTGTATCTAAATCTACGCTCGTGGGGAATGAAATAAATAAGGACAGCCTAGTTTGTTCAAGAAATGTGTTTTTGTTTTTCAGATAAAAAATATTAAGTGTTGTTGAAATACTCAACAATTCGTCGAAGATATTGTTTCGTTCGACTTTTACAAATTATATGAAACTAATGTGAGTATACTGTAAAAAGTCAAAATTGAATATTTTGAGAACTATTTTTTGCCATTAATTATTGAAATAACCCATTAAAACCGTAGTTTACACGAGTTAAATTATTGAAGCAAAATGTAGCTTGAGTATTTTAACTCGTATAAAACTACGGTTTTAATGGGTTATTTCGATAATTAATGGCAAAAAATAGTTCTCAAAATATTCAATTTTGACTTTTTACAGTATACTCGAAAACTTATAAACAAAATGTAATTCATGATATAGTACAGTACCTCGGCCGACATGAATTTGATGGGTTAGAACCCCCTTTCAGAATGGGTTAGAACCCCTTTCAGATGGGTTAGAACCCCTTTCGGATGGGTTAGAACCCCCTTTCAGAATGGGTTAGAACCCCCTTTCAGATGGATTAGAACCCCCTTTCAGAATGGGTTAGAACCCCCTTTCAGAATGGGTTAGAACCCCTTTCAGATGGGTTAGAACCCCTTTCAGATGGGTTAGAACCCCCTTTCAGAATGGGTTAGAACCCCCTTTCAGATGGATTAGAACCCCCTTTCAGAATGGGTTAGAACCCCCTTTCAGAATGGGTTAGAACCCCTTTCAGATGGGTTAGAACCCCTTTCAGAATGGGTTAGAACCCCCTTTCAGATGGGTTAGAACCCCCTTTCAGATGGATTAGAACCCCCTTTCAGAATGGGTTAGAACCCCTTTAAGATGGGTTAGAACACCCTTTCAGATGGGTTAGAACCCCCTTTCAGATGGATTAGAACCCCCTTTCAGAATGGGTTAGAACCCCCTTTCAGAATGGGTTAGAACCCCTTTCAGATGGGTTAGAACCCCCTTTCAGAATGGGTTAGAACCCCCTTTCAGAATGGGTTAGAACCCCTTTCAGATGGGTTAGAACCCCTTTCAGAATGGGTTAGAACCCCCTTTCAGATGGATTAGAACCCCCTTTCAGAATGGGTTAGAACCCCTTTCAGATGGGTTAGAACACCCTTTCAGATGGGTTAGAACCCCCTTTCAGATGGATTAGAACCCACTTTCAGATGGATTAGAACCCCCTTTCAGATGGATTAGAACCCCCCTTTCAGAATGCAATTTTCTCAAACCAATAAAAGTGAAATGTTAACATCCAAAATTATACAGTGTGTCGCAAAAGTCACGCATTAGTTTGAATCAGTAACAACTGATTCAAACTAATGCGTGACTTTTGCAGGATTGTTTGGCGAGCGCTTAATTAGCAGATTTTCTGATTTTAACAGGCCTTAACGTTCACCGGATTTAATAGCCCCAGACTTTTTCCTTTGGGGTTATCTTAAGGAAAGGGTATATGTGAACAAGCCTACAACGTTTCAAGAGCTTAAAAACAATATCAGACATGAAATCCAAGAACTAGAGCCAGTTATTCTAAGGAGTGTGATGGAAAATGCCCTAACTAGAGCCCGTCTTTGTGAGGCCGAAAATGGTGGCCATTTAAAGGATATTACTTTAAAAAACTACTGCAACAAAATTACCAAGTAAATGTATTATTTATCAGAAAAGCCTACAAACAAACCGATGCGCGACTTTTGCGCCACCCTGTATATGCTGACCGACTGAAAATCTTGCCGCCATTAAAAGAGCCCACATGTTATATCTCTGGGACTGTTATAGCCTTGGCTGCAATGGATTAACCCTGACGCCTCATCGAAAAAAACCCCAAAAAAACCCTACCGATTCGGTTATTATAAAGGATTTCCGTCGCACGTGATAATACGACCGAGAAATTAATCGTTTTTGTTCCGCAAAAGAATCGTTCCGATTTATTTGGTCTTCCGTAAGTTCGTGCGACGCGTACTTGTCAGCCATTTTTATTTTCAACAATTGCTTGTCAGCCATTTTTATTTTCAACAATTGCTTGTCAGCCATTTTTATTTTCAAAAATTGCTTGTCAGCCATTTTTATTTTCAAAAATTGCTTGTCAGCCATTTTTATTTTCAAAAATTGCTTGCGATGCTCCAGAACTATCGCCTAACTAACGCTTATCTTTTCCACCATGTCTCGAACGCATTGATCTGCGTCTGTTGAATATTTTTTATAATACGTTTGTATGTCAGAATCTGGCGTAGTACAACAGCTCCTTTGTTGATCCAGCGAACGACATCGCTTGCTAACGGGACGATATGTCGTTTCTCGATCCGGGCGACGTCGAGTGGTCTTGCCAGTCGGTCCCGGCTTTAATCTCTCCCTTTCGGCTGACACAGCAGTAAACCCAATTCGGGAATTACATTTCCCTTTCTTCTTGCTGTCTCTTCTCTTTCTGCTTTCAATGTCTGCACCCTAGCTGCTATTGTTAGCAGCTGACCCGTCGCCGCCGCCACCACTCTCTGCAGACGCTTTGTCATTGTCACAATTTCGTGCCGGCGGTTTCTCTGTAACTGAAATCAATCTATACATAACAAAATATAACAAGTCTTTTCCTGTAGTTCCGAGCCATTTATTTTAATTTATTAGCTTGTCGACACCGAAGCAAGTTCGTTGAAACAGAGAGAGAGAGAAGCTTACGCTAGTTAATTAACTAATTACCCAATCACTTGCAAGGGAAGGAGGACGGGGACATCGTCTGGCTCTCATTTTTGGGGATCTGAATTCCTCTTTCTTATTTAATCGCTACATGGCTAAGGCGACTTGACTAGTCGGCTTCCCGTCAAGAACTGAAATCTCACTGCAGTTTTCTCACCGGGAAAACTGTGACGTCACAAAATCTCGTGATCAACGCGCAGGTGCGACCCAACCCTCGATCCGAGGTCTCATCAACTGTCACCGCGAATCGTGAGAAAACATCGTACCAAAGTTGTACGAGATGACTCCGTTACAAATCGCGCAAGTTAAGCGATCTCTCTGTACGTCCATCATCACATGCGTCCCATTATATAACACGTCTACCTGCGCTTCCAATTTGCTATTTTCAACTGCAGACGACCCATCTTCAGTTTCAAGTTTATTATCTCCAGGACGGATTTAAAAAAATATATTAACAGTGCATCTGTGGAACATGTTACTATATGTTTCTTTCCCGACTACAACACGGTCTCCATATCCAATGTCAACAAATAATACTGCCCACATAAATAAGCACATCTTGTTCATCCCCTTCATCATTTTCAATCCTCTCATAATATTCTTCATCATTCAAAGGACAATATATCCATCTGATTAACCTTTATCATAAAAAACCTTGATGAGTAACGCGTCTTCGTTGTTGACCGTCTCCTAGTGGAAAGCTTTAGTTGATATTGGGAGCAACCCGTGATGCTTGATAACTAATTCTTAACGCATACAATTAAATGGTTTGCGTTCGTTACCTTTTACTGAATTTACGATAAGATAATATTAAACTACATCTGATAACAGACGAATGTAGAGAGAATTAGTGACCCTAAACTTATATATATAAAACTAAGACATTCAAATAAAACAACATTAAAACTAAAGTGTCTAATTTTGATGGTACAAAAGTGACAGTATTTTCCTACAATCCTAACAAAAAAAAACACGTCCATTTTGTGATCTTTAAGGATAATTCATAAATTTGGTTCATTTATTGCATTGGATGGTTTGTTTGGTTGGTTGGTTCGGTTGGTTGGGGTTTAACAACATATCGATCTTGTAAGGTTATTTAATGGCATGAAAGGTTATTTATCGGATATTCTTATGTGTTCCCTGAGACGAAATTCACCTACATTGACGTTTTTTTTTTTGTTTTTTTTTTTTTGTAAAACTTAATTATGTTCTACAAAACCCAAAACAAAAACAACAGCCCCTCTCCCTTCCTCCCTCCCCTTTTTTATTTTTATTTTTCCTACCCTACTCCCGGTCCTGGATATGACCTTAAACTACATCCGATGGTGAGATCCGGCTTACGGACTTTGGGGAATGTGGAGCCTCCTCTTAATTACCATTGCTCCCAGGTCCACCCTGACGCGGAGTGGTAGCACCTGTTAGGGTCCCAACTATGGGTTAAATAGAAACAGATATTAAAAGGGGAAAGAAACAAAAAAAAGAAAACAAGACCAGATTCGGCATTAAATAACCCAAAAAGGGTTGATATGCCGTAAAACAAAACTACCAAACCTACCATTCTTATGTGTAGGTTATTTGCTGTAGAACTGTGTCGTATGTTTTTTTCTATTTTTTTTTATTGCATTGAGATTAAAACGCTAAATTCATATAAAAAATAGAAGAACAATGACTTCCTTATAAACTGATCAGATGTATGCGAACGCTGTCCTAAGGTTAACTAATTTGTATTTTTCTTTGCCAAAGGACATCGCATTAATTCACAATTCGTTTTTATTGTTTTCTACTTGATTGTTTCAATTTTATTATAACACATCGTTCTATTTTTATTTCGTGTCTAAAAACTTACACTTTTGGGTGAAAAGATTCTTTATAGAGTTTTCCAGTCAATTAATTTCTTCATTGTAAATTTAAAACAAACCTACACTCAACACACACACATGGCAGCCAAGCAATCATGTCACAGGATATCTCCTCCTCACACGCACATAAAATTCCGCCATAATGCATTTATTAAAGAATTAAATGTCTGACTTTTTTTAAAAACAATTTTTTAAAAAGTCAGACATTTTTATTTTGTTATATTGTAAAAAGCGAAGCCCTTTCCCCGAAATAAAAACATACTCATACACTGCAGCCAAGCAAACAAGTCAATGACTACCCTCCAATAACTTTTTCTAAATATTTTTTTTATATCGTGGATAAAGGCTTAGTGCTTTGGGAGTAAGCACTACGATGGTGACCATTTGGATGGAGCTGCAATTTCCCACATTTAAAAGCCTTGCGCCTGACTCCTATTACATTCGTAGGGAGATACTTAAAAATCGGCAACGTGTTGTCTCATCAAAAATGTCGCTGCATCAGTTAGTGTGAAAATGTGTGTCCTAAATCATATTTGATCTAAGCTGAATTTGACAAATGTTTAAGAAATCGAAGGGTCGTAGTACATTCGAAAGGTCAAAGGTGAACCTGTCACACGGAACTTGCGAATTAAGAGCATCAGTGACTTTCTCTTTATTATATTATGAGGGGCCCTGTATGCCTAAAAGCGTGTAGGTCCACTAGTTTTGATTGTGAGAGGGGTGAACTTTGTTCGAGTTAAGTGCAGGTCGAAATGACATCCATTTTGGGACAAATAGATTTGTTCTCAGAATGAGCAATCCCAAGAAATCATTACAACTGATGAAACCTGGCCGATATCAAAAGTTGAGGTTCAATAAAGGTCAGGCCAGCTCTGGTTATGATTTATGTGACAGGACAAAGGACGGTGACGTCACTTGTTGTTGTCGAAAACGGGAAATGAGATCAGTCCGTCATGGGAGCTCGAAGTGACGAGATCGTCGTGAGAGAAAGCGGACGAAATTGTCCAAAGATGTAGACAAATAAGTTAAGACTGCGTCTCTAAAAATGAGACAGAAGATCGACATCTCGCCCCGTCTACAGAATTTATAAGTTAGCAGATAAGACAAGAAGAAAAGAAGAAGCAACATTAGATGACCAC
The DNA here is from genome assembly GCA_963556195.1 of Sepiola atlantica. NCBI lineage: Eukaryota > Metazoa > Mollusca > Cephalopoda > Sepiida > Sepiolidae > Sepiola > Sepiola atlantica. Next base: position 19,667,731 of record OY744536.1, on the reverse strand, counting down.
TCTCTCCCGAGTAAAAGAATATTCAGACCAATAAATCGTTCACGACCCTCTAGAAACGTCCTCGGAGTTCTTTCTTTCCCGTTGGGAGAGTTTTCCGTTTCAGGGGACCGATGCTCCACGCCAGCAAACAGGAGGCTACTAGACGAAGGAAGAAAAACCCACGGCAGAACTATCAACGATGAAGAGATCCGACCAAGGTAATTAATTGGGACCGGTATGTAACATCTTTACCTTCCTTTCTTCATCATGCATATTCTGTCCTTTTCCTTCTCTTTCAGACCTTTAACTTCCTTTCTCTTTCTCTCTATCTCTCTTTCTCGATTTTATCACAACGAGAGGGAGTTTTCAGTTTAGGTTTCGATTTCGTCCACCAGGGGTCGTGACGCTCGCCAACTCGACTTTCGAGTTTTGCATCGTGTTTTTTTTTTCTAAATGTAAGAAATTATATTTTTCTATATACAAAGTATGGTTGTCGCTCCTTTCACGCAGCGTTCAATCTCAACTGATGGTCTCAGCCATATAATTAATTATCTGGAGAGAATTAATGACGCCTAAACCCAGCCAAAACAACGGACGGGATTGACCACTTCATTGAAGAGAATGTGCTTATCGTTTGTTGTTAGCTGGGATACCGTGTCAGGACGTTAGCAGCACTTCTAAAGAGGTCTCCACCGCGCGGACCACCCCATTACACTCCCGCGACCAATGATAGTTTCACGGAGAATATTTCCGGCCCATTTATATCTGCAGATTGTGATTCTTGGTTTTGTCAATTTTCCAGGAGAACATGGATCTTTCTATAAAGTTATTCAGAAATTCCTGCCGATTTTTAGTAGTTCATGTCTCGGCACGTCAGTATACGTCAATTTTTTTACAGATATACAGTGTAACCCGGATATAAGAGAGCTGTCGGGACCGGAGAATAAGTCTCTTATATCCGGGTTTCTCTTATATCCGGGTAGGGTCTATTTTGTTTATGTAAGTATGGAAACACCACATATAACGCTTTTTACGCACAGAACACTAGTTTATTTAACAGTTATAGACATAAAAATACTTTTCAATCAGTTTTCACAAATAATTCAGTCAAAAATTACTTTTTCTTAAAAAAGGCAGTCATTTTTTATTGTACAGAAATCTCTTTGTTAAACCTGGATATAAGAGAGCTGTCGGGACCGGAGAATACGTCTCTTATACCCGGGTTCGCCTTCTAACAACAACAAAAAAAAGAAACCTTTTTTATGAATATTTTACGGATATTGCTATAGAAAGCCTCACCAATGAGGTGAGAAAATTTAGCAACGTCTTTGACTGATTTACGACATCACACTGTCACTCAAAACGAACTCTCTTATATTAGGGAGGACAGGACCGGAGAAGAAGTATCTTATAGCTGGGTTTCTCTTATATCCGGGTCTCTTAGATCCGGGTCTAATTTATAGACATGAACACAGCCTGTAATTTGGGACCAGAGACAATGTCTTTTATATTCGGGTTTCTCTTATATCCGGGTCTCTTATATCCGGGTCTAATTTATAGACATTAACACAGGCTGTAATTTGGGACCAGAGACAATGTCTTTTATATTCGGGTTTCTCTTATATCCGGGTCTCTTATATCCGGGTCTAATTTATAGACATTAACACAGGCTGTAATTTGGGACCAGAGACAATGTCTTTTATATTCGGGTTTCTCTTATATCCGGGTCTCTTATATCCGGGTCTAATTTATAGACATTAACACAGGCTGTAATTTGGGACCAGAGACAATGTCTCTTATATTCGGGTTTCTCTTATATCCGGTGCTCTTATATCCGGGTTACACTGTAATATATTCACATTTACGGTTAGAGCATACTTCAGATTATCTTTTGAGAAAGAAAGTTAAAAAAATTTTGCTAGTTTCGGAGCTCTTTTAAAATGGAAGATTGTAAGACTTATTTAAGGCGCTTAATGCTTTTCTATTGCCATAAAGGCAAAAATGCTTCTCAAACAGCAAACATATTTGTTAGTTAAATCTCAACTGATTTGTAAGATTATTGTCTTTCTTACAACTAAAATTTTATTTATTTTTCTATATAAGGTTACAACATGTGCAAACAATTTTTTTACAAACGAGTCACCACTTATCAAGGCCCACGGGCAACTCGAGGATAAGGGTCAGTGAGTTTGACGGATAAAATGATTATTTAAGGGGACGGCTCAACAAGAAATTGTTTGCATTTGAATTTGAAAATGGCACCGAGCGACGTTTAGTAGCCTTGCTAGTGTATTGTAGGGTTGGTTATTTTTTAACGATATGTTAACTTTAAAAACCTGTTTTAAATACTAATGAGTCATCGCTTATTAAGGCCCAAAGGCCACTCGAGGATAAAGGTTAATGCGTTTGTCAGTTAACGATGAACAACACTTTGAGAGAATTGGAAAGAATGGGTCATATGGTCAGAATTTGATTATTCCAGTGGACGGCTCGACAAGAATTTGTAAACATTGGACATAAAAACGACCATGTTGTACTCAGCTGGGAAGCAGCCCTGCGGTATTGTAATTGAAAAAGTGGACATTTTTTGTAAAAAACTTTGTTCACGGAAATTCTGTTTAGATTTAGGTCCACAGCGGAAGAAAGGAAAATTCTTAACATTGGTTGACGATAGACGATACTTTGTTGTTGTGAATGTTTTGCAGGTAGGAACTAGAAATAGGAGCTCAGTCGAGCACCTACCATAAATACAGTGAAGATGCTTTCGCTGATAGAACTGTACGGAAGTGGTTCACAAAGTTTAGTGCCGGATATTTCAGCCTTAATCATGGAGAAAGCCCAGGCATACCAACCTCTACAGATGACGACAAAATCAATACATTATTTGAGAATGACTCACATTAAAACCACACGAGAACTAGCAGAAAAGCATCACATATCAAGAGCAATCGTTCACGAGCATTTAATAAAAAAAACATTTAATGGCGTATATATTTGTTGACTTTTCACTTCCTTTAAAATTCGGCAAAGACTTTCCGGACAACCCGATAGTAAACAATAAAAATAATAAAAGAAAAGATTCTAAAAAGTAAAAACAAAAAAAAAAGTTTAATAAAGTAAATAGATGAATAAATAAATTAGATAAAAAAATAGATAAATAAAATATTAATAAAAAAAAAATGATAATAATAATAAAAAAAAAGTTTATTTTATTTTTGAATCTGGTTTGGAATTAAAAATTTAACCGGTATTTTCTGCGAGACTGCATCCTACGGCTTCCTTCATATGCACGCTTGAACTTGAGTTGAGCACGGTTCTGAAGAAGTAAGAGTTCCCGAAATATTAAAAAAAATATTATATCATACGAAATTTCCACCAGACCATCCTGATACAGGTATTACATAACATTGTATAGATAGACAGATATATATGTGTTTGTGAAAAAAAATAAATAAAAAATAAATAAATATATATATATATGTGTATGTATACATTGTATTAAGGGTGAAACTATTTAATTTTTTCCACCATTATATGCACTTGTGTCTATCCGTCACACCTCTGCATTGTATTGCCTTCTAAGTATCACATTTCTATATACCAATAAACAATGCTTCAAGCAAACTACATAAACCTCTTAAAAATAATAAAATAAAGGCAAAAAGATAAGAAACATCGAACGTTACTCATGCGCACGCCGTTTTGCGTGCGACCATTTTATTTGTAAATATTTTATTCTTATATTCTTATATTCCGTCATAGTTCGTATATTCTTATATTCCGTCATAGTTCGTATATTCTTATATTCCATCATAGTTGAGATTCTTGCAGCTGGGAGATCGTTTTTGTCTTTAGGGTATTCTCTTTTCGTAAATTTCATTTCGTAAATCTTTGGTATCACGGCTGTTGTAATGACCAATAAAATCTGAAAAGAAAAGAAAGGAAAATACTGACTTAATAAGACGAATCGACAAGTAAAAGAGACAATTATTTATTTATTTATTTATTTGCTAGCCGAGTTAGTCGGTTTGCCCGGACTGTGCGATTGCTCTTAATTTCACTACTTTAAATCAAGGTGACCACAACATCAAACATATAAAGTTATTTTGTGAGATGTTAAAAAGTTAGACCTAGGTCGCATTTAATCTGACATATGATTATGAATAGTTTATTTTAATTTGCTCTTGCTGTGCAACGTTGTTGACACTATAATAACGAACTTTGCTAAGTTAATTAAAAAAAATAATTATGTATTCCCTTCCGGAAAACTGGTAATATGAACACATTTTTCAATTATGACCGAAAAATAAAAAATCAGCAAGGGAATATTTCATATTTTTAATTGAAGTAAATAAAAGTGTTGTCTTTCTTACAACTAAAATTTTATTTATTTTTCTATATAAGGTTACAACATGTGTAAACAATTTTTTACAAACGAGTCACCACTTATCAAGGCCCACGGGCAACTCGAGGATAAGGGTCAGTGAGTTTGACGGATAAAGTGATTATTTAAGGGGACGGCTCAACAAGAAATTGTTTGCATTTGAATTTCAAAATGGCCCCGAGCGACGTTTAGTAGCCTTGCTAGTGTATTGTAGGGTTGGTTATTTTTTAACGATATGTTAACTTTAAAAACCTGTTTTAAATACTAATGAGTCATCGCTTATTAAGGCCCAAAGGCCACTCGAGGATAAAGGTCAATGCGTTTGTCAGTTAACGATGAACAACACTTTGAGAAGATTGGAAAGAATGGGTTATATGGTCAGAATTTGATTATTCCAGTGGACGGCTCGACAAGAATTTGTAAACATTGGACATAAAAAAAGACCACGTTGTACTCAGCTGGGAAGCATCCCCGCGGTATTGTAATTGAAAAAGTGGACATTTTTGTAAAAAAAAAACTTTGTTCACGGAAGTTCTGTTTAGTTTTAGGTCCACAGCGGAAGAAAGGAAAATTCTTAACATTGGTTGACGATAGACGATATTTTGTTGTGAATGTTTTTCAGGTAGGAACTAGAAATAGGAGCTCAGTCGAGCACCTACCATGAAAATAACGATAGAGTATTGATTTACTCCTTTCCAGGAGTTAGGCACAAGGCCAGTTTTTATCTTACTCCCACAAGTAAGATGTGACCCAAGGTCGGGTCGGGAAAGTGGGGTTTAAAAATTGTCTGGGCAGCCCCGTCGGAATTCCCCGGTAGGGGCGCCTCAGGCAGTAAGCAATAAACTTACTCCTCCCCAAAGAGGGGAGGCGAAGCCTGGGAGGGTGGACATCCTAGAACTGCACAGGACAGACCCATAGACCGGCGTAAATCAAGCCCCGAAGGCCAAGACAATACCAGTGTATGGGGTGCAGTATCCATCGGAACAGATACTACACTTTAACGTCTCTTCTCTGAGAAAGGGGCTACAGGGAAGAGAACAAATTATACCCCACTAGATTGCGAAGCCGATTTTGTACTCTGTCAAGACAGGAGAGAGTGCTACTAGCGGCACCTCCGCAGAAGTGGCAACAGTACTCGATCTCATGGCGTATCTTTATCTTGTACTGGCACAGAATTGTGTCAGGAGTGAGGTAGAAAGATCCGATCATTTTTCTTACGACCTTTGCAATGGCTTTGATGTAAGTCTTCCATTTCAGGTCTGGGGTGAAGGTCAATCCTAGGAGATTGTACTATTAAACCTATAAATGGACAGAATGAAGGCATTCATACCTTACTCAAGTGTTATTAGTTATGGTGAAAATATTTGGTACCCGGCCAACGCTGGGTAGATCTACGCGTAAATTATAATCGTGTGCGTTTCTCCAGCTGTCTTGAACATTCGCCCAGTGTAATGATACTAAATCAACAATGAAACCGACATGTAGTAAATGTAATATTTTTTTTTTTATTGTTTATTCTTTTCTTTTCTCACCGTTTTCTCTTCATTCTTTCTTCTGCTAGTTTCCTGTCAACACTCACTATTTTTGTTGTCTTAACGTCAATTATGTGTTACATTCTCTCTGCTGGTTTAACAATGATTAAACTGAGCTAATGTTCCGGGGGAATGGAAGTAAATTATAGGTTATTTCGGAAAATCTAACCTTTTAAAATAAATGCATTTAGGAACCTCCAAGCATTCGTTTATGAAAAACAAACTTTTTTAAAAAGTAGGTAAGCCCTTTATAAACCTTTTAGAAAACTGGGATCTATTGGGTCACCCATCTCGGGTTAGATTGTTTGAATTAGGAAAAAATGAGTTTTCAAAGCTAGTTAAATATAAAAACATAAAAAAAACAAAATTAGCCTCTTTCAGTCTGCTATATACAGGGTGTCCATAAAGTACGTGTGCAAATATTATAACTTTGTTTTAATTTGCAATAGAAATAATCTGTAAGATGATTAGAAAGAATTCAATCTATGTTGGAAATCAAGGGAGGCGCGAGAGCGCTCACTCCCTTAATAGACTTTACGAATGGCCTTCGCTGGAAATCTCATTTCTTTGATCAATCATAACTCAAAAAACAATAAACCAAATTAGTTAAAACTTTGCACAACATTTTTATTTGATAGGTTCTATAAGTGTGTAGAATTTCAGCATCATTAGTCAAGGCAACCCAGAGATCCAGAAAGTTCAATCATGAAATCATGTTATCTGTGTGTACGTACGTACGTACGTACGTACGTACGTAGGGAGGGAGTGAAAGTGATAGATAGAAGGTTAGTAAGAGATGGTCCATTTGGTGAGTTATTTTGGCTTATTAAAGCAATTAAAATTGAATTCTTAATTCTTCATGAACTGTAGTCAAAGGTGGGCACCTCTGCTAGCAATATAATTCGAAGAAAAGAAAAAAAAGAAAAGAAAGAAAGGAAAGAAAGAAAGAAAAAAAGAAAAAGAAGAAAGAAAGAAAAGAAAAGAAAGAAAAGAGAGAAAAAGAAGAAAAGAAACGAAAGAAAAAAGAAAATAAAGAAAAAAGAAAAGAAAGAAAAGAAAAGAAAGAAAAAGAAGAAAGAAAAGAAAAGAAAGAAAAAAAAGAAAAGAAAGAAAAGAAAGAAAAGAAGAAAGAAAAAAGAAAGAAAAGAACAGAAAGAAAAAGAAAGAAAAGAAAGAAAAAAAGAAAAGAAAGTAAGAAAGAAAAAAGAATAGAAAAGAAAGGAAAGAAAGAAAGAAAAAAGAAAAGAAAAGAAAGAAAAAAAGAAAAAAGAAAAGAAAAGAATAGAAAAAGAAAAAAGAAAAAAAAGAAGAACGAAAAAGAGAGAGGGAAACAATCAACTATTTAAAGGGGAGGGGGGATGAATAAACAGAATGTGGGGTGTGATTAATCCGCATTCGTGGAATTTGGTTCAATAAGATAAGGGAACAAAAAGTTTTTTTTTTATTTAAAAAAAAAAGAATTTCTTCTTTGGAATTTCCTCAATCTCTTCAAACAGAGCAGAACGAATCAAACGTTCGAGTTGAGAGCCAATTCGCCGCCAGTTGGCTCCCAGGGAGACCAAAAAACATGCACAAAAAACATATGGAATCAGATAAGACGCACACATACACGCATTGAAGAGTTCGAAACAAAATGCGATGCATCCAACTTCTGCAAATTAAGACTAGAAAAAGACTAAAATGACGAACAAAAAAAAACGTTTATTTTAATTATGAGAAATCAGTTAGAAACATTACATTATATACAACTCAGATATTTCGGCCTTAACATGCCCTCTTCAATGATATGTATGGCACTAGTTTTCCTTTTTTCTTTTCCTTTTTCCTTATTGTTGAGATCTAACAACGTAACCGCCGTCGTAGACACTCGACTACACCCGATGTTATTGGAGACTGTCTTTAAATGTCCTGATATTTGTAGTGAAAACGTTGACACGTGTGTTACAGTTATTAAATTTAATATTTCTACATTTGAAGCATCGGTTAATGAAATATGAAAAATCAGTTAGAAACGAAATCACGATGCAAGAGCATTTCTTTGAAAATTATTTTAATTGTAAATAAAAATGTTTTTTTTTTTTGATATAATTATTTACCCATTCAGCAGGAGGCTAGACACATGTTCATGTAAGGTTTTGTAGAAGTCAGCACAGTAGGTTAAGTGCACTCTGGTCTACAGAAATATTTGAGAAGCCCCGTCAGCATTCCCCGGTAGGAGCGGCACAGGCGATTATCAATGGACTAACGCCTTCTCAATAAGAATATAGAGCCTGGGAAGGTAGATTTCAAAGACAGAACCGAACCATACCTCAACCAGACAGAAAAAAAAAACACACTTTTGGACTGATTGTCGAAGATGTGTCTTCGACTAGTGTGTAATGGAGTTATGAAATGCAACACTTTGGGCAGTGATAACTAAACAATTATGAAAATAATAATTATCGGATTTGTGAATTTATGTGTGCGTGCGTGTGTGTGCGTGTGTGTGCGTGTGTGTGCGTGTGTGTGTGTATAGCTGGACATCAAGACAAGATGATAGGGTGTGCGTGTGTATTCTTATGTCGACAACTTTTGTTAAAGGAGTACTTGTTTAATTTTTTCTCTTTATTTTACAGCAGGGGCGGGCAACCTTTTCAGAGTGAGGGCCAGATGAGACTTTTGGAAGGAGATCGCGGGCCGGAGTGAGAAACGAAATCTCAGAATTACTATATTTTGTTTACATGAATAAATTGTAGAAAAATTGCATTGAACACTCTACAAATCTGATATTTTTTCTCAGGAGACTTCTGTATGTGATGTTATAAAAGGTGGCGACGAAGAGCCATTTTGGAATCATAAAAAATAATGATGTGGGAAGTAGCAAGTTGATCCAGCATTCGTTTTGACACACCTCACATAAGTTCTCTGTTTTATGTCGTGTATATAAGGCAGCAAGCATGACATCAACCTAACAATCTATGTAGTTATATAGTAATCAGTGGCGTGTAGGATAACCTGCCGATACACGGAACAAATTCCGATTATTACCCTCTAAGACTCAGGGCCGACAATACTGTACATTATTATGAGATAGGAAAATATTTTCAATTATATATAAAAAGGAGATTTGACATAAAATTAACGATTTATTCGGATTTAATATAAATTAAAGACAATTTTCGGTTCAAAGTCATCTTTTAAATTAGGGGTGGGACGTAATGGGTGAAAATTTCAGATTTATGAGAGTAGTATTTTTTTGTGTTCATTTATACATAAAGAAAACTAAACAATCAAACATTTTGAACATTTTGCAAAATTCAGAAGATGCAGGCCACTAGTTTTTGGCTATTTTACGTTCATGAAAACCCTTTCACAGCCTGAAAATGGTCCTAAATTAAAGTACTATATCAGATTTAACCATCTATATTCATTCATAGCTTTTGAGGATGTTTTAGGACCTGCAATGTCGCATGAAACCACTTTTTCACCGAAAAATGATGGATTTTGAGTCCCGTGAAGCCCTAACGGCTATTTTTGGCCTTCACCTTCTGAATTTTGCAAAATTTTCAAAATGTTTGATTGTTTAGTGTTATTTATGTATAAATGAACACAAAAAAATACTACTCGCATGAATCTGAAATTTTCACCCATTACGTCCCACCCCTATTTTCACCCATTACGTCCCACCCCTATTTTCACCCATTACGTCCCACCCCTAATTTAAATATGTAATGCATATAACACAAGTTTTTATAACACTCTAAGTCAACGTTGGGACATTGTACATTAGTTTGGATTATTTGGATTATTCGGACTACTGTTCTCATCTTGGATGTTATCCTAACAACGTTTAGGCCGATGAAACCTCCGACCTTCTTCAGGTGCGTCTTGTTGAACTCGGGAATCTGTACGGTATTTCTATTTATCTTCCCCCCACAAGGTAAGATGTGACACAAGGTCGAGAAAGTGGGGAAAAACCAGCGCCCGAGAATTTGAGCACTCTGGCTGTTTAAAAATTGCCTGGGTAGCCCCGTCGGCATTCCCCGGTAGGCAATAAACTAACCCCTTCTCAAAGGGTGAGAAGGCAAAGCCTGGGAGGGTGGAACTTCTAGAACTACACAGGACGGACAACCGATAGACCGGCGTAAATCCAGACCCGAAGGCCCGGACGATGCCGGTTTATTAGGCGGGGTAAAAACCCCTGGTTGAATCGGTACGGTATTTCGAATGGAACCCTTTATTTAATCCACGGGAATAGCCTGCTGCTATTGTTCCTTCAGCCATGGCCGGGTAGAAATCTTAAGTAATTCGTAATTGTATTCTTAGTGTAGCTAAGATTTCTTAGTTTCGTGATACTAAGAATACAATTGTTCATGAAAATAGCAGATAGATGAACAAAAGCTGTGTTCAAAGTTAGCGTCGCGTTTGCTCAGTCGATCAAAAACAACAATTCGTCGACGATTCAGATCGTTGGTTTCAACTGTTTCAACGCAACAACAACAAATTTTTTTTTTTTGCGTCAATATATTACAATGGATGAGACATGGATCTGTAAGGTGATGATAAGGAGATGAAAGCGGTTATCCTTTTATCTTCTCGTAAAGAAACGGAACAACGAAAAGTATTTCTGTAACTATAACAAAAAGTTTTTTTTTTATTAACTCAAGGTTACCTATACCGTTTGGTATAGGTAGAAGAGAGTGGGACGGTGTCCGTCTGAGGAAGAGGAAGAATATAAGAGTTCTTAGGGCTGCCCGTGGGGTTTCTTCAGGTGAAGATGGTAGTAGTTTTCGAGTGAGGCGACGGCGGCAGGAGAGAGAGCGTTTCCTCGTTCCTCGCTGGTGCTCTCAGCGATGTGTCCAAGCTGGTGCCAGGAGGTCGTCTGATCTTTTTCCTCGAACCCTAAGGGGACATAAATAGTCCCTCAGGGAACCAACGATATTACTGCGCCCTGTGATTTGATTGGACAAGCCAGCTCACAGGGACAGTGACTACGCATTCAAAAGTAGTCCCTATTGGTGACTGCTACATATCTACCAGTTTACTCCAGAGTCACATCAGCAGATAGCTGAGTGGACAACAGCAGGTCAAAACCGCCCAAAGAGGCAAACATCAGTAGGAAATATTTTGGCCTCTTTATTTTGAAATTCACAAAGTATTTTGTTCATTATTTTTAGAGAGGAAGAACCACCATTCGCAAATATGATATAACATTATTGATGCGTTTGAAGGAAGAAATTGCCCAAAACGGAGACAATTTATTTACTTCCCCAGGAGGTTAGGCACAAGGCCATTTTTATCTTACTCCCACAAGGTAGGATGTGACCCAACGTCGGGTCGGGAAAGTGGGACTTGAAAAGCCAGCGCCCGAGAAGGTGAGCACTCTGGCCATTAAAAATTGCCTGGGTAGCCCCGTTGGCATTCCCCGGTAGGGGCGCCGCAGGCAGTAAGCAATAAACTTACTCCTCCCCAAAGAGGGGAGGTAAAGTTTGGGAGGGTGGACCTCCTAGAACGGCACAGGACAAACCCACAGACCGGCGGAATCAAGCCCCGAAGAACAAGGCGACATCGGTCTATAGGTTGCAGTATCCATCGGAACAGATACTACACCTTCTTCCTAGCCAAAAGGCTCAAAACGGACAAAAATGAAGAAGAAAAAGTGATCTTTCACCAAGACACTGCACCATGTCACAAGTCGATTTAAACGATTGCAGATGGCAAAACTGCATAAATTGCATTTCGAATTGTTTCCACAACCACCCTATTCTCCAGATGTGGCATCCAGCGACTACTGGATTTTGGCAGACCTCAATAGAATGCTTAAGGAAAAGAGATTTGGTCTTAATGGAGAACAGATGTTGGAAACTGGGGCGTATTTTGAAACCAAAGACAAATCGTTCTACAAAAATAGGCATGGAGTTGTTAAAGAAGCGTCGGAATCAGTATATCAACCTAGGAGAAGACTATTTTATTTATCTTCCTCCCACAAAATAAGATGTGACACAAGGTCGGGAAAGTGGGATTTGAAAAGCCAGCGCCCGAGAAGTGAGCACTCTGGCCATTAAAAATTGCCTAGGCAGCCTCGTCGGCATTCCCCGGTAGGGGCGCCTCATGCAGTAAGCAATCAACTTACTCCTCCCCAAAGAGGGGAAGCAAAGCCTGGGAGGGTGGACCTCCGAGAACTGCACAGGACAGACCCATAGACCGCCGTAAATCAAGACCCGAAGGCCAAGACAATAACAGTCTATGGGGTGTAGTATCCACCGGAACAGATACTACACTTTGATCTTGGCCAAAAGGCCTAGGAGAAGACTATGTTTACGAATAAAGTCGAATTTTGCCTAAAAAAATATTTTTTATTAGTAAGGCCCGGCACTTATTGAGTTATGTGTTAAATCCTTACATATAAAAGTTTTTTTACCACGTGACTTAATTTCCCAATGAGAGTGAAGTTCTCCTATGGACTTAAAAGGAATAAGCTTTTAGTCGAGGAACTATCACTCAAACTTAGTAACTCAGGTTTGGTCCTAGTTGTATATTATTAAAATACGCACGAATGTTCAAACATATTATAACATTCGCCGTAGTATGTCACGCTAGCAGGTGAGTTCCTGTGTAAACCACACCGAGAGATTTTGTTTAAATTTACGCAGGAGCGGGCAACCTTTTCAGAGTGAGGGCCAGATGAGACTTTTGGAAGGAGATCGCGGGCCGCAGTGAAAAACGAAATCTCAGAATGACTATATTTTGTTTACATGAATAAATTGTGGAAAAATTGCATTGAACACTCTACAAATCTGATATTTTTTCTCAGGAGACTTCTGTATGTGATGTTATAAAAGGCGCCGACGAAGAGCCATTTTGGAATCATAAAAAATAATGACGGGGGAAGTAGCAAGTTGATCCAGCATTCGTTTTGACACACCTCACATAGGTTCTATGTTTCATGCCCTTTCCTCGTCTCTCGTTTCATCTTTGCTCCTCTCTTTCTCTTTCTCTTTCTCTTTTTCTATTTTCATCTCAGGCCAAGGATTTGAAATTAATAGTTTAAGAAAAATGAAATATACATGCATCATCGCTCGCTGATATTTATACATTTTTATCCCACTGTAAATCTTAATTGAAACCTACTTTTACGTCTATGTCACAAAATGATATGAGTTTTACTGGGAGGACCGCGGGCCGGATTGCAATAATAAAACCTAGCAGTGTGGCGGGCCGGACGCTAAGCCTTCATGGGCCGGAGGTTGCCCGCCCCATAACTACACAATTAAGTTCCTCCAAATCTTCTACAATTTTGAAGTTCATAAAAAAACATATGAATTTATTTACTGTATCCGATCAACAAAATGACTATCCAAAAGCAATAATTGATTTTAATCAGAAAGAAAAAAATAATAATCTCGAATCACTTTTATTTCTAATTGTGAAAGTTGTATTGAAATATAAAAAAAAATTAATAAATGTTCAATAGGTTTCACAGGTTCCACGAACGTTTTCGATTCTTCGTCGAATCATCCTCAGGTGTCAAAAGCGAATGAACAAAAAAGCTGGAGAAAGAAGAGAATTTTAAAAAGACGACGGAGAAACGCGCATAGAACGTTTTTCGCATTGTTCCAGGAAGTCGTTGACGATTTAAATTCAGCAACGCTGGATGGCATCACAGTACAAAGTCACATTATGTTAAGCATTTTAAAACCTGTGAAACTTATGGAACATTTATTAATTGTTTTGATTTTAATACAAAAAAAGACCATCAGAATTTTTTTTTTTAAAAATAAAAAGGATATAATTAAACAGACGAATTCTGTTATTTTTAACAATGTTTGCATAAATGAGAAAATACTGCCTAAATACACACACAATATATATATATATATATATATATATATATATATATATATATATATATATATATATATATATGGGAAGTGAAAAAGGAAAAAACAAAAAGGATGTTTTTTTTTATATATTCATCAACGTTTCGTCTTTATTTGTAAGACTTCTTCAGGATGATAATATTAAGAAAAATGTCATGCAAGTACGTGAAAATATTGAGTTGACATGATGGGAAGAAGTAGTAGCCACTTCTGGGAGCAGTAGGACCGAGGTATGGGCTTAGTGAAGTCAGTAGCATGGAATGAAATAAATGTGGATGGTTCTGAGTGAAAAAGTGGAGGGGAGGGGGTGAGCGGGAATAATGTGGATGGCTGTGAGTGAAGAAGTGGAGAGGTGGGGAAAGAGGAGGGGGAGGCTCTGTGATTTTAGTGAGTGGGTAATGTCAAAAGATTGGGTAATGTCAAAAGATTTGAAAAAATGAGGTGGTTTGAGAGTAGGGTGGGTGGGTGGGTAAGCGTGTGAGTGAAGTGGTCGAAAGGGTGAAGTGGGTGAGGGGGGAGAGGGGAGATTTTGTTGTGGTTAGGTGTGAAATATTTGAAGAATGGGAATATTTGACCAGCTGGCTATGTCAAGAATGTGAGGAACGAGTAAGTTGGAAGGTTTGTATCCCACTCTTCTTACAAATAAAGACGAAACGTTGATGAATATATAAAAACCCCATCATTTTTGGTTTTTCCTTTTTCACTTCCCATTACGTCGGATTACCTTCATCCTTCCTTTCTCATATATATATATATATATATATATATATATATATATATATATATATATATATATAGTAATCCAGGTAGGGTAAAAATCCACAGGGTAGAAATCCAAAGGGAATCAAACCGGGTTTATAAAAGAGTGCTCAATAAAAATATAGAGCTGTATTGTGAATGCTTTTATTCAAACATGTACAAGGTCTGCTACACTGGCATGTCGATGTTATCGATCTACAGCTATCAAGAGCTGAGGTCTCATCAAGCAAAAAGTTTTTTATGATCCAACCTGGTCGCTAATTCAGCGACCAGATTGGATCATAAAACACTTTCTGCCTGATGAGACCTCAGCTCTTGATAGCTGTAGATCGATAACATCGACATGCCAGTGTAGCAGACCTTGTACATGTTTGAATAAAAGCATTCACTATATATATATATATATATATATATATATATAAATAAGTGGTGGGAGGTATTGTTTTGTTTTCATCGTTAGATCACGCTTATATCTTAAATGCGCTTTTACATTTTCCGTGGTTCAAATTACCCTATTTCTTAAGCGAGTTGTGATAGATATGGGTCTTTTTCAGTACGCATTCTCCAACTGAACACAATAAAACGAACGACCTTGAATGTGCGTCGTTTTTCCTTTTTCTTTTTCAATGTCTTTATTTATTCCCTTTGCTAGGTCAAACGTGTCTCTCGGCTAATTAAGTTGTCGGAATGCAAACCCCGTACTCATTGTTTCAATTCGCTTGTCGCAGCCTGCGGGACCTAACGAAGCCTGAAGTTGGGGTAGAAAGGCAAGCGCGCGCACACCTACGCACAGAAGTTTCAAAACAATAGAAAACAGCGAACGATAAAAATAAAAAAAGCCGGATGAATAAGGTGGCGTGGGCGGGGAAGGGAGGGGGGGGGGGGAGAAAGAGAAAAATCTGATGTAAATTGCGACAACGACTGTGTCAAAAACTAAAGAAACAAGCCGCGCATGCGTGGTCCCCCTCTGTATGTGACTCGATGTGGCGAGTGCAAAATGCAATAAATTTGGGCAATTTGGGGCATTTTTACCCCCCCCCCCCCTTTGACACCCTGGGGGCGCGAAGAATTTTTCTGAGGTCAAGGATACTCATTTTATATCCAGAACAATTGCCTCTACATTTTGGCCACGTTTCAGAATAATTGAATGGATGGATCAAACGTTATGGGAGAAAAGGGTCATTTTTTGCTATTTTGGGGGCTTTTGATCCCCTGGGGGCGCGTACCAGATTTTTTCCAAGGTCAGCGATACTTATTTTCTATTAGGAACAATTGCCTCCATATTTTGGCCAAGTTTCAGAGAAATTGAATGGATGGATGAAAAGTTATGGGGCAAAAAATGTCATTTTTTGTCATTTTGGGGGCTTTTGACCCCCTGGGGGGCTGACCAGATTTTTTTTCAAAAATCGGAGAATGTTACTTTCTAACCTGACAAAAGTTACAACTTCATGCAAAATTTCAGAGAAATTCAATGGATGGTTGCGGAGAAAAATCCGGACGGACGGACAGAAATGCCTCAAAACATAGGTCCCCCGATTTTATAAATCGGGGGACCAAAAATAAATTCTAATGAAAACATTACGTTAGGAGCAAAGTGTAATATTTGTACTTATACTACACTTTATATTTTATGTCTTCGGTCAATGAAGCAAAAATCTTTCTAGACTGGGGAAATTTGTTATTTTTGTCCTAATTCAGAGTGCCTCTTTTCGAGTAGCTGGATTTACCCTACATAAAAAAAACTGACTTTGAGTCTAACACTGCCCTCGTAAGGAGACAAGTAAATACGGACTGTACTTGAACGAACCGAACAAGAGCAGCGCAACATCTATTGTAGCGAAAGTACTCTTATATCTTGAACATCTTTTGAAATACCACTAACAGATCTCCGCCAACCTCAAAGGTCCTCAGACATATCTGAGTGGAGTATATGTATGCTGTCTCCACGATTCGTATGTTTTGTAGAAACGTGCAAACCTTGGCCAGCTAGCATAAACTCTTATCGAGACGAGGAGTTACAAAACTCTTAATGTTCGTGAAAATAGTAGATACACATCCTTATTTTTAAATGGCCAGAGTGCTCACCTCTCGAGCGCTGGCTTTTAACCCCACTTGCTCGACCCGATCTTGGGTCACATCTTACTTGTGGGAGTAAGATAAAACTGGCCTTGTGCCTAACTCCGCGAGGAGTAAATAAACATCCTTGGCTAAGATCAAAGTGTAGTATCTGTTCCGATGGATACTGCACGCCTGTCCTGTGCAGTTCTAGGAGGTCCACCCTCCCAGGCTTCGCCTCCCCTCTTTGGGGAGGAGTAAGTTTATTGCTTACTGTCTGAGGCGCCCCTACCGGGGAATGCCGACGGGGCTGCCCAGGCAATTTTTAAATGGCCAGAGTGCTCACCTCTCGAGCGCTGGCTTTTAACCCCACTTGCTCGACCCGATCTTGGGTCACATCTTACTTGTGGGAGTGAGATAAAACTGGCCTTGTGTCTAACTCCGCGAGGAGTAAATAAACATCCTTGGTATTTTCAACCTCTCTGCTATCTCACGCATTTGTCAATTTACGATGGGTCGAAACGAGTTTAATGAGCTTTTTTCTGTTTTCCGGGACAACTGTCAAATGTTTGCGATCTGAGCGTTCGGCATCATTGTACAGGGTGGGCCAAAATAATGGTCCTATCTTTAAATTTGAATAACTTGAATTTGAATAACTTCCACAAAATAAAAGTTAAACTCACCAAACTTTATGTGTGTGTAGACTGACCCTTCCGAGATTTTTTGAAATAAACAAAACAAATTTTAGCCGAAAAACACTTCTTAAAACTTACAAAAACTAAAGTATTGTTTTTTACACTGTTTTGAGTTTTTTAAGCAAAAATAATGTTTTCTAAATGAGAGTACGTTCCTTAGGGCTAATACGGCTCATGCTTGCTTCGGAAGGGGTCCTTTACTTATTCTAAAAAAAAAATTTAAAAAAATCAATAAATAAAAAAGTTATGAATTTTTAAAAATAGGACCCTTATTTTTGCCCACCCTGTATTTGTATGACTGCGTTTCAAGTCAGCATATCACCGCTTAACCATTGTTTCCGACGGAGCTGAGTGTGAATAACACCTGTTGCTTTGCTTGAACCCTATTTGCTTGACATTTTCATTTGATAGGTTCTATAAGTGTGTAGAATTTCAGCATCATTAGTCAAGGCAACCCAGAGATCCAGAAAGTTCAATCATGAAATCATGTTATCTGTGTGTACGTACGTACGTATGTGCCACCCTGTATCTCATCAACTAGTTGATATATTCAGCTGATTTTTGGCAGAGATAGAGGGTCTAGGGTCTAGTTGATGGCATTTTAATTTCAGTTTACCATATACCTTAGTTTTCCAGAAAATTCAAAAAAACCTTAACAATGACCATTGTATTGAGGCATAGGCTTTACAAAAGTAGTGACATTCCATGATAAATGCCAGTATACTGAAATCATATGCCCTTAATAGGGTTAAGATGAAAATTCATATACACTAAATGTACAAAAGCAAGGAAATTCCCAAATTTTTACACTTTTATTGTCATTAAGGGTATGCGAGCACAACAGGGCTATGTATTTTACTGGTAGGAATTTTTCTTCAGCGCACCTCACACACTTCATCCACTCATGCATAGAGATTTATACTGTAGTGATGTGATAATGAAATGGTTTGGTTGATATGTAGTCATACCCTTAATTAATAACAATAAAAGTGTAAAAATTTGGGAATTTCCTTGCTTTTGTACATTTAGTGTATATGAATTTTCATCTTAACCCTATTAAGGGCATATGATTTCAGTATACTGGCATTTATCATGGAATAACGATAGAGTATAGAAAGAGGGTGTAATCCCCCGACCATGTTCCCAGACGAGGTTAACTTCCAAGTTCCTTGGCCAACAGTCGAAACGTCTAAATAAAGATCTACATCCAATAAACCGTATTCGTATGTTACTATCCCTTTGATATGATCAGAGTTGTGTGATTCTGTGTAACACTTAGACACAACTGCACGGATCCGTTGACTTTTACCAGAGTTGAGTATTGTTCTGTTCGATCTTTGGAAGTTATGCTTCCAGGCTTTAGCCTCTCTTCTCAGAGAAGATATTGGTATATTGATATAATTCCAAGGGTTGATCAGGGAAAATCTATCTATCTATCTAGCTGTATGAACATATACACATCCATCTATCTAGCTGTATGAACATATACACATCCATCTATCTATCTAAACATATACACATCTATCTATCTATCTAAACATATACACTATCTATCTATCTAAACATATACACTATCTATCTATCTATCTATATACACATCTATCTATCTAAACATATACACACCTATCTATCTATCTATCTATCTAAACATATACACACCTATCTATCTATCTAAACATATACACATCTATCTATTTATCTATCTAAACATATACACATCTATCTATTTATCTATCTAAACATATACACATCTATCTATCTATCTATCTATCTATCTAAACATATACACACCTATCTATCTATTTATCTATCTAAACATATACACACCTATCTATCTATTTATCTATCTAAACATATACACACCTATCTATCTATCTAAACACATACACTATCTATCTATCTATCTAAACATATACACATCTATCTATCTATCTATCTATCTATCTATCTATCTATCTAAACATATACACATCTATCTATCTAAACATATACACATCTATCTATCTATCTATCTATCTAAACATATACACATCTATCTATCTATCTAAACATATACCCATCTATCTATCTATCTATCTAAACATATACACCTCTATCTATCTACTATCTATCTATCTAGCTGTATGAACATATACACATCTATCTATCTATCTATCTATCTATCTATCTATCTATCTATCTAGCTGTATGAACATATACGCATCTATCTATCTATCTATCTATCTATCTATCTGTATGAACATATACACATCTATCTATCTATCTATCTATCTATCTATCTATCTATCTATCTATCTATCTATCTCATACACACATACATAGATATATACAGACATATTATTTTGCCCGGTAGTCTTTTTGCGGGGGGGGGGGGGAGTGTAATTGAATCTGTTATTTATTTCTGTATTTGTGTTTTATTGTTTTTATTAATTTGTTGTTGTTTTCATGTATTTATTTGTTTATTTATTATATTTTTCATTGTAGCATTTCTAATTGTTTTTATGTGTTTTTATGCCTGGTTAATGTTCGAGTTTCAGGCTGGAACTGGCAGATGAATTTGTCGTACTCGTTGGGTACCTTAGTACTTTCGGTTCCTTCCGGAGCCATCATTAGCGATTGGCCATCGTGTAAAAACATCTATTTGTAATTGTTTAGTGATGGGTTTGGCAGAAACCGTGTTATTGGTTGTAGTATTAATAGAGCATTAGTGTTAAAAGCATTTTAGGATGTTTTCACTGTTATCGAAATTAATTCTATTAATTGCTGGCTTTTTTAGTTTTTATATATAGGGTACCCACACATACTTCGTTCCAATGGATATAGTTAAAGGAAAATGCGAAAAAGTCGGCTTGTCCTAACTAAGTTTCGATATATCAGATATTTCTATTTAGATCTGACTTTTAAAAATCCTACAGGATAACTTTTATGTTATTACTTATATAACATATGTTAAAGGTATATGTACAAATAGTCATTATTAGTTTCATTTAGTTGTATTATTTATTCAAATGAAATTTGTTTGAAGAGTTCAAATTTCAGTTTATAGCTAAAGTATGAGTAAAATATTTTTTTAGTTTACACATTTTTCTTGCTTTATAACTTTTTATTTAAAAGTTTTGCAATTAAATTAATATGGAAAAATCAGTTGTCAGCTACGTTTTATTTACATATACAAAGACAGCTGTATTATTAACAATTTTACCATTATCAACTTGGTTGGTATTTTCACACCGTTTCGGCCGATGTGATCTCCCACCTCCTTCAGATTAACTTTTTCGATCTTGGAATAATTTATGTACTGATCTTCATAAACGACCACTCTGATGCAATCGCGTCTGAGATGGGGGTATTTGCTAATATACAACGCGCGCAATTCCCAGCACAAAGGCAAATCGAATGCCCATATATACAAGGCAATGGCTGAATCTTTAGAAAATATCCTCCATTCGGCAGTAGAATGTTGCAAAACATAGATAATCACATTCAATGCTATCAAGACAAAGCTCCTATCCTGTACATGTAGTCTTTGTTTGTTATTCTCATATTCTAATTGTTGTGGGTGAACCTACCTACCCTTTAATAATAACTAAATGGTAGCAACCGGCTACCATAAATACCGGATTTTGCCGGGAGAACATTGGGTACCACATTTTGCCACTAGCACTGCCATCACTGACTTGTGTATACTTTCTCTGTTCAATACAATTCGTTATTATCATCTCTAAACCTGTTGTTCTTTTATTTCATTGTTGGTACCCCTAAACGGGTCCACAACACTAATATAGTTGTATTGTCTACGAGAAGTTAAGAGTGGGGACGGGTATGGTTAGCTTTATATGCTGGTCTATTGCGCTAATGTCAGAGAGATGCATGGTGAGGTGTCTCGGCAGAGTTGCTGTAGTCAAGCATACGTATTTGCTTTTTTCTTCATTGCCAGTTGCAGCATGAAACTCAAACAATCATCAAACATCTAGAAATGATAACGAAAAGATATGCAGACACATATACGTTTAGTAATACTACAAATAATCTGAACGCATCTGTATTGATTTACTCCTCTCCAGGAGTTAGGCACAAGGCCAGTTTTTTTCTTACTCCCACAAGTAAGATGTGACCCAAGGTCGGGTCGGGAAAGTGGGGTTTAAAAATTACCTGGGCAGCCCCGTCGGCATTCCCCGGTAGGGGCGCCTCAGGCAGTAAGCAATAAACTTACTCCTCCCCAAAGAGGGGAGGCGAAGCCTGGGAGGGTGGACCTCCTGGAATTGCACAGGACATACCCATAGACCGGCGTAAATCAAGCCCCGAAGGCCAAGACAATACCAGTCTATGGGGTGCAGTATCCATCGGAACAGATACTACACTTTGATCTTAGCCAAAAGGCCAAGAACCAATATAATGTATGATGTAACGAAAATGTTTTCACGAAAAAATATTGCCCAACGGGGTTCTTTTGAAAATAATATTTATTTATAAATAATTATTTAAAGCTCTTACACTTTAAGTTACGTTGACAACAAGCCGTCATTGTGCATCATCTATAACTCCGGGTCACACCTATTGAGTTTTGTCTCGGCTGCTTGCTGAATAGTCGCCGTGTTTGCTATTTAGATGTTAACTTACTTCCAATTTCTAATACGCAATTAGAGCGTTTCGGATACTGAGTCAAAGATGACTTTCGTATCGGGATTCGAACTGTGTGACCGACGCGGATTGTCTCCTCACATACTGACGATTGCAGGTTTGGAATGAAGCACAAGTGTATATCGGTTTATTTTGAAAATAATATTTATTTATAAATAATTATATATATATATATATATATATATATATATATATATATATATATATATATATATAATTATTTATAAATAAATATTTATATATATATATATATATATATATATATAATTATTTATAAATAAATATTTATATATAT
>OY744536.1:19610532-19638032 GCA_963556195.1 Sepiola atlantica | reverse complement strand
TTTTTAACGAAATCATTACATTCACTTCTTTTAATCGCTCCATCGTTAATTTTGGCACATTCAATTCCCCGTTTTCTCTTTCTTTCGACGATATTATTGATTAAAAAAACTATCGATTTTTTCCTGACGAGATGATAGTCGAAAGGGCCTTTGAGAGATTTCCGCGCATCCTTTTTAAATGCATATATATATATATATATATATATATATATATATATATATATATATATATATATATATATATATATGGGAAGAGAAGGATGAAGGTAATCCGACGTGATGGGAAAATGAAAAAGGAAAACAAAAAAATGGATGTTTTTTATGTGTGCATCAACGTTTCGTCTTTATTTATAAGACTTCATCAGGATGATAATATAGAGAAAAAATGTCATGCAAGTACAGATACATGTAGGGTAGACATCCACCAAAATCACAGCCCCCCTCCCTCTCTACCCATCCTCCTTTCCCTGCATACACCCCCCATACACAAACATTCCAACTTACTTTTCCCCTTCAATCTTGACCGCAGCCATCTGGTCAAACACCCCCTCCCCCCTCTTCCTCCACTCCCTCTCTGCCATCCACTTTACCCCTGCTCATCCCCCACCTCTTTCTCTTACCACCAGCCACAGTAGTCCTTGCTCACCCCATCCTTCCATTTTTTCCCCACTCATTTTCTTCAACATTCATTTTTATTCTCCAACAAGTACGGACGTCCACCCAGTAGTGGCCATTATTTCATTTTATTTTTCCTCCCAATATGTCTACCCTACATGTATCTGTATTTGCATGACATTTTTTCTCTATATTATCATCCTGATGAAGTCTTATAAATAAAGACGAAACGTTGATGCACACATAAAAAACATCCATTTTTTGGTTTTCCTTTTTCATTTTCCCATATATATATATATATATATATATATATATATATATATATATATATATATGTGTGTGTGTGTGTGTGTGTGTTTTAATTCCACATTTAAAGTTTTTCGAATGTAGGATTTTATAACATAAAGTACGTTATAGCTCTATAGTGCGTGACTAGAGCTATTTTCCAAAGTTTTATTTTTCCTGAAAAATGATGAAGTATATACCGTGGAAGGGAATAACAATGAATCTGATTGGTTAGCTAGCTAGATTAAACACCATGTGGATATATAAACACACTCGGTAACACGAATTTCATGCATTTTACCCTGACGATTCTATTCGGAAATGAAACGCGGGCGCCTCTGTGTAGCTTAATGGCCTTAATTGTCTTTTCGCAGCCATTGCGGCATTAAGGTCAAAATAGATGAGTCAAACTTTTGTGAGATAAGGAAGATAATTAATATAATCTTAGTTTTTTGTATTTTATTGTATTTCTATGTCCATAATAATGCCGAAAATGGCGACGAGAGACCGTTTACCGATAAAAGTTGCTTTTATTTAAAAAAAAAAAAAAAAAAATACTGGATGAATTTCCGGGAATTTTGGTGTACTGCATTTTTTACTCTAACAGATACGTACATCATAAAGTTTTGGTGTCACTTTCTTTTTTAACAGCTATATTCCATATATTTGTTTATCTGAATGAGCACCAAATATTGTTTTTGCGCAATAGTTCCTAGAGACATACGATTTTATTGTAAGGGTTACGCAAGGGCGAAAAGGTTGAGGAACGCTGGACTAGACGGTCGACTAATCACGCGAAAGATAGCCAATATGCAACGCAAAAACGTATAACAAACAAATAATACTCACAAATATTATTTTTAACTAGCTGGTTTCGCCCGCTTTCTATCGCTTCACAATTTACTCCCAAGTTGCTGTTTGAAATAATTGAAACGGAACTAATCGTTCAGAGAAAGAAGACTAAACTAATTGATAAGAAGAATCGATAGGAAAAAAAAAAGACAAAATGAAAATGCTACTACTACTACTACTACTACTATTACCATTGACAATACTACTACTACTACTACTACTACTACTACTACTACTACTACTCATAATCACAAGGGAATATTTTTGTGCCTATATTAAAAGTGAAAGAATTTCTTTTTTTCTTTTTAATTATAAGTTATTATTAAGTTTAAGCCTCCCCTTCTCTTCTCATTAAAATGAAATTTGCATACGTGTTTATTGTTTTCTTTTCTTTTTTATTATTATCAGATCTTATTAAGACTAAGCCACCACTTCGTTGCTCATAAAAATCTGTATACGTGATTATTGAAGTTGTCCGAATACACGTACGTTCACTTTTATTATATTGAAGACGGGTAAAACTGGATAATCCTGACAGTAAAACTATTGCTTCTGCAATTTTCCGGAACTTGCAGACTGAAGTGAATTTTATTTATGTAAATAATCAAATTATTCTCGTTCTGATTTATCATGCGCAAAACACGTTTTTTTTATTTATTTATTACTTGTATTGTTGAAGACACGTCCCGACATCGATCTAATGGGTTTCTTTTGAAATACTGCAGTAATTTTTATATATTTGATCATTGTTTTGTGTCGGCATTCGTACATAATAAGCCCCCCCCCCCCCGACCTGCTTCTATGCCAGTCAGCAACTCAGCGGAAACCTATATGAACAACCGAGATAAGCCAGTTTCTTTGGAGTCAGGTTGAAAGGCGAATACATTTATATGTAGTCTTACAGATTCTGGCTTTTCAGAGATTGGTGTATTTGTTCTGCTGGAAGCGGTTTGTCTGAATCAAACGCAATGAATTCTCAAAGATTTTCTATGACGGACATGTCCGTGGAACAATTTGTTTCATTTAACGTCGATCATGACCTATCAATGTGTAATCTGATTTATTATTATTGATTTTTTTATGATGATATTATGGGCAACAATAAATCAGATTCAGCCAAGGATTACACAGAAAACCTCCATTATTTAAATGTGTCGGCATCAATTTGTCCATTAAGTAATGGAATATTGCTTGAAGTGTGAAAGACCAACGAACGGACAGTGATTCTCATAAAGATGGGGGGGGGGGGACGCATCTAAAAATTATATTTAAAACTTAAGCATGACAGACTAACGGACGAAAAGAGCCTACGATATACACATGTGCAGATGTTTGTAAAAATTACACATCCCGATCAAGCGTGACGGACTAACGGACGGAAAGAGACTCCCATGAAGATGGTTGGACACATCTAAAAATGCTATTTAAAACTTAATTGTGACAGACTAACGGACGGAAAGAGACTTATGTGTAGACATGTGTAGACGTATCTATGAATTACATTTCCCAATCACGCGTGACAGACCGACGAACGGACAGTGATTCTCATAAAGATGGGGGGCGGGACGCATCTAAAAATTATATTTAAAACTTAAGCATGACAGACTAACGGACGAAAAGAGCCTACGATATACACATGTGCAGATGTTTGTAAAAATTACACATCCCGATCAAGCGTGACGGACTAACGGACGGAAAGAGACTCCCATGAAGATGGTTGGACACATCTAAAAATGCTATTTAAAACTTAATTGTGACAGACTAACGGACGGAAAGAGACTTATGTGTAGACATGTGTAGACGTATCTATGAATTACATTTCCCAATCAAGCGTGACAGACCGACGGACGAAAAGAGATTTTATGAGCAACAATACATTATTTCAAACTTAAGCGCGATAGACTGAAGGACATTCTACTTCCAGCGTAACGTGTGTAACACACATACTCAGTTCGCTTTATTACTTTTTATGGGAAACGTAAATATTTAGGATGTTTTAGTTGCATCCTCTAATTTCAATGAGATACTCATACTCCTTGGCCTTTTGGCCAAGATCAAAGTGTAGTATCTGTTCCGATGGATACTACACCTTATAGACCGGTATCGTCTTGGCCTTCGGGGCTTGATTTACGCCGGTCTATGGGGTTGTCCTGTGCAGTTCTAGGAGGTCCACCCTCCCAGGCTTTGCCTCTCCTCTTTGGGGAGGAGTAAGTTTATTGCTTACTGCCTGAGGCGACCTTACCGGGGAATGCCGACGGGGCTGCCCAGGCATTTTTTGTAGGCCAGAGTGCTCACCTTTTCGGGCGCTAGCTTTTCAAATCTCACTTTCCCGACCTTGTGTCACATCTTATCTTCTGGGAGGAAGATAAATAAATGGTCTACCACATTACTTTATTTTTTACTCCCCTTTGAGGGGTGTATTTATTCTAGTACGTTTAAATCTAGACTTACTTGCAAACCTCCAATTCCGTGTCTTTTCGGAATTGAATGTTTGCTTTTCAGCAAACACTGTAGCATTACCATTCTTTTGAATCTAATTGCATGATGCTATTTTTATGTGTGAGAAATTTAAAAATATATTTCTCATCTGAAGTTATAAAGATTTCGCCCGATTGGAGATTCTTGTGGGAAAATCTTCGCTTGCGGACATCAGGAGAGCGCTGTCCGCCTATTCAGACGAACAAGATGAGAAAATATAAATGTTTTCTGTAATCTTAAAGCTTAGTATGTGTTTACAAAGTTTGAGGAGACGACAATATTAATGTGACTCGTACGTACAAAACTCAATCATTTTTTTTTTAACATAGTTCACCCCAAACAAGGCAGACCGCCACTGTAGACGTAAGGGGCTACTGAGAAAAAGGGTGATAGTTTTTTATAAGGGAGGTCAACCTAAATTGGGAGCTGTGCAGCGAGATGTTTACATTAGTTTTAAATTTCTGCATGTCAGTACCGTCAGGAAAACAGGGAGCAGAGAGGGAGTTCCACAGTCCAGCGGCACGAGGAAAGAAGCTTTTGGAGTAGAAGGCTCTTCGGCATCTGGGGATCTCCACAGTGAATGGATGGGATTTGGCAGATTGTCGGGTTAATCTAGTGAATTTACGTCGTGGGGGCATCAGAGCAGCAAGTTCATCAGAGCACAATCCATTGAAGTACTTATAAAACAGGCACAAGAAAGCAACATTGTGGCGGTGGGATAGGGGCTGGAGCTTGGTGGATAGTGAGGGACCTATCAAGTTGGCGACTCTTTTTTGGACCTTGTCTAAGAGGGAGAGACTAGTGGATGATGCACCAGCCCAGATGTGGCAACAATACTCCATGCATGGGCGGATTGTGGCTTTGTAGAGATATAGGATAATGTCAGGTGTGAGAAGTTTACTAGCACGGTAGAGGGAGCCAACCTTCTTTGCAGCAGCCCTGGCAATGTATTCAATATATTTGTTCCAATTCATGTTATCTATGAAAGTTAGACCGAGGAGTTTGAATGATGAACTCTCAGGTAAGGTGTTATTTGCCATGAAAATCGGTAGTTGAAGAGGTTTCTTGTAGTTATTGAAGGAAAGTAGCTTTGTTTTTTCAGCATTAAAAGTTACCATCCATTTTTTACTCCAATCCACTACAGACTGGAGGTCATTTACTAAGAATTCAGCCATTGCCTCAGATATGTGCGCGTCGGTTTTGCCAACATGACGAGAGTAGAGCGTGGTGTCGTCAGCAAATATTCCTATCTCAGTCTCAATTACATCAGGGAGGTAATTTATGAAAATCAGAAACAGTAAAGGTCCTAGGATGGATCCTTGGGGTACACCAGCATTTATGTCATGTTGCTTAGATGAACGGTCGTCGAGGACAACCTGGATCTTTCTTTTTGTTAGGAAGGATTTAATTATATTAAATATTTGTCCAGTAATACCATATGAGTGCAATTTTACGAGAAGCCCTTCATGCCAGGCCTTGTCAAAGGCCTTGGATATATCGAGCACTACCGCCCTAGCTTCACCTGCCTTGTCCAGTGTATAGTATATATACCATGCGTTCAGAGATGACCGTTAGGATATCTGCAGTGGATCGTGCTTGTCTAAATCCGTATTGATGATCAAAAAGAAGTTTAGCGTTAACTAGATGCCGGACTATCGCTAGATTGATTAATAATTCCAAGATTTTAGCAAAGATCGGGAGTAGACTGATTAGACGATAGTTTAGAAGATCAGTTCTATCTTCAGAATTCTTGAAGACTGGTACCACAGAGGCAATTTTCCAGCTATCAGGGAAACAAGATTCAGCAAGGCATTTGTTGTATAGTTTGGAGAGGACAGGGGCCAACTCAGCAGAGCATTTTTTTATTACCGTTACTGGTATAAGATCAGGCTCACAGGCTTTGGAGGTGTCATGGTTTTTTATGATGACTTTGACCTGAGATGGGGTGATGACCAGGTTCTCAAGTGTGGCTTCAGTCCGCAATGGGAATTTAGGGAGAGGGGTGGTTTGCCGAGTCCAAAGTGGAGTTTAAGGCGAAACGCTGGCCCAGTAGTTCAATTACCGATTGTCCATTGTTCATCACACTATTGTTGATTTTCCAGAAATCACGAGTACCTAGTTTCTGTGACTGAATGCGTTTTTTGGTTATCTCTGTATAACTTCTCTTTGCTTCATCTATCACTACTTTCCAATCATTTCTTGCCTCTACAAATGTTTGTCTGT
Organism: Sepiola atlantica; assembly: GCA_963556195.1. Lineage (NCBI taxonomy): Eukaryota > Metazoa > Mollusca > Cephalopoda > Sepiida > Sepiolidae > Sepiola > Sepiola atlantica. Next base: position 19,631,579 of record OY744536.1, on the reverse strand, counting down.
TCGCAGTTGACTTATGGCAGCCGAATTTTCGGAATATCTTCTACCTCTCAGCAATAGCAGCTGCACATTCTGAGGTGAACCATTGAGGAGAGTGGGGTTTGCTGAAGAATTTTTGTGTGGGGACATAAGCATCAATGCCTGCGTTGACCCATTCGGTTAGCTCATTTACACACTGATCAGCAGAGAGTGAGAAGGTTTCACCCCATGGGGCGTCGCTGATGTGATCCCTGAGGGATTCAAAATCAGCCTGCTCATACTTTCTCGTTGTTTTGAGCAACGGCTCTTCAGCTTTTGCACGAGTTTTTAAAGTGATAAGTATCATTACCACAACGTGATCAGAGTTTCCGAGTGGGCTATGGGCATTCGTGACACAAGCATCGGATAGTGAGGTCAAGAACAGGTCGAGAAGTGAGGCTTGCTGTTCTGCACGATCAGGAAGGCGGGTCGGAAAAGTGACAGTGTGAGAGGTCATGCGCTGAGGAGAAATTAAACGTATAGTTCCCAGCTGCATTAGTAACGCCGGAAAATCCCAACCAGTCACGGTGATGTGCATTAAAATCCCCAAATACATGTATTTAGGCATTCGAGTCGAGTGAGAGGGCTCTATCTAAGCTTTCAGAGACAGAGCAGTCCTGGGTCGAAGGAGAACGGTATAAGAAATATAAGTAACTAACGATGTGATGTAGGGTCAATCTAAAGCACATTTAGGCTTGGTCATCTGATTCTAACATATGTTCTCTAGTGAAGTGGAGGGTGTTCCGAACATAAACTCTTAGCCCATGAATATGTTTGTCAGAGACCTTACGGTAGAGTGGAAGGTAATCAGTCAGGAGAAAAGTTTCTACGTCGTTAATGTTGGTTCTAAGTCTCCGGATATTTGTGAATGCGAGCCTCAAGGGCAGAGGCGAAGATGTTTTTTGTTGGGTGTCTGGTTTAGGTTTGGTTTTTGTATTTTGTATATTCATGTTTGTTTTGAGATAGAGAGGGGAGGGCAAAGTGGGCGCTTGTTTAGCGCTAATAAGCTCACAAAACCAGTCCATTAGTCGTGACTTGGTCCATGAGGGTTGTGGCCTCGGGAAAGCCCACCGGGGATAACTGTAGGGTCCCTTTACATGCGCGACATGGCATGTACAGTTATCCACGATATTATGCAACTGTTGACGGAGCAGCCGTTCTTAGCGCTACCTAAGAGTTTGGGCTCCTAACTACCAGTCGGAAACAGCAGCCAGACAAGCTGTCTAACCTGTACCCTCAACCTGTCAGAACAAGAGAAACCAAGACTAGTCATGTGAGACTTAGTGACAAAAAACTTTCCCCAAGTTGCCCAGATAGAGAGAAAGAGAGACAGCGTTCATTGCCCTAGTCAGGAAACAAGGCCAAGTACCAGGCGTCTTTAGAGGCGTCCCAGTGCTTGTACCTCTACACCTGGCTAATAGACAAAGAAGGACTGCGAAGGCCGGGCGATAGATAGAGCCCATATACTCCTTAAGCAATTATAGGTTTGCAAACCGGATACTTTGTTCGAGATTCCAGCTCTAGGAAGGTTGTCGATCAAGACTAAGGAGGCCTCCCCCCAACGGTTTGCTGCCAAGACGTAAGTGGTTAGTAGCTAGGTTTTATTGTCAGAGTTTTCCTTCTCTTAGATGGATGACCTGACAAGGTCTACGAGTCCAACACTCCGAGAAAGGATAGCCTGCGCCCGTCTACTAGTCGGGTATTTCCGAGCCCTCACAGGTAAAAAAAAAAATTTCCATCCACATATGCACACATCTATAAATATATATATACATGTATATATGTAGATTAAGTCTAGTCACTGGTTTCTAAATATAATGAAGGACTAAAGATAACTTTCCCTAACACTCTATTATAAGCAAAATTTGTTGTGGGGACATTTCACCGGCCATTATGGTGTGTGGGAGGGTTTAATCTACTATTGAGTAGGTCCAACGAAGAGGCACTTTAGCTATGACGTTACAGTATAGAAGGCAATTTCGTGGTTGCGCTACGTGGGGAAAATATTGTTTAACTAACTTGTCATAGCAACGTAAATACATGCAATTATTTAAGATAGAGACAGTTCAGAAATAAGAAATTAAGAACTTAGCTGTTTTTTTTTCTCTAAAATTTTGCCCATAAGCTTTAGTCGAATTTGAGGTCTCCATTCCTTGTCGGTGGTCGATATAAATGTATCAACACATGACTCTTACTAAGCTCAGGCTAGAGGGCTTATAATTGAGAGAAAGAAAGAAAGAGAGAGAGAGAGAGAAAAAAAATTAGAAACAGAGAAATACCTATATAATTATATATAGATAATAGTGTTCTTTAAATACTGGTCGGATGGTCGGAGACACTTCTGGTTATCGGTGTTATCGTGAAACTGTTGTAAAGTGTTCTAAGTACTTTTTATCATCTCTCTCTCTCCTTTTCTCTCTGTCTGTCTGTCTGTCTGTCTGTCTGTCTCTCTCTCTCTCTCTCTCTATATATATATATATATGATTATTTTCATTTACACAGACATGTACAAAATCTGCGACACTGGCCTGTCGATGTTATCGATCAACAGTTATTATAAACTGAGATTTCATCAGGCAGAGTTAGAATCCGATCTTAACCTTAGATCACATTTGGAAAGACCCAAATATGATCTAAGGTTAAGATCGGATTCTAACTCTTCCTGATGAGATCTCAGTTTATAATAACTGTTGATCGATAACATCGACAGGCCAGTGTCGCAGATTTTGTACATGTCTGTGTAAATGAAAATAATCATATATAAAAGCTGTATTTGATATTGAGCACTTTTTATAAACCTGGTTGAAATTCTTTGCATTACTACCCTGTGGATGTTTTACCTGGATTATATATATATATATATATATATATATATATATATATATAGATATAGCGATCTAAATAATGATCAGACTCAATGTTGCTTAACTGACGGAGAACTAGCTTTTAAAAAATATATAGCAGCTGTAAAGCTACTGTATAGAAAGTGGGCGTGGCAATGTAGGAGATAAAAGCATTGAAATAGCTTGTACTGTGTGTGTATAGAGAAGAGGGATATTTCAAACGAATTAAACTTGATCAGCTTACTGCGATTCGAGTTCCGGTTATCGTTGTCGAAATCCCCTAAGAAAAAAACACCGCTTTTCAAAAGGATATGAAACCGACCAATCGAAGCAATTGACCCGCCGGCCACAAAGCGATGCGCTAATCAATTAAGACCACATCATACGGTGACTAATACCGCAATACATTCTTCGTAATACTTTACACGAGCAAAAAAACAAAACAAAACAAACAAAAAAACAACAACTGATATTGCCCGGAAAACAACTTTAAACTTTGGGGAAACTTTTATACATGTTTTTCTCTCTTTTTCTTGCAAAAATCCTATTTTAGATTTTTTGTAAAAATTTCTACCTTCAAGCATTTGATTTCATATATTATATACATAAACACACACATTCTCTTTTTTATATAATATTTCGAGTCAGGCACCTGACATTATATACACAATGATCTACCTTAGTATTACGCAGTATATATATATATATATATATATATATATATATATATATATATATATATATATATATATATATATATATAGTAGAGAATGGTAGTTTGCTTGAAGCATTGCTGGGTATAGTAGTAGTAGTAAGTTTTTGAAAGGCTGTGGACAATGCAAGTTCCGGGTAAGATGCAAGTTGTAAGGAACAAAAACAATAACAATAAATCGAATACGAAATATGACTTACTATTTATTTTTCCTTTTTTTCTAAAATCTTACATAACAGCAAGAGTGTTTTTAGCTGTTCGTGTGATGTCTGGGTGATTAAAAAAAAAAAAAAAAAAAAAAAAAAAAATATATATATATATATTTAGGCAAACATTATTAAATAACACGATGCGACTTTTTTTTTTTTTTCAATTTTCCGAATTGTCCATCTAATGTTTCGGTCAAATTGATGTAAATATGATCCATGGGTTTCTTGTTCAATTCTTTTTTCTTTTTTGCAAGTACTTTCGATTTGAATCGTCAAATCATCTTCAGGCGGTATTAGTTTTAGTATATATATATATATATATATATATATATATATATATATATATATATATATATATATATATTTCTCTCTCTATATATATCTATATATCTCTTTCTCTCTATATATCTATATCTATATATCTCTTTCTCTCTCTCTCTCTATATATATATATATCTATATATATCTATCTATATATATATATATCTATACACAGAGAGAGAGAGAGAGAGAGAGAGAGAGAGAGAGAGAGAGAGAGAGAGAGAGAGAGAGAGAGTAACAGATATAGGATTATCCCCATTTATCATTACCTGACTTAACCTCCTGTTCCCACCACCTGTTAATCCGAATCTACATTTTGGCAACACTTAACATAAATATTAAAGAAACATTTTTAAAAAGTAAATTATAAATAAATTAAAACATTAAAAAATTAAATAAATCTAAATATTAATATTTAAGATTAACTTAATTAATGTTGATACTTTATAACATATCTTAACGATTGCATTTCATTTTTCTTCCTCTCCTCCCTGTAATAATTTTCTGCCAGCTTTGTCTACCTTTGTGCGAATCTCATGTTTCAATAGCAGCGTCCATCTTGGTTTTCCTCAACTGATACAGACGGTCCAATTTTTGTTTTCTTTTTTAAAAAGAGAGGTTGTTACTCTCGAAATGATTAAAGTTTCTACCATTCCGGACCTTTTAATATTTAGCAGTAAGCCCACCATTTTACAATTTACTGTCTTTATATTTAAAATTTTTGAAATATAAATGAATTGATCTGAGATTTACCGTCTCTTGTCATTTATTTTTGTTCATCTCATATTCCAACTTCCGGTTCCCAACGTTGCATTGCTCCTGCCTCGGAATTCTCACCTTCATACTTACCTATATATATATATATATATATATATATATATATATATATATATATAGAACTTTCCCAAATTTATAACTACCAGCGACAATGCGTGATTTAAATTCAAATTTAAAAGAGACATTTACACCGTTAAGTCCACATAACATCGGACGTGACTTCTACAAGACTAGGAAGGAATCTTACGAAAAAAAAGCAATAAGGTTAATACCTTTTATTTGTTTAAATCTCCGATGAAGCGCGTGATACCGAGCGAAATTATTAGAAAAATAGTTAAAATGAAAAAAAAAAAAAAAATTATTTTGATTTTAATAAAAATATCGGCATCTAACACATGGTTTTTTGAAGACATTTTGTCTCTTACTTTAAGTTTTAAATTTTAAAGATGCTTAAAAAAAGAACTTTCCCAAATGTATACCTATCAGCGACCATGCACGAATTAAGCTCGAATTTAAAAAAGACATTTACACCGTTAAGTCCACACAACATCGGACGTCACGTCTACAAGACAAGGAAGGATTCTTACGAATAAAAAAATAGGGTTAATACCTTTTATTTGTTTAAATTTCTGATGAAGCTCGTGATACCGGCGAAATTATTAGAAAAAAAGTCAAAATGACAAAATAAAAAATATTTTGATTGAATAAAAATATCTGCATGCTTTTTTGAAGGCATTTTGCCTCTTTCTTTAAGTTTTATACATATATACAGGGTGGGCAAAAATAAGGGTCCTATTTTTAAAAATTCATAACTTTTTTATTTATTGTTTTTTTGTTTGTTTTTTGTTTTAGAATAAGTAAAGGACTCCTTCCGAAGCAAGCATGAGCCGTATTAGCCCTAAGGAACGTACCCTCATTTAGAAAACATTATTTTTGCTTAAAAAACTCAAAACAGTGTAAAAAACAATACTTTAGTTTTTGTAAGTTTTAAGAAGTGTTTTTCGGCTAAAATTTGTTTTGTTTATTTCAAAAAATCTCGGAAGGGTCAGTCTACACACACATAAAGTTTGGTGAGTTTAACTTTTATTTTGTGGAAGTTATTCAAATTCAAGTTATTCAAATTTAAAGATAGGACCCTTATTTTGGCCCACCCTGTATATATATATATATATATATATATATATATATATATATATATATATATATATATATATATATAATACACAATAACAAATATTTATTATTATTTGTCGCTCCTCGAAAAAGTAGAGCACTGTAAGTGTAGTATTAACACAGCATGACGTCACTAGCTTTAAATACATCGTCCCTTCCTTAAAAGAAGTAGAACGCTCTGACGTTAAGCCGCCGATAAGGTGTTAAAATTATCACAGTTTATTCGCTATTTAAAATTGGCCGTGTGATTAAGGCGTCGGATTTGAGTTGTAAAATACTCGTAATCCGGGGGTTCGAATCACATGACCGGTAGTGAATAGTCATATCTCTATGCTGATGAGCCCTGATCATTAAAAAGGACGAAACGTACACGTACATAGATAATAAACAATAACAAATATTTATTATATATATATAATATATATATATATATATATATATATTGTATATATATATATATATATATATATATATATTAGTATTCGTAATTAATATTATTTCGTCTTCATTAAGACTACACAGTGTGGCTACATACAGTTGACTCGCACCTCGGATTTCAGTCACTATTGACTCTTAGATCCAGCCTTTTAGTTGTTGCTTCCACCAAGACTTTTACAAATAGGAGAAGGAAACATATTGCATATATTAGTACGTTACATTAAGTTTCCAAGAGTGTTCACTTTAAAAGGAAAAGAAATTTGCATTATAGCTTGAGATAAAAAATTATCATTTTTATCATTTTCTTCTTAAGGGATAGGAGTATACGTAATACGAGTATACGTAATACGAGTATACGTAATACGAGTATACGTAAAACCGACCATACTCTGTAATGAATGTGACCCATTGTATACCCCTGTTCCTACACCTAAACATCATATTAGCATTGTATTACGTATTTATAAAAGTCAGTTTCTGATTGTACGTGTGCATGTCTACCGAACGGTCAGAAACTACACAATACATACCCACGGTGCTTATATATTCTTTTTAAACATTGCCTCGGACAGAATATGGACCCCTTTTTAAACATCGCCTCGGACAGAATATGGACCCCTTTTTAAACATTGCCTCGGACAGAATATGGACCCCTTTTTAAACATTGCCTCGGACAGAATATGGACCCCTTTCTAAAAATCGGCTCGGACAGAATATGGACCCCTTTCTAAAAATTGGCCCGGACAGAATATGGACCCCTTTTTAAATTTTGTATTTATTTTTATTCACCCCAAACAAGGGGGCATATTTCAACTGCAACGTAAGGGGCTACTGCGAATTAGGGGTCAGATTCATAGCTAAGTAAAGAAGCTGAATAACATATGTTTGTTCACATTACATTTCAATTTCTGCATGTGTTTACAGTTAGAAAAGCAGGTGGCAGGGAGAGAATTTCAAAGACTAGCAGTTCGAGAAAATATGTTATCAGTGTAGAAAGCCCCCTTGTATCTAAGAGCATCAACAGTGAAGGGGTGGGATTTTGCTGATTGTCGTATTGACATGGAAGTACTTGTAAAACAAGCACAGGGAGGCCACATTGCGGCGATGGGACGGAGGCTGGAGCTTGGTGGACACTGTAAGACCTATTAGATTAGAAACTAGTGGTTGGTACACCAGCCACGATGTGATAACAATACTCCAAGCGTGGGCGGATGGTGGCTTTATAGAGATATAGAATACTGGCAGGTGAGAGAAGTTTTCTAGCACAGTAGAGGGAGCCCACTTTTCTTGCATCATTCTTGGTAATAACTTTTATGTATTTTTTTTCAAATTCATGTTACTTGTGAATGTTACGCCGAGGAGTTTGAATGTTTGACTCTTGTGTAAGAGTTCTATTTGCCATTGCAACCAGTGGCTGAAGAGGTTGCTTATATATTTTTTGGAATATTTCATCTTTTGGTAGTCAACAGCAACAAGATTAGTTTGTGGTGTTGGCATTAAGGGCTATTTTTGATCGACCTTTGGTTTGAAATGGTACTTATGATAGAGAGACGGGAATATATAGCAGGGAGATGCGATAGAAAGAAAAAGCGGGGAGGAGGGGAAGAGAGATAGGGAGAGAATGGGGAATAGAGGTAATAGGAGAGATAGAAGGGGAGTATAGTGAAGAGAGAGAGAGAGAGAGAGAGAGGGGGTGGGGATATAAAGTTAGATAAAGAGGTGGAGAGAGAGAGAGAGAGAAAGAGAGAGAGAGAGGGGGGTGGGAATATAAAGTTAGATAAAGAGGTGGAGAGAGAGAGAGAGAGAGAGGGGGTGGGGATATAAAGTTAGATAAAGAGGTGGAGAGAGAGAGAAAGAGAGAGAGAGAGAGGGGTGGGAATATAAAGTTAGATAAAGAGGTAGAGAGAGAGAGAGAGGTAGAGAGAGAGAGAGAGAGAGAGAGAGAGAGAGAGAGAGAGAGAGAGAGAGAGAGAGAGAGAGATTTTACAAGATTGATGTTGCATACACTTTTTTACTTTTCTACTTTGTTGTTCATACAACGCCTGGTAGCCAGACTAGTTTATTTATAATTGGTAAAATGCACTAAAACATTGATTTTGATGTGTATGGATATACAGCGCCAAGGCAAACACCACAATAATATCGTAAAGCATGGCCTTCTTTAAGTTTTGAAAGACAATGGTTGCTGACATGTAATTGTGAAGCAAGGGTTGCGCATCCTCAACCACACCTCTCCTGAATCGGCACTGCTTCATTCCAGTGGCAAGAAGAAGTGCAAGATGACTGGAAACAATGCCGAGTTAAACGGAGAGCACATACAGCATATGGTATTCCCAAATGGTCACACATTTAGTACTGACAAGGCTCAACGTCGCTTAACTTCGGTGATCTAACGGGAACCGGTGTGTCACCGTGATGATGCCGTATATATAGTAAGTACCTTTTAGTCAACATATAGAGCCTGTTTCATCCGATGTTATTCATACAATCTCTATTCTAAAGTTCACAACAATGCGTTCTGTAGTTTTAGAGTTCATTTAATACAGTGGAATACATGAGTTTGTGATTCAATGTTTGCTTGATTTGGTTTGGTTCGGCCCGTGATTTGGATATATCCAGAAGCACGTATGAATATTTATTGTTTTATTTAGGGCGGCGGGGGGGGGGGGGGATTTCATGACCTACATAGTCGTCAGTCAAGAGTTAAATGGAATCAATGTCGTCGTTTGCTCTTATCAGTTCAGACTATTTTTCTTGTTTTTTTTTTTTATGTCTGTAGAAACTTCAACGCGTGTTGATTTAAACACGCTTATTCGTTCAACATTACTGCATACGTTTACACCATCTAACGGATTCAAAATTTGATAGTTGAGGAAAGCGATGGAAAAATATTTTGTAATATTTTGAAATCAAGCAGTGCCGACTCAGGAGAGGTGTGGTGGGGGATTTGGGCAACGGCTGTTTCATAATTACACACACCGTGACCCCCACAGGAAGTATTCATTGTCCCTGAAGACTGACCGAAGGCTATGATGAGAGAAAGGCTAGAAACATCCCTTCTGTGAGAAACGGTATGTAGAGATCTGAAGAGATCTTCGCATAATCGATTGCGAAGTCGATTTGATACTCTGTCAAAGCAAAAAAGCAATGCGCCCTTAACGGTACCATAACAGTACCTCATCTTAACGGTACCATAACAGTACCTCATCTTAACGGTACCATAACAGTACCTCATCTTAACGGTACCATAACAGTACCTCATCTTAACGGTACCATAACAGTACCGCATCTTAACGGTACCATAACAGTACCTCATCTTAACGGTACCATAACAGTACCTCATCTTAACGGTACCATAACAGTACCTCATCTTAACGGTACCATAACAGTACCTCATCTTAACGGTACCATAACAGTACCTCATCTTAACGGTACCATGACAGTACCTCATCTTAACGGTACCATAATAGTACCTCATCTTAACGGTACCATAACAGTACCTCATCTTAACGGTACCATAACAGTACCTCATCTTAACGGTACCATAACAGTACCTCATCTTAACGGTACCATAACAGTACCTCATCTTAACGGTACCATGACAGTACCTCATCTTAACGGTACCATGACAGTACCTCATCTTAACGGTACCATAACAGTACCTCATCTTAACGGTACCATAACAGTACCTCATCTTAACGGTACCATAACAGTACCTCATCTTAACGGTACCATAACAGTACCTCATCTTAACGGTACCATAACAGTACCTCATCTTAACGGTACCATAACAGTACCGCATCTTAACGGTACCATAACAGTACCTCATCTTAACGGTACCATAACAGTACCTCATCTTAACGGTACCATAACAGTACCTCATCTTAACGGTACCATAACAGTACCTCATCTTAACGGTACCATAACAGTACCTCATCTTAACGGTACCATAACAGTACCTCATCTTAACGGTACCATGACAGTACCTCATCTTAACGGTACCATGACAGTACCTCATCTTAACGGTACCATGACAGTACCTCATCTTAACGGTACCATAACAGTACCTCATCTTAACGGTACCATAACAGTACCTCATCTTAACGGTACCATAACAGTACCTCATCTTAACGGTACCATAACAGTACCTCATCTTAACGGTACCATAACAGTACCTCATCTTAACGGTACCATAACAGTACCTCATCTTAACGGTACCATAACAGTACCTCATCTTAACGGTACCATAACAGTACCTCATCTTAACGGTACCATAACAGTACCTCATCTTAACGGTACCATGACACTACCTCATCTTAACGGTACCATAACAGTACCTCATCTTAACGGTACCATAAAAGTATCTCATCTTAACGGTACCATGACAGTACCTCATCTTAACGGTACCATAACAGTACCTCATCTTAACGGTATCATAACAGTACCTCATCTTAACGGTACCATGACAGTACCTCATCTTAACGGTACCATAACAGTACCTCATCTTAACGGTACCATAACAGTACCTCATCTTAACGGTACCATAACAGTACCTCATCTTAACGGTACCATCACAGTACCTCATCTTAACGGTACCATAACAGTACCTCATCTTAACGGTACCATAACAGTACCTCATCTTAACGGTACCATAACAGTACCTCATCTTAACGGTACCATAACAGTACCTCATCTTGAGACACATCTGATTCTTATACAGGTAGATGATGTCATCAGGTGCCAGGTAATTTCTGGGGCAGTAGCATGACAACCATTTTCCCGCAACCTCAGCTTCAGATTAGATCGTCCTCTTGCATTTACTTCCCCCTTGACTTCAATACCGTATCTCCGACATTAGATTTAACCCCTCCATTTTTACTCGGCCTTAAACTGAAGACGTCAGGTTACAAACTCGTTAAATATATACGAAAGAAATTTAATTCAAAAATGTGCAAATACATCTAATAAAGAAATGTTTATATTTTTTAGGGAGCCAGGTACTCTTTGTTTCTTTGTCTCTTACAACTAAAGCCTTTATACCAGAGAAATATTGTAATATGTAGGTATTTATCTACCTCCTACCGCGGGAAGACATGATACAAAGTCAGAAGGGGGGGGGGGATTGAAAACCAAGTCCACAAGAAGTGTGTGCACTGTCCGTCAACATATGCCTGAGCAGCCCCGTCGGTATTTCCTAGTATGGACACCTCAGGCGACAGATCCAAGGTCATCATCTACTAAAAAATGACCCAGACTATCGGACTGATTGTCGAGGACGTATTCTTGGCTTAGTATGAACACAACCTACTCATTACCTGTGCCATGTAAGTATATCAAAATGTAATTGTGACATAGGATGACCTTTATAGCACAACAAATCTTTATCAATAATAAGCTGTAAGCCCCCCCCCTAAAAAAGAAAGAAATGGGCCACTGAACATGCATAATGATAAAACATTAACTGGAAAGGCATTACATTAAAACAACAAATAAATACACGCCATACGAAAGAGGTAATTAAATTTAAAAAAAAAATCATAGTTCACCCCAAACAAGGCAGGCCGCCACTGTAGATGTAAGGGGCCACTGAGAAAAAAGGGTGAAGGTTTTGGGGGTTCAACCTAAATTAGGAACTGCGCAGCGAGATGTCTGTTTACATTAGTTTTAAATTTCTGCATGTCAGTAACGTCAGGAAAGCAGGAAGCAGGGAGGGAGTTCCAGAGTCCAGCAGCATGAGGAAAGAAGCTTTTGGAGTAGAAAGCTCTACGGCATCTGGGGACGTCCACAGTGAATGGATGGGATTTGGCAGATTGTCGGGTTGGTCTAGTGAATTTACATTGTCAGGGTACCAGAGCAGCAAGCTCATCAGAGCACAATCCATTGAAGCATTGTAAAACAGGCACAAGGAAGCAACATTGCGGCGATGAGACAGGGGCTGGAGCTTGGTGGATAGTGAAGGACCTATTAAGTTGGCAACTCTTTTTTTGACCTTGTCTAAGAGGGAGAGACTAGCGGATGATGCACCAGCCCAGATGTGGCAACAATACTCCATGCATGGGCGGATGGTGGCTTTGTAGAGATATAGGATAATGTCAGGTGTGAGAGGTTTACTGGCACGGTATAGAGAGCCAACCTTCTTTGCAGCAGCCCTGGCAATGGAAAATGATTGTATTTAAAAATAAAATAAAATAAAAATATAATGAAATAATAATAAAAAGAAAGAATTGTTTTTACCTGTTTCCGTAATTTCCAGGGAAGTTTCGTTCTGTCTTTGTAGGTTGCTGAGTCTTTGGTCTGTTAGAGTTCAAGTAGTAGTTTCCGGCGAAATGTCTGTTCTGTTTGTAGTATTAAAAATGGCGCATAATGTTTTCATAGTTCTCAATGAGAATAGTAAAAATCCTTTTTTTTAATCAATGAAATGGTATTTATTTTAATGTTATGTTATGGAGTGCTCAGTGTTATAACATTATATATATATAACAGAGCAAATAGTTAGAACTGACCACACATCCCCAAGGTTACACCGGCTTTTATGCCCTATACGGCAATCGTAAGATGTGGATTCTGCTGGCAAAGAGTTCTTATTTCCTATTTAGAAATCAGAATCAAGCCACAGTATAAGTTACATCTAAGGTGTATCTCTTAGGGGAATGGAACCTGGTGTAATCTTGGAACTGTAGGGTTGGTTGTCAGTTTTAGAATTTATATATATATTGCTAAGCAACTTAATACATAACATACTGTATAATATATATATATATATATATATATATATATATATCAGACTGTCAGCTCGACGGTTGCGTTTCGATCCCGGCTTGAGGCACTAACTGGTCTAGCCGCACTGATGAGCTGTGAAACAGCGAAACAATCTGTATGTGGATGACTAATATATATATATATATATATATATATATATATATATATATATATATATATATATATATATATATATATATATAATGTGTGTGTTTGTACAGGTGCGTGTTCATATATATATATATATATATATATATATATATATGAGTGAATGCTTTCCTCTTTTTTTTTTTATTTAAGTCATAATAAGTCCATAGAAAGTGTTGATTCTTTAACTCATTAAACAATTAATATTACCCCACTCGACGTCAATACGTGTTTGTTTTTGTTTGTCTGTCTGTTAGCAACTTTACATACTAATAAACACTCATTGTATCTTTATCATCTTTTTTATTCGACCATGTCCCCAATTATATTTAAGGAGACAGCCGAATCATAATGCGGAACGGGGATTTTTTTTCGTCTCGCCGTCATGGCCGCTATCATCATAACAAAATGGCGTCCGTTGGTTTTTGCTGTTGCATTTGGTACAAAAGGGTAACCGTCGTGCTTCGTTTGAATTAGTGTTGTGTTTATTGTTGTTGAAGTGTTCAATCTGTTGCTATATATTAAAGCTGAATTAATTAATTGATTTGGGAAGCTGGGTTATCAAGTCCGTTTGTCACGTGGGGTATCGCTTCGGCTTTGCGAATGGTGGTTTGTTTTCATTGTTGCGTTTGGTACATAAAATGTAAGTTGCTCGGTTTTAATTATTGTCTGTTTGTTTTTGCTGAATGTTTCTATCTATTTCTATGTATTAAAGTTGATTTAATTCATTGACTTTTGGGAAGCTGGGTTATCAAGTCCGTTTGCCCCGTGGAGTATCGCTTCTTTTTGGCGAAGGTGTTATTTACTACTGAAACAATCATTTTCTGCGTTTTCATCATAATCATCATAAGCAGTTTTTTTTTTTAAGTAGTAGTAGCTGTAGCAATTCTTGTAGTAGTAGTTGCAACAATAGTAGTAAACATAAATTCACAGTCAATTCCGGGTACCTTTAAGTAACAGGTCCCAACCCGGGGTGGAATGGTCTTCTTATAACACAGTTGTAAAAAAAAAATCTACAATAGGAGTCGCCCCTCATTTGAACCTCCTCTTTTAAAAAAATGTTTTCCTTCTCCGTTGTTCTTCCATTAAATTCCTGATATTATACTTTTCTTCTCTTAAACATTTTGGAATTATTTTTTCCTGTTTTTTTTTTTTTTAAGTTGTTTGCTGTTAAGTTTTTGTTTTTTTAAAAATTATTGTTAATTCATATTTAACCCTATAATATAAAATGCAGCACATAATTAAATGTGTTTTGGAGACCTCGAAATTGTCATTGTTGTATTATCCCGAAAAAGAAAAAAAAGACAGATTTTCAGAATTAAGCAACGTATGTAACGCATCTGTTCCCAAAGTAGGAGTCACAACCCCCAAGGAGTACGTAAGATCTCAGTAGTTTTGCGAATGGGTTTGAATCTTTTATTTAAATGTTTACTCAAGGCACATTATTTGCTGTTTATCGAAATGTATATCTACTTAAAATGATACATTGGAGTTGCAACAAGATTCTTTTTACCCAAAAATGAAGGCGTGACTCAAACAGATTAGGGAGGCTGATGTAGTCGCCACTTACAACAAAGACAAAAGTTATACAGGGTGAAGCAAAATAATCTACCACATTTGCAGGGGTTGATAAAAGCAAATTAGAATAAATAAGAAAAAAGCAAATATTTTCATTTTCCAAATGTACATGTAATACCAATTTGTTTTATGTCGTTTACATAATGTAAAAAGTGTTTGTATTTTTCAAGTGTACACATGATTATTTCGTATTTAGGTTATCCATATAGATTTGACAAGTCAGCATAGGTCTTTTAATAAGAAAACGTTTATCAAGAACGAGTCGGTAATTGCAGCGCGGAGATAATTCTATGTGCACTTTGGGTTTGGTAAACATGATACTGGATCTACCTAAAACACGGTTTTATGCACAACTTTCGCGAACGTCTTCAACAGTACGTGGACAATAATGATTGATTTGACTGATGTGTTTTTTAAAAATAAAATTAAACAAAATGGCATCATTATGTACATTCTGAAAATAAAAATACTATTTTTCATTATTCAAATGACACAAAACAAAATGGCGTCATATGTGCATTTAGAAAATAGAAATACTATTTTTCATTATTCAAATGACATAAAACAAAATGGCGTCATATGTGCATTTAGAAAATAAAAAATACTATTTTTCATTATTCAAATGACACAAAACAAAATGGCGTCATATGTACATTTAGAAAATAAAAATACTATTTTTCATTATTCAAATGACACAAAACAAAATGGCGTCATATGTGCATTTAGAAAATAGAAATACTATTTTTCATTATTCAAATGACACAAAACAAAATGGCGTCATATGTGCATTTAGAAAATAGAAATACTATTTTTCATTATTCAAATGACACAAAACAAAATGGCGTCATATGTGCATTTAGAAAATAAAAATACTATTTTTCATTATTCAAATGACATGAAACAAAATGGCGTCATATGTACATTTAGAAAATAAAAATACATGTGTCATTGTCGCTTTTGATTTGCTTTTATTAAACCCTGCCAATGTGTCCGATCATTTTCCCAACCCTGTATATGAAAAATTAGTTAAATCTTACCATTTTTTAAAATTATTTTATTTTTTAATAATTATTAAAAAGTCTCCTGAAGAACCTCGGTTTTATAAATAGAATTTTCAAGAATTCTTCGTGATTTAGATATTTTAGGGTAAAAAAAAAGGACAGCGAAACAACTTGAACGCAGTTTTTTTTCAAATAATTGTTAGTAATATACGATAATGCGATAATTTACCGCCTTTGTTAGATATTATCTTCCTTGAACAAGAACTCTATTGTCTATAGATAACTATAAATAGTTACCTCTATTGAAGAAAGCATCAGCAGCGGCATCGCGTCAATGTGTCTTTATTAGACATTCCTGTTTCGTTTTTCGTTTCTGAAAAGTGTTCTGCGTTCTGCGTTTTATAAATTCCAATATACACATGTCCATGTATACATATATGCTTCCATTCCGTTTTTCTGTTTTAAGCTAATCGAAACGGAGGATGTAGCGAGCGCTCCAGTTGTAACGAAAACTTAGAAGGGCTCTCCGAAGAGATGCATCTAAAAGGATAGACCTTTTTACTAGATAGATATTGAACGATTCATATGTCTTTGCGTTTCTTGTGATCAGTAATGACAACATCGTTTTTTTTCTCATATATTTGTCATGTCTAACTTCCGGATCCTGTTTCCTGTGTGTGTTTTGTAATTTGCAGGGAAACATAGAGTGATCTCCCATTCGTAATAGGTTCGCATCTTTATCACTCTATTTATTAATAACTTCTTTTCTTTTTTTTGGGGGGGGGAGGGAGGTATATACTCCAGCATTTTATTTTCTCTCTCTGTCTTTTAATTAATTATTCTACTTATATTAGTCTATTTCCCTCTGTTGCATTAACACCCCCCCCCTACACACACACACACATATATATATATATGGGAATAGAAGGATGAAGGTAATCCGACGTGATGGTAAAATGAAAAAGGAAAACCAAAAACTGGATGTTTTTTTATGTGTACATCAACGTTTCGTCTTTATTTATAAGACTTCATCAGGATGATGATATAGGGAAAAGATATCATGCAAGCACGGATACATGTAGGGTAGACATGTTGGGAAGAAAAATAAAATAAAATGAAAAATAATGGCAGCGTCTTTTTAATACTACAGTCCAAATAAACTTTCTCATGTTCCAAATATTTCAAATATATTCCTCACCCACCCTTTCAATCACCCCCCTCCCCCACCCACTCCAATCCCTCACTCATTGCTATCATTTTCCAAATATTTCAAATATTTCACACCCTATCACGACAAATCCTCCCTCTCCCCCCTCTCATCCATTTTCTCCCATACCTTGTCTTAAATTCCCTCATTTTCTTCAAACGCTCTCTAAGACTATAACTTTCGCCCATCCACCAAAATCACAGCCCCCCCCTCCCTCTCTACCCATCCCCATTTCCCTGCATACACCCCACACACACAAACATTCCAACTCACTCTTCCCCTTCAATCTCGACCACAGCCATCTGGTCAAACACCCCCTCCCCCTTTTCCTCCAATCTCTCTCTGCCATCCATTTTACCCCTGCTCATCCCCCACCTCTTTCTCTCATCGCCAGCCACAGTAGTCCTTGCTCCCTCCACCCTTCCCCTTTTTTCTCCCACTCATTTTTCATTCTCTAACAAGTACGGACGTCCAGCTAGACGCTGCCATTATTTTTCATTTTATTTTATTTTTCTTCCCAACATGTCTACCCTACATGTATCCGTGCTTGCATGATATCTTTTCCCTATATCATCATCCTGATGAAGTCTTATAAATAAAGACGAAACGTTGATGTACACATAAAAAAACATCCAGTTTTTGGTTTTCCTTTTTCATTTTACCATATATATATATATATATATATATATATATATATATATATATATATATATATATATATATAATAGAGAATGGTAGTTTGCTTGAAACATTGCTGGGAATAGTAGTAGTATGTTTATAAAAAAGGCCGTGGGCAATGCAAATTCCGGGTAAGATGTAAAATTCCGTTCGTGCAGAGAATCTGCCAAAATTTTGGAAGATTCTCTGCACGGACGGAATTTTCCTCTGGTGTTTATTATTTTTGACAAAGGGAATTTTCTATTCCCGAAATATTAAATAAATGATTTTTATAATCATCCGGACATCACACAAACAGCTAACACCACACTTACTGTTATGTAAGATTTTAAGAAAAAATAAATAGTAAGTCACATTTCGTATTCGATTTATTATCTTTGTTCCTTCCAGCTTACATCTTACCCGGAATTTGCATTGCCCACAGCCTTTTAAAAACATACTACTATATATATATATATATATATATATATATATATATATTAGTAGTAAGTTTTTGAAAGGCTGTGGGCAATGCAATTCCGGGTAAGATGCAAGATGAAAGGAAAGGAACAAAAACAATAAAAATACATCGAATACGATATAAGACTTACTATTTATTTTTCCTTTTTTTTCCTTTTTTTTTTTTTTTTCTTACATAACAGCAAGAGTGTTTTAGCTGTCCGGGTGATTAAAAATCACTATTTGATATTTCGGGAAAAGACATCCCTTTTTCAAAAATAATTAGACCAGAAGAAGAATAATATTTTATTCTTCTCCGACTGTGTAGAGAATAATACAAAACAAAATGGCTGCCAGATATAGACCGCAGCAAAAAAAAAACAGTTTCACAGGGAATATAAATTAAGTTAAGTTTTATTTTAATATTATGTTAAATATATGATTGGTGTTTAGAATATTAGTGTAATGTTGGTTAGGTGTATGGTGTTCGATAAACTAGTTTATCGAACACCATACACCTAACCAACATTACACTAATATTCTAAACACCAATCATATATTTAACATAATATTAAAATAAAACTTAACTTAATTTATATTCCCTGTGAAACTGTTTTTTTTTTTTGCTGCGGTCTATATCTGGCAGCCATTTTGTTTTGTATTATTCTCTACACAGTCGGAGAAGAATAAAATATTATTCTTCTTCTGGTCTAATTATTTTTGAAAAAGGGATGTCTTTTCCCGAAATATCAAATAGTGATTTTTAATCACCCGGACAGCTAAAACACTCTTGCTGTTATGTAAGAAAAAAAAAAAAAAAGGAAAAAAAAGGAAAAATAAATAGTAAGTCTTATATCGTATTCGATTTATTTTTATTGTTTTTGTTCCTTTCCTTTCATCTTGCATCTTACCCGGAATTGCATTGCCCACAGCCTTTCAAAAACTTACTACTACTATACCCAGCAATGCTTCAAGCAAACTACCATTCTCTACTATATATATATATATATATATATATATATATATATATATATGTGTGTGTGTGTGTGTGTGTGTGTGTGTGTGTGTGTGCGTGCGTGTCTGTGTGTGTGAATACATGAACCAATATTTGGCCTGAATCACTAATGGAACAGAGATGTTATATTTTATTAATAAAGCTATTCCCGTTAACAAAATAGGGGAAACATTTACTTCCCTTATATATATATATATATATATATATATATATATATATATATGACTGTGTGTATTGTATTAGTTTCTGTAGATGTAAATCTGTTGAAACTCAAGTGTTTATAAAAAGTGCTCAATCACAAGTAGAGCTGTTCTTAAGTATAAATTTGTATTAATACAAACATTATTGGTTACATATGTGCCTACATGTTTCGGTTGTACTCTTCACAGAGAGTCAACCTTTTCAGACCAAAGAAGATAAGGAAGTGCTTCCTTTTCTTCTTTGGTCTGAAAGGGTTGACTCTCTGAAGAGTACAACCGAAACATGTATGCACATATGTAACCAATAATGTTTGTATTAATACAAATTTATACTATATATATATATATATATATATATATATATATATATATATATATATATATATATGTGTTATAATGGGATAATTCCAGGAGGAAATCTGGGTATGAGAGCTTAATGTAGTAAACAGAGCAAGAATAGCATAAAATATAATAACACGAAATCACATAATTGTCGATGCAATAATTTATTTCAACCGTGCGGTTTTTTCAAGCATCACTCAGACAATTACATTCTTGAGACTGATAGAAAATTGAATTTCCCCACGACAATTTCAAGCATGGCTGTGTTTAAATTGTCGTGGGGAAATTCAATTTTCTATCAGTCTCAAGAATGTAATTGTCTGAGTGATGCTTGAAAAAACCGCACGGTTGAAATAAATTATTGCATCGACAATTATGTGATTTCGTGTTATTATATTTTATGCTATATATATATATATATATATATATATATATATATATATATATATATATATATATATATTCAATATAAAGTAAAACTATATGTGATATGATTTCATTGAAAAGAATAGCTTTATTAATAATATCTAGATAAAAATTTGTTTCGTCAGTGATTTAGACCAATAGCAGTCTAATTTGCCAAGTGACTTCTCTTCAATAAATTACAATAAAAACGAAATAACTAATAGTTGGTTTAATGATAATAAATCTATAAAAATATTTCAATTGTAAAGTTATCGTTATAATCTATCGTTAGAACACATCTAACCCGACGTATACAAGTATTTCAGCCAGTTTCTAAAAAGTTAGATCATTTTTTTAACAAATTAAACTTATATTATGAATGTTAGTAACAACTTCTGAAGAATGTTCGGTCATATTTTTAAAATTTTAGTTCTAATGTTTATTTATTGATTTTATAGACAGAAAAGTAAATGTGTCTACAAATACCTTAAACTCTGGTTATTTTTATTTACTATCGTATGCTGATTCGGAAATATAATTATCTGATTGTTTAATGTTTATTTGTTGTGTTGTTAGGTATACATTACGGTGTATAACTATTGTAATTATCTCTCTCTCTCTCTCTCATATATATATACATACATATATATATATATATATATATATATATATATATATATATATATATATATATATATATAATCCTCTTGATCTATTTTCTCCCCTGCCTTTTTCAATATCTATTATTAGAACTGTTCTTCAGTTGACTGTAAATTTATGTTCTTTAAA
>OY744536.1:19583032-19608032 GCA_963556195.1 Sepiola atlantica | reverse complement strand
CGTTAGTCACATAAGTATTGTTGGCGAATTCCCAACCACGTGACTTGTTGGCCCAGTTATGCTTTTCGTTTTTGTTAATCTGCTGACAACAGAGAGTCAATACTCTATCGACTGTCACATGATATATATATATATATATATATATATATATATATATATATATATATATCATTTGTTGTCGTGTAACATTTACGAAATCTATGGTTTACGTTGCGTGTGTGCGTGCGTGCGTGTGTGTGGAGGGTGTAAGTGAATCAAATTGTGACTTTCGAGTCAACAACGAAATTCGTCTATTCCGAAATAGAGACAATTTCAACAATTGGCAGACAAGTTATGGGAACTTTTTAAATGCATCATTAAACCAACAGTGAATTAAAACAGTCAGCCGTGTGTCATGTATTGTTCATTTTTTTTTCACCCAACGACGTTGATTTTATTTATATGTATTCACTTCTTATTTTTTTAAAACCAGGGCTCGAGTTAAAAACTAGCATGTTTTAAATACCAGGTAGACATTTTAAATGATACTGGGTATGATCTTAAAGTGCATCCGGTTGTGAGCCCCTAATTTGGGAGCTTTGTTGGGTGTGGAGGTATCCCTTAGTAACCATTACTAGCAGACCCACTATAATCAGGAGTGGGAGTATCTATTAGTTTACTATCTCTAGGTTAAATACAATTTGTCCGGGAAACGACATTTATCTGGGAGAAAGGCGTAGTATCTGTTCTGATGCGGCACTTCGTCGTGTCTGTCCTCAATCAGTGAAGAAGTTTTTATTTTTGATCATATCTGAAGTACCCCATTCTGGGGAGCTGGATTTATCCCCACATTAAAAACCGACGCTGCGTCTAACTCTGTCCTTGTAGGAAGGCAAGTAAATAGGGATTAACTTTCCTGGGACATCCTTGGGCAAAGTCATCCCCTATCTCTTACCCCAACACCACGAAATCCATATTTTCCAACATTATCAACTACTCAAGCTTACCCATAAACCGTCGTGGATATGACACAAAAGTGTACCCAGACCCCAATTTGGGAGCTTAGGAGAGTGTGAAATAACCGTTTAGTTACCATTATTCCCAGGTACACTCTGACTCGGAGAAGTTGTAGTATCTATCAGAGACCCTATCTCTGAGTTAAATGGAAACTATTGGGTACAGACTATTAAAAAAAAATACGCTTGCAAAACAAATTAATGTATTGGGTTGGCCAAAAAGTTCCTTTGTTTGTTTAATGTCATCTTCCCGGCCTACTAAAGATCGTTTTATATTCCTATTCTTCAAATCCTGTATTTGATGTAGCGAGTATGTTGACGTCAGTGTGTAATAAGCCTCCGAGCAGAGGAGTTCTTACATCTTTGCTTGTATTTCAGGCCTTGAAATGGAAGGTCAAGCAGAGCACTCCCGACATTTGGTGCATTTTTACTGTAGAAAAGAGCTTAGGAGAGTGTAGAATAACCGTTTAGTTACCATTATTCCCAGGTACACTCTGACTCGGAGAAGTTGTAGTACCTATCAGAGACCCTATCTCTGAGTTAAATGGAAACTATTGTGCGCAGACTATTTTTTATAAAAAATACGCTTGCAAAACAAATTAATGTATTGCGTTGGCCAAAAAGTTCTTTTGTTTGTTTAATGTCATCTCCCCGGCCTACTAAAGATCGTTTTATATTCCTATTCTTCAAATCCTGTATTTGATGTAGCGAGTATTTTGACGTCAGTGTGTAATAGTCTCCGAGCGGAGGAGTTCTTATATTTTTGCTTATATTTCACACCTCAGAATAGAACGTCAAGCAGACCATTACCGACATATGATGTTTTTTTTCTACAAAAAAAGAAAAAAAAGCTACAGAAACCTGCATAAAGCTATGCCATGTATATGCTGTCACAGAACGGGTGTGCCAGAAATGGTTTGCTCGATTCTGGAAAGATAATTATTTAGTGAGAAATGCTCCTCGCTCTGGCCGGCCAAAGATGATCGACAGTAACCAAGGAACGTTCCTCTGCTCTCATTTTCTGGACGTCACTGGTTTCGTCATGTAAGAGTTAGGTGCATAGTCGGTTTGTTCGACATTTGTTTTTGTTTTTCATTTTTGGGTTATATTAGAGGTGGGACGTAATGGGTGAACATTTCAGATTCATGCGAGTAGTATTTTTTGTGTTCATTTATACATAAATAACACTAAACAATCAAAAATTTTGAAAATTTTGCAAAATTCAGAAGGTGCAGGCCAAAAGAATTTGGGCTAATTTGGGCTATTTTTCACTAGTTTTTGGCTATTTTACATTCATGAAAACCCTTTCACAGCCTGAAAATGGTCCTAAATTAAAGTACTATATCAGATTTAACCATCTATATCCATTCATAGCTGTTGAGGATGTTTTAGGACCTGCAATGTCGCATGAAACCCTAACGGCTATTTTTGGCCAACACCTTCCGAATTTTTCAAAATTTTCAAAATGTATGATTGTTTAGTGTTATTTATGTATAAATGAACGCAAAAAAAAAATACTACTCGCATGAATCTGAAATGTTCACCCATTACGTCCCACCCCTAGTTATATACACATATTAAAACTGTTTACCTCCAAGAGAACTTGCCAGAAAATTAATCTTCTTCTTAGAAAGTAGCTCGACTACCGACAGGTAAGTTATACTCAAGGGTTTTTTGTATATTTTTTTTACAAATTCCAGCAAAATGAAAATCAGTCCGTGTGGTGGTGGGCGGGCTGTAGTGTAAAGCTCGGCTTTTAGAGAGAGAGCGAGGGTGGGAAGGGAAGTACAAAATAGATTCTTAAATATTTAACGTTCGTTTGAGTGTGCAAGGATTTCGTATAAACTTCCGGTCGGTAACCGTCGTCGTTGGAAAACGGAAGTACACCGTTTGCCCGTCGAATCATTTCACGCGTGTTGCACAATATCTTCAAGGATTACGTGCATTTTTAAAAACATTTTCTATAGTAAAATGTCAATTCCATTCCTTTTTGCTATGAGAAAAGTGTAGTATCTGTTTTCTGATACGACATCTATTCTGTCCTGGATCAATAGAGGAGAAATACTTCCAGACTAGGACGATTTTTATTTTTGTCCCAATCCAGAGTGGCACTTATTGGGGAGCTGTAATCTCCACATTAGAAACAGACCTTGTGCCTAACTCCGTCCTCGTGGGAAGGTAAATAAATAGGGATGATGTTACTACAACGTGAAAATCGATTTTGTAAGCCAAATAAAAACTACGTGCTATTCAAAATGTATTGAAATATAGTTTTATTCGGCCGGGGCAACAAAAAAGAAAGGGAAAATACGCCCAATCACTAATATATATATATATATATATATATATATATATATATATATATATATATATATATATATATATATATATATATAAGTTATGAGGTTGAGAAAGACTAAATATACATTCGGATTGTACACATTATAAGTTATTTCGACCGTAACTAGGTCTCCTTGGATGTGTTTCCAACCACAATTCAAACCTCTTATTTATGCTCTGTTTGAACGGACATAGAGCTCTCTGATTCGAATTCCTATCGAAAATAATCGAACCTGAAAACTATATATATATATATATATATATATATATATATATATATATATATATAAAAGGTAAGACAAGTCCGCCCTTGAATTTGTCGCCGCTCTGACAAACATGGTCGGTCTAAACACCTTTCCAGTCGGGCGTCTCTGATGATTGTCAATCGAAATACGTTCTGCTCAGGGAACAATTCTGCTAACATGAACCTCTTTTGCTTGGTTGCTGTTCGAAGTCTTATAGCCATCAACATTAATTCAAGTATAAATAAGCAATATATATATATATATGTATAATGTATATATATATATATAATACATATACAAATAATGTATATATATAATACGTATACAAATAATGTATATATATATATATAATACGTATACAAATAATGTAGATATATGCATATAATGTATATATATATATAATGCATATGCATATAATGTATAAATATATATATACATATATTATACACATACATATGATGTATATATACATATATTATACACATACATATAATGTATATATACATATATTATACACATACATGTAATGTATATACACATATATTATACACATACATATAATGTATATACACATATATTATACACATACGTATAATGTATATACACATATATTATACACATACGTATAATGTATACACACATATATTATACACATACATATAATGTATATATATATATATGAATGACTTTTAGCAAATTATATATATATATGAATGACTTTTAGCAAACATCAGCAAACGACTGACCTTCGGGTATGGGGATTGCTGATCGGGGTGGTGTCTTCTCTTTCTTGATTTCCGACGGTTTCTCTTTAGGTGGGCTCATGCTTTTACCTTTGCTGCCTCCACTTCTATTAATGGTCGACGGCGAACCTTTCACTTTTTTGTCTACTTTCTTCTGGTTCCGCTCGCGAGACTTCTTGGCGGCCGCCTCTTCTTCGCCGCCGTCATGCTGGCTGGAGAATATCCGTTGTCGCACGTAGACGAACGGATGGTTCTTCTTCGGCTTTGCCGCCTTCGCCGTCGCTAGCTCCGGGTCCGGGGAAGAGGACTTCGAAGAGGTCCGCCCCCCTTTCAGAGGTCTCGGAGAAGGTGAGGTCGACGACGAGGACGACGGCGCCGGTGACGCTGGTGCCGCCGATGTCTTCGACGACCTGCCCGTCTTGCCGCTGGTTTTCGGAGACGGGGTCTTTCGCGACGCGGAGGTCGACATCGTTGAAGAAGCTGACGACGTGGAGGAAATGGAGTGTGTGGAGGATCTCGTAGACTGTTGCTTTGTGGAATCGGTTTCCTTTTTGGGTCGTCTCGATAGAAGCCGTTGCATGAAGCCACCCTTTCGGGTTTGCGGCGATGCGTCCTTGGACTCTTGAACCGGTGCCGCGACCGCCATCACAAGAGAAGACACAGCCGATGTCGGCGATAAAGAGTCCTTAGCGGGGACTTGCTCACCGGTGGAATGGTTTGGTTTAGACTCACCATCAGATACGTGAATTGACGTCGGTGAGGCTGGGATGTTCACAGTCGATGGGGACGACGGTGATGACATTAAGGATGCCGGTGATTCCGACTCCGACGTCGGCGTCGATGTCCACGTCAACATGGACGTCACTGACGTCGAAACTGGTCCTGAATACGACGACGAATGCCAGGATGCGCTGGAAGAAGCGCCAGAGGAGTCCGAACATAGAGACGGGGTTCTGGTTTCGGTGATTGCTGGCAAAGACGGCACTAGGTTTTTGGCTTTACCGCTTGTGATTGTGTAATAGTCTTTCATTGTTTCTTTCTGCGATTCTCCAGCTTTTCGTGTCGATGGCATTTTGGTGTTTGTCTTTGGCGACGTCTGAGACGACGGTGCCGCATAATCTTGTGGCGTTGTTTGTTTTGGAAGCGTGACAATCCGACCAGGCGAAGAATTGTACCTTAATAAAGGGAGACGACTCGGCGGCGACGCTATTTGACTACCGAGCCGTATCATACCTTGCTGTTGCTGTAGATGTTGCTGTTGAAGTTGCTGTTGTTGCAATTGTTGCTGTTGCTGAAGTTGCTGCTGTTGCAATTGTTGCTGCAGCTGTTGTTGTTGTTGAAGCTGCTGCTGGAGTTGCTGTTGTTGTTGCTGGTATATAGGGTCGTTTGCGGGAGACGCGAACTGACGTGGTAAGCTTTGACTCTTGGCTACGTTCATGTCTTTATAGCGACATTTAAGAGTAGTGATAGGCTGGGCTTTGCGTACTGTCACCCTGTCACGGGCCGGTCGTAGCTCGGTAGCCATAAGCTGCGGTTGTAGTACCGACATGGATTGGGACATTCCCGTCGACGGCAAAAACGTCGATGCAGCTGCTACAGTCACCGAGGGCGTGGATATGGAATCGGCGCTGCCTGTGTTTATATGGTCAAACGCGGACACAGGCCGCATTGTTCCCTCCTCTACTAAAATGTTTATCGTGGATGTAGCGGTCGAGGTCGTGGTTACGGGTGGCGTTGGTGGAGTTACAGGGTGCGTCATCGGCGGTACAGACGACGTCATGACGTTTGCTGTCGACGACGTAATCGGCGTGGACGGTGCGCCGAGCAATTCTTCCATTTGCGGTTTATTCTTCCTCGCCAGGGACGTCTTCGGAGATAGCTCCGCTTCAGTCGGGGCTACTTTCGAAGTGGGGCTCTGGAGACGGTCATGTACGTTTTTCAGTTTGCTGATGCAGTTGGCTACCTGCTCGTTGAGTTGCGTAGCATCAGTGCCGACCGCCTTGTCCATAACCCCACAACCGCTGGTCATCGTGTCCTTGTCGCATCGCTCGACAACGAGACTGTTGCGAGACACGATCGACGAGCGGTTTGAACCGGTAGGCGTGGACGTCGATTTGTCCGATTTGTTGATGTAGAAAGTCATATTGCCATTGGTGAAGAGGTATCGCGACTGAGTGCTAGTTTCTTTCTCGCAAGTTACTTTCGGCATAGTGTTAACTCCGATGCTGACTAAGTCCTTCGAGTCGTCGTCTAGCATTTCAGTAGTAATCTCCGGCGAGGATTGCTCCGGATGCGAGGGGATGAGTTCTACAAAATTGGCTGTCTGTGTACCAACTTCGACGTTCTGGCTGTTCTCCATCCACGTCTCCTGGTCGACCATTTCGATTTCGAAATCGGATTCGCACTCGGAAGTGGCCGTGTCCGTGTCAGAGTGCAGCTCGAACGCCGAGTCGGGCATCAGATAGAGCTCGTTAATATCGACTTCGCTCAAAAGACCCATGTACGGCAGAGATTCAGTCGAAGTCGCTGCATCGTTGTAGTCCGGCGAGGCCAGCGACGGACTGCCTGGTGGAGGCTCGGTGAAAACGGCTTCGATCGACTTGTCTTCCGTCACTGCTTGGGTGGTCTGAGCGCCCCGGTCGATAAACTCCATGAGAGAGGTATTGAACGAGAGAACCATTGTTCCTTGATCGTGGGTCGGTGTCGGTGACGACATGGTGGATCGGTGGATCTGTTCCGGTTTCTGAAGGGAGCACATATTGCAGACGGCCGTATTGTGGTTTTCGACCGCATCCGGGAGGGTCATAGTGCTCTTTCCGTTACATGGATGTTTTCTTTGTTGCTGCTGCTGCTGTTGTTGCTGCTGCTGCTGGGGTCTCTGTTGTTGTGGATTTTGCTGCGAGCTGCCCGTTGCTGACGAGCCTATACTCGGAGAACTACCACCATCATTTTCATCGTTATCATCAGGGATCTCAAAAAAGACATCTTCCTCTGAATCTCCGGTTCCCTTCTGGCCTTCTTCATCAGATGTATTCGGATCGTCGGTGTTTGTTCCTATACCCGTTTCACAGAGAGCACCGACCTCCAGTTCGTCACTGCAATCCACCCACGTTATACCGTCCTGGCGGTGCACCTCAATATTTGTCTGCGCATCCATCGAATGTACCCTGTCCGTCAACGTTTCATTATCTTGCATAAACAGGCAAGTTTCGGTTTCCGAGTCGACACACTCAACTTGAATGGTTGCCATTCCCTGATGAACAAGAACTGGGTTCAAAGTGGAAATGCCAACCTCTCTGGTTGGGGTCATTACGGGCGATGTACCGCTGTTGACGCACTCGGTCTGATTGGTTAGTGTCCACTTCTCCACTGTAGCCAGGATAGTTGTCGAAGTCTCCGAGTCCCTCATCTGTTGCGACTCTGTCTCGACGCAGGCGTCCGCGCGCACGACAACCGGCTTGTTTGGTTCGTCGGAAGATATAACTCTAGTTGTCTGCGGTAGAATTGGACTATCAAATGTAAATACAGGCGACGATCCTCGACTGGTTACCTGTTGGTGATTTATTGGATTTGTGTTACCATGTGTCGTGGGTTTAACTTCCATCGAAGTGCTTCTCGAGACCGGGTGTAACGCTTTACCCAAAGAATACGTGTCGGTGACGGCGTCTTGTAACGGTACCATGTCGGTCAGTGTTGTACTGTTACGGTAGCTCGTTTTGTCCGGCCCTGTACAGCAACTAACCACCTCAATCAGTGACGTCTGCGATTGAACGTGTTTAGTTAGTAACCGTTGAGGACGCTGTACAAGTGGACCGTTCTGAACGGAAGCAGATGCTGTACTACCTAAAGGGGAAGCTGGGGGAGTTCCCGGCGTGGCGGATGTAGGGGGCGAATCGGATGTGCTTCGGGATTCAGGGGAAGGGCTCTCCTTTAGGCTCTCTTGTCGTCTAAGGGGTTTCGAGTCGCCGAACCTCGACCTAATAGCCACGATGTCACCGCTCAGTCTCCTCGCACGCCGATCAATCACAGGACTGCTAGAACCGGATTTCGATTCATGTTTAGATGTCCGCATGATAGGCATTGGAAGAGGAAGAGGGGCGGTTGTCGATCTTGTGTTAATCGTTACAAGCTTCGGGGTAGGGGGCGGCGTGGGTGGAGTGTCGTCAGTCTGCACCTTGCGACTGCGCATGGTTGGTTTCGGGGTCGACCTCACCTCAAAACCGTAAGCCTTCACCCGCTGAAGTAAGCTGAGATCTTCCATGGTTAATTGGTCCTTAGGAAGTATGTGTATATCAGTCTCAGTCGATTTTGTTGAGAGGGGGACGAGGTTAGGTTTAAATGATCGCGCTGACCCAGGCGACCCGTAATTGTTAGATGTCGGCTGTGTTCGGCTGTCTACGAATTCTGTCATGGTGCCACGTGTTTTAGGATCGACCCGCTGGATTTCTGTGGATTTGTCTCTCGTGTGCCGGTTGTCCGTACCGGTTTGTCGACTGACTGTTTGTGTTTGCGTCGTTTGCGTACCTTCCGACTCGATATGAACACAGCTATCCATCGTTGTCGAGATTTCCGACGAAGACGTCGGGTCAGTCTGAGAATGCGAGCTTTTCAAAACTGCGCACAACTGTCGATTCTGAGATGGGTTTGGGGACACGCTAAAATGATCTTTACCGTTCGTAGACGGTTCTCCGTTTTCATCTTCATCACTGGCCACAGACAAATGGCCCAGCTTAACGAAACCCGGGATGAATTTAATATCGGTAGCCAGGTGGTCAGGGACTTTTGGCAAATCCGGTTCCAGTAGGAACCCTAGTTTATTTTGGAGTTCCTTCTTCAGTAACAGAATCTCGATACCTTTATCCTTCATTACAATTTCCGCCAAATTACACGTGTTCTGCAAATTATCGAAATTCTCTTGCAGCCACGATTTATTTTCTAGGAAATCGAGTGTATCATCGCCGAACATGGCGTCGACTCTCTGCAAAAGTTGTTTCTCTGTTTGTCGCACCTGCGAGATGTAACTGATTGCCAAATCTCGGATTCTCTCCCGGGTCTCCTTAAGGGCCGATTCGCACTTGCCAATCGTCCCCAAACGCACACGCAAGTCTAACAGCCGTTCCTTACATTGGTTCACAAGCGACTCGATAGTCGACTTGTACTTAGCCGACCCTTCACTGAAAGAACAGATCTCGTGATCCCTGTGCTCCTGGAACGTACACACGACGCAAATGCATTCGTCGCACGGCTCGCAGTAAAAGCGGACAATCTCCCCGGCATGACTCTTACACTCGATATCTCTCTCCCCTTCCAGGTCAAACAGACTATGGTTCTGCGTAACTTTTGTGTTCAGGTGCATCTTGACGCACGACTTGCACAGCACCTTGCAACACTCGAGGCACTTGGTGCACGCCTCGTTGGACCGAGTTCGCACCATGTGGCAGATCTCGCAGGGGGGTACCTTGGTCGTTTTAAGTCGGTTAACGACGTCGGTAAGGTTGGAGACAAGGAAGTTGTCGGGGAGCCGCCGTATGCCGCCCGTCGGGATCTCCGTTTTCTTACGGCATATCGGGCAGTAAACGTGCCGGCCGTACAGCGAATAACGGGTGGAGCGTTCCTGTTCGGCGTCGATGTGTTTCTGTAGGCAGTTGCTGCAGAACGTGTGCAGACACATCAACGTCTTCGGATTCTTGTAGGGTTCGTAGCAGATCTTACAGATGAGGAACTGTTCATTAATTTCTTTCATAAGTTTTGCATTCGCAGCCATGATGAATCTGCGAAAAGTTTCGGAGAAACTCTAAACTTAGAATGCGGCTTCAGTTAAAAAATAAGTATCGTGATATTATCTAAAATGGTACACATTTTAAAAGGAAACACACAATAAAGAAGTCAACACACAATTAAAAAAAAAAAAATGTGTGCTACAAACCTCAAGCAACAAACAAAATAATATACTTGAGGAAGTTGACTATCCCACGGAATATATATATTTTTTAATAAATATTGACTAAGTTTCACTTTATCAGATACGAGGGAAACAGTATGAAAGAACTGGTTGATGTGAAAATTACTTCACCAGTATGTTCAAGAATACTAGCTTTCTCCCACTACTTAATAGAGTAGTGCCTCATATATATATATATATATATATATATATATATATATATATATATATATATATATATATATATATGGAATCCCAAACACAACCTTACTGAATGATTTCGTTCTATAAATAACCAGACAAACAATTTTTTTAAAAAGTTCGAATAAAAATAATTAACGCGGCAAATATATATGAATACAAATATACACGTTTCAATTATTATGCAAAATAATTTAACAGTCTTTGAAATACAAATAATTCTATAAATATATATATATATATATATATATATATATATATATATATATATATATAATACGTAAGAGAATATAAGAATACAGGCAAACCAATAAATGTTAAACGTTATATACGTGAATGTGAGATATACAATATCATATTCTCGTTTATGCACAGATTTAAAATAGTATATATAAATATATAAATTATATAGATATTTTAAAGTGTGTTTTATATATATATATATATATATATATATATATATAGATATAGATATATGATAATGTGTATGTGCCTTTGGAATAAACCTAGACTGTTTTTGATCGATGTTTATATGTGCGCTGTGTGATGACTACGAATATGTGAATATAATATAATGTTGTTCAATAAAAATAAAATGCAGTTTCTATAATATGAAAAGGTATATAAATATGTATATGTAGATAATGATGAATCTGTAGTGATGCTATTAAAATATGTTAGTCGGTAATGGAAGAAAAATACAGATTGTTTAAAATGCCAACTTTGATTCTTTTTAGATAAGTTCAAAGAAATAAATAAATTCAGATTTTTAAGTTAATTAAATATTTATAAAATCGATTTTTACTTCACAAAGATGAAATATATCCTGAGGAAAATCGATATATGTGTATATTTCGAATATTCATCAGTCAAGTTTCTAGCTGTCAGCTAGGCGATATGAGGTCCATATTGATTGGTTTATATTCAAAGCACCTGTTTGAACTCTGTAAATCTTCCATAATTAGTTTGATGAGGAGGCGGTTATCCCAAGTGCGTAATCGTCCGTTTGCTTAAACACTGTTTGGGATTTATTTACCAACCACTCCACGCATGTAAGGTCTAGTAGAAGACCCTTTATTAATGTTGGCAGGCACCCAGCCCCTTTTTCGACGATCTTGTTTTGAATAAGCCCTTAGCAGCGTTTTAACTTCTCTTCTTTATAATACCCTTAATGCATTTGCTAAACTAAACCCTACGTGCCCTTGGGTGCAACTTTTTCACGCACCTGATAAATACAAAGTCGGTTGTTTGTTTAATAATACATTAAATAAATAGAGAAGTTTGATATAAACGGGGAAGGCAACTCTCGTTGTTATGTGGTTCGGAAGAGAGGGGGGGGCGCAACAAACTATAAATAAAAAGAAAAGAAAGAGAAGCTGTTTGTGAGAGAGAGAGAGAGAAGGAAAAATATACTAACGAAATGCTTCTATGAAAAAATTAGAAAGGAAGAGGAAGAAAATCGATGTTAAATGTTCGATTATTGAATATGACAATAAATGTTGGGAGTCGGTCTGTTACGCAAGAATTCTCCCCGAAGACCTTGTTGCGCGAATTCCAAAAGCTTCACTTTATTTCAACAAGTGGGCGAATTCTTCGAATTGATAAAAGAGTTTGATCGTCTTCGACAAAGTCGTATTATTAGCAACGAATGACTCGATTAATATTAATTACAAGTTTGTCTTTAGTCGTTCGTTGTTTCTGTTTTCTTTGTAAATAAAAGAAAAATAACGTTTTACAATTATTAAATATAAAAATAACTTTTTAGTGGGCGTATAAAAGTTTAGAATCGACTTTACGAAAATATAAAAAAAAAAATTTTTTTTAAATTAATTTTTGCACCTGTTTCAAAACAGTATTTGTTTAACAGATAATTAACGCTGTATTGATTAGGAAATTATTGTCTACACGTAAAAAAATAAATTCTTTAAATGTTCAAATCGATAATAATTGATTTAGGAAAGTTATTCTAACCTAGTGCACCTGCTGTTTTCTTGCGTACTTCTTCTCTAAAAAGTATTTTTTATCTCTTAATTAAATGTATTATTTTTTTTTAATTATTAAATTAGTTAATAGTGGAATTATTACCGATATAAGAAACCTCGTCGTTTTAAGTATTTAATTACTTTATTATTGCTAAATTGGTTTAAAACCGAAGACAGTTATATAAAAATGCGCACTTTTATATTCTGAAAAAAAAAACAAAACAAAAAAAAAACTCCCAGAAAACTTTACCCTTTTTTAAGCTCAAAAGAAAAACGTCGTTTTATATTTCTTTCTCCATACTAAAAAAAATACTTAATTGTCCAAATGCTGGTAATAAAAAGTAATAAAAACGTTCAAAGCTGTTTTCTACTTTTCTCAATGTTTTATTCAATTATTTTAATGTATTTCTTAAAATAAAAATAATTCTTTAATTGTTTTACGATTTCTGAAGAGAGCCCTTTCTTTTAATTTAATAAGCGAACGTACGACGAATAATTGGAACATTAAAAAAATTCTTTAAGCGGTAATTATTAAGGTTAGCTTGGCAAACGGGAAAGAATGAAAAGAATTAAAAAAATTTTTTTTTTTAAATAAAAAATAAATAAAAAGCAAAATAAAACCGTAAATAAAAGGATTTTTTTCTCTTTCTTTTCTTTTCGTTTTGATGCTATTGATTTTTACCGGTATGCTACGTTTTGCGCGATATTCCACAGATGTCAGGTGTAATTCATTTATTTACTTATATATTTATTTTTATATGTTTACCTTGCAGGTAAAAATGCAACTTCTGCGAGGAGGATGTGTTACGCGTGCCGCCTGATCTATGGAATGCGGTTGTTTAAAAATAAAGACCCAGAGAAAACGACTAGCAACCCGAAAAAGGTATGAAGAGAGAGAGAAAGAGAGGGAATAAAGATAAATAACAATAAAGATAGAGAGAGGAGAACGAATTACTAGAGACAGATGTGTATGTGCCTTTGGAAGAAAAAAAAACGCTACTTTGTATTTTTGTAAAAAACGTAAAACACAAAGACGACGCTATTTATATAGCAACTTATGCAATAGTCGGAACTAAAGATGCTCTGCTAAGACAGTCGAAGAAATATTAAATAAGGAAGCTAACTTTACCGTAGGTTTGGTTATCCGAAAACAAATAAAGTTTTTAATTTTTTTTTTTTTTTTTTTAAATCCGGCGTTTAATCCGTTTGGAAATTGTTTTCTTTTTCTCTTTATATACTTTGTTTTCCTGTTTAAATATTTTGTTGTTGTTTTGTTTGTTGGTCCAGGTAGAAGAGGAAAATATGCGCACGTGTGTGTTTTTTTTTCTTTCTTTCTGTTCCTTCAGAAATACAATACGACCGTCGTTCTTTATATTAACCACGTTTTTTTTTTTTTTTTGAATGAATGAAAAGATCTCACACTGGAATTACTTTGTGCTTTTCTCACAGATTTTTATTTATTTGTTTTTTTCTTCCGTTTTCTCCTAGGTTTTTATTTAAGTCCAAGTCTTTAAATTGTATCTATCACTATTATAAATAATATTAATTATTTTTTTTTTTAATTAATTAACGTCTTTTATTTCGTTGGAGACGCTGATTCGTTGTAAAACTTTCTTGAAATAATTTTTTTAATTAAAAAAAATTTTTTTTTTTAATATCTATTTTCCTTGATATAAAAACAAATAATTTAAAAATCAGAAAACTTTAAAAAAGTTTTTAATTTTAAAAATTATATTTTCACTGGCAAATCGGAATTGATAATGCTGTCTGTAGCCTTTTATTAGCTTTTAAATAATTCCTCAATAATGGATTATTTTGAATAGAGATATTTAATTGGATAAATGCGAATACGGCGTTTCTTTTATGAATGTAGAATCCTTTGTACAACGTGTTGTCGTCGCGTTAAATGATGTTGGACCCTTTTTTCCCCTGCGTCGTCCGCGCACGATTTTTTCGCTCGTTCTTTCCTTTCTGTTGCTGAAAATATTTCGCGTTTTTTCTTCTTCTCTCTCTTCTTTCGATATTTAAATTTAAAAAATAAATACTTATCTGCATTCAAAATTGAGTGTTTATTTATTTATTTTCAATTGTTTTCCTTTCTTTAAAATTCAACACTTTTAGGTCTAAGTGAAACGTCTTTTTATTACGTATGTTTTCAAAGTGCGTTTTTCTTTTTGTATTTTGCAAAACAGGAAAAGCTTACAAAAATAATACAATTTAATATTTTCTGCTTCAATTTGTTTCGTTCGAATATTATTTTTATTCGTCAGTTTTTGTAATTTTTTATTTTTTTTTATTTCAAAGGTGTGTTTAATTTTCTGAAGCTGAAAATGCGTTTATATTTAAATTATTTAAATATGCATACATAAATAAAAATGTACATTAATACATTTTTCACATCTGTGTCCTCCGGATTTTTTTGTTTTTTTTGTTTTTTCTTTTAAAGTTATTTTCTGTTTAATAACCTTTTGCTTCTGTCTTTTTCTTCGCTTTCTCATGCATAAAATGTAAACTTTTGGTATGAGTAATAATATACAGAGATTTACTTTTCTTTTTTCTCTCTTCCCCCAAAGGTAATAAGCCCGAAAAGCCTCAGTGTTGTTCTTGGTGCAGATCTGACGGGCGAAAACGTAGGCTTACAAAAACACGCGGTTGGTAATCGTCGCGTTAAACAAACACACGCGGATATTTAGTCGTTAACTTTACGGGCCGGGTTCTCTGCGTAATCTTTTTTGCTCTCTCTGTCGTGTAGGTATTTTTTGTTGTTGCGATTCTTTAGCCGTAGTATCGAGCTATTGTTGTTATTAATATTACTTTCTTTTTCGTATTAAAGCAAGAGGGGCCTATTTGCCCCCCATTCTATCCAGATGTAAAGCAATAATAATAATAATAATGGGGGAGGATAGAAGTCACGGAGAAGGAAAGCGACCCGTCCCGTTCGACGACGGGTCTCGATTTAACTACAAAACCGACTCTTTAAAAATTATATATAAAAATAGCGAACCAGAAAAGATACTAAAAAAAAAAAAAAGCGGGGGTAGGGGTGAGTGGGGGTTAATGACGGACAGGATTGCTGATGTTGTGAAGGAGGAGCTCCCCCCCCCCCTCACACAACTGTGACGTAGTTGACTAGAACCACGCAAGAGAGGGGAGGGGGATACTCCTCTTCTCCTCCAACAGTTACTCACAACAGTTATAAATAAGGAGAAGCGTCATTTAACGTACGTGAGAGAGAGAGAGAGAGAGAGAGAGAGAGAGAGAGAGAGAGAGGGGGGGTAGCTGAGAGTAAGGGAATTCGCCTTGTTGATGCGCACGTACAGTTGGGTTTACGTCGAGCCTAGGAAAAAAGCGTGTTTGACGTACGTGTGTGCGATGCGTGTGTGCGATATGCGTGTGTGCGATGCGTGTGTGCGATATGCGTGTGTGCGATGCGTGTGTGCGATGCGTGTGTGCTCGCTTTCTGCAAATCGTGGTTTCTTTGTTGCTTTATTATTAAGCTAAAGTTGTACCTTTTTTTTGCACTCTACCTCCATGCGCATGCGAAAACTTAAATAACTTTCTTCTTCATCACTTCATACTTTAAACACACACACACACACACACACACCCCACACACACACACATATATATATATATATATATATATATATGTATATGTAAAAATAAAAATGGAATAAAGGATAAGCAATTCAACAACTAGCAAAAATAAACTCAAAAACTCATGTTGTATAGTTCTACCGAAATATTTCAGTCGTTTAAAATACGACCATTATCAATCGGTTGGTGAACTTTAATTAAAAACGGAAAAGTTTTCAAATTTATACAAAGAATGCGATTGGAAGAAATAGTCACATGCAACAAACAACAGAAAGGGAGAAGGAAGGCGAGAAATGTAAAAAAGAGAAAGAAGAAGAAGAAGAAGAAGAAAAGAAAGGGAGAAAAATCAACAATTCACTGCCGAACGCTGATTGAAGAAGATGAAGAAGAAGAAGAAGAAGAAAAAGAAAGAGAGAAAATCAGCGATTGACTGCAGCAGCTGATTGAAAACGTCAAGTGTATGACATAATAAGTAGTAATATATATATATATATATATATATATATATGATTATTTTCATTTACACAGACATGTACAAAATCTGCGACACTGGCATGTCGATGTTATCGATCAACAGTTATTATAAACAGATCTCATCAGGCAGTTAGAATCCGATCTTAACCTAAGATCATATTTGGAAAGAATGAAATGGAGAAAAAATGAAGAAGAAAAGAAATTTAAAATTTCAAAATAATTCTATAATGAATCCCAGAGACCACATAAATACAGCCCCTAATCAAATTCCACAATTGAGCACTACAACTAATTTGCACCA
Organism: Sepiola atlantica; assembly: GCA_963556195.1. Classification (NCBI taxonomy): domain Eukaryota; kingdom Metazoa; phylum Mollusca; class Cephalopoda; order Sepiida; family Sepiolidae; genus Sepiola; species Sepiola atlantica. The sequence goes on along the minus strand of OY744536.1, from coordinate 19,591,213 downwards.
TAACTCTAGACCTAGCAATTCTAATATCCATCCTCTACCTCAGCAAACCGATAATGAGTTCCCAATGGAAGGTAACGATAACAATAATATACAATCAATCAACCAACCTAATCCACATCATGAAAATACAGTAAATAGAAATAGACCTGTGAATAGGAATATAAATGGCGCGGGAATAAGAGTAAATCCTAGGGTACACACCTATATTGGGGCCACAGCAAATTTAATTAAATCCCGCATCTCCATGCATAATTACTCCTTCAATAACGATGTCGGTAACAACAAAACATCCCTGACCACTTTAGTTAAAAATGTAAGATCAAATAATATTCCACACAATATAAAATGGTCCATCCTAAAAAAATCAAACTCCTACAGCCCAGGATCCAGATCTTGTGGTCTATGCAATTCTGAAGCCGTAATGATAGCTACTACACCTAAACATTTAAATCTGATAAATTCTAGAAGTGAATTAGTCTCCAAATGTCGACATGGAAGGAAATTCAAATATGCAATATGGAAACCACCACCAGTCTTGCCGTAGCTGTTTGGGCGAGCAATGAAACCGGGGGTGTCCAGTCTTCGAGATGGGTCCTTTTTAATCTTCTTTGCCTAAAGGATTTAGACTCTGAGGTTGTAAAAGTTTATACACCTAAATTTTCAGTTTCTAAATATCTTTACAATATCTTTACAACCTCTTAATTAGGAAAAATTAAACCTTAAATATATTTACGACTTCTTAATTAGGAAAAATTAAACCCTAATTTAGATTAAACTTCTGGATTGGGCAAACCAAACCTTGATTTAAACTTCCTAATCTGATAAAATTAAATCTTAAATTAAACTATTAAATTATTAAGTTCTAATTATTTTGATAACTTCGTAATTGGGAAAATTAAATCTTAATTAGGAAAAATTAAACCTTAAGGCAAGTTAAACTTTTTGATTGGGGAAAGTTAAACCTTGAATTGGAATTTCTGGGCTGATAGGATTAAATCTTAAATGAAACTATTAAACACTTTAATAATTTCTAACCTGATAAAATTAAATCTTAAATTAAACTATAAAATTATTGGAATTTAATAACTTCGTAATTTTTAATTTCTAAATATTCTAGATTATTTGATAGGGCGAGATTTGTGAAATCGGTTTTTACTGTAAGCTAGACTTTAAGTAATAATCTTGGATGTGTACGTGATTACACGATCTGACCTATATTCTCTTTTTCTTTTAACTTCTTAACCCCTTCCCCTTTGACATAGAATATTCTCACTCGACCCAGACAGGGAACATCTAATCTGGGTGGGGTGGATGGCGGGGTTGTATGTTGCTTTCTTTTGAGTCCATCAAGCGGGCTTAAACAGGATGTAACACAGACATAATTTCAGATATATTAAAGTCATTCAGAGATGTAGACAATTTAATATCGCCTTCTGTTCGTTAGGGATTTGTCATGTCTGGTTGAATCGCTGGGGAGAGAAGATTACTTATTTTTTCGCTCTGCTGGCAAGATGCGACCGGGATTCAGTCTTGTTTTGCTCAATTCGGATTTAACGGGTTTTCTAATTAAACAACGAACTTTGATTTGACTTGGGTTGCACATATCGGGATTTTGGAACTTTGATTGGACTTTCTGTATTATTTGATTTATTTATCATTAACATTGAATATTGACACATTTCGCGACTGGATAACTTTGTCAGCCCCTTCAATTACACGTATTTGGACTGCTGTTTATAACTTGGAGTAATGTCTTTCCTGATTATGCTTCTCAATATGTATGACCTGGATGGACTGTATGGATTCAACAAAAAGTATGTTTTTGGGTTGATATGTTTGATGTTATGTATTTTTATGTATTTGTGTATATAATTTTATATATTTTCAAAGCGTAATTTTATTACCTGTAGTAGTATAACTGCGGTAATGGTCCTCTGAAGAGAAGAATTATCTTTGAAAACTCATGAGCTAAGGACTTAAGGATACTTTGCTTGAACTTTGAATTCTAATAAAATTTGATTGACACCTTAATTTATTACTTCATTGTATATTATAATATATATATATATATATATATATATATATATATATATATATATATATATATATATATATATATATATATATAAATTATATATACTAGCAAATATATGTTCCCTCATGTCGCATATTTTTGCTAGGCTGCCGCGTCAGAAATGAATGCTCACCGATGGAGCTCCATGTGATTTTTCTTTCTTTTCTGTCAACAAAAAAATTAACACATTGTACTGGAAAACTATATAACTGATTTTAGAATCAAATTGTTTAATTAGAAAAAGGTCATTTAACAAAAACATAGACTGTTTTATTATCAATATATTGATAATAAAACAGTCTGTGTGTTTGTTAAATGACCTTTTTCTAATTAAACAATTTGATTCTAAAATCAGTTATATAGTTTTCCAGTACAATGTGTTAATTTTTTGTTGACAGAAAAGAAAGAAAAATCACATATTTTATTTTAATAAATAAAACCCAGAATAATAAGAACAGTTTATAAATAAAAGCTTTACAGCATATAAGGTAAAATCGAAATCATAAAAACAGTTACGGTCGTAAAGAAATGATAATATTGGAAGTTTTTCAAATCGAAAAAAGGTGCACCTAAAATAAAAGTATTAAAAAATCAAATGCAGTAAACACGAATAGTTTTTTAAATGCTCTCGGGAAAAAAAGTTTACCTAAACTAAATTCATTGTAATGTGTGTGTGTTTTTAAATAGTAATTTTTAAATCAATTATTATTTTAATTAAACAATTTGATTCAATAAATTTGTGTTTTAAAACATAATGGCTAATAAGATTAAGAAAATAAACAAACTCGGAACGTTTTAATGAAAAAAATCAGAGTAAATGTAACGCGCCCGTCTTGCGTCCATACTGAATAATCAGAGGAAGGTAACCGATTCAATGGAGTAACGCTGGCTGTTTAATCAGTTTCGCAGTAGGTAGATTAACTGCGTAATTCATTTCATATATATATATATATATATATATATATATATATATATATATATATATATATATATATATATATATAAGTAATAAAAAATAATTATAATTTATAAGTAAGGTTATTAGCGAGCAAAATAGCGTAAATACATGTGGAAATATGAAGAAAACAATTATGAGTGTATATTTGCGAATACTAATTTATTAGGAGTTTAAAAGAAATTAATTATGTGAATTGATAAATGCGCATAGTGTTTACGGTGGTTTTTGTAGTAGTATATAAAGAAGCTGGTAGACTGGTAGACTAAGTAAATAGTAATATTACTCTGATGGAGTTTCGGCTTCAGACAGACAGACAGACAGACAGACAGATACATACTCTCCATTATTAATATATGTAAATATAAATTATATATATATGTATATATAAATGATATATATATATATATATAAATGATGAATATATATGTATATATAAATTATATATATATGTATATATAAATGATGTATATATATCTATATATAAATGATATATATGTATACATAAATGATACATATATATGTATATATAAATGATATATATATATATGTATATATAAATTATATATACATATATATGTATATATAAATGATATATACATATATATGTATATATATATATAAATGATATGTATATATATATATAAATTATATATATATGTATATATAAATAATATATATATATATATATATGTATATATAAATTATATATATATGTATATATAAATTATATATATATGTATGTATAAATCATATATACATATGTATATATAAATTATATATATATATATATATACAAATGATATATATATATGTATATAAATGATATATATATATATAAATGATATATATGTATATAAATTATATAAATGATATATATATATAAATGATATATATATATGTATATATAAATGATTGATATATATATATAAATGATATATATATGTATATATAAATGATATATATATATAAATGATATATATATATGTATATATAAATGATATATATATGTATATATCAATGATATATATATATGTATATATAAATGATATATATATATATAAATGATATATATATATATGTATATATAAATGATATATATATATATATAAATGATATATATATATATGTATATATAAATGATATATATATGTATATATATATATATATATAAATGATATCTATATGTATATATAAATGATATATATATATATATGTATATACAAATGATATATACATATATCTGTATATATATATATGTATATATAAATGATATATACATATATATGTATATATATATATGTATATATAAATGATATATACATATTTATGTGTATATATATATGTATACATAAATGATATATATATATGTATATATAAATGATATATATATATGTATATATAAATGATATATATATATATATATATGTATATATAAATGATATATATATGTATATATAAATAATTAGTCTTAGTTTACGTTTAAATTCTGTAAGGTCCTTCTTTAATTCGGTGATATTGCTTTTGGGAGTCGGGCAGAATTTGAGGCCTAATTTAAGTATTTTTTATTTCTACCTTTGTTAATGAGTGTGTGGATAAATTGACTATTTTTGGTTTTGTGTTGTTTAGTCTGGGATTGTTGTTTTGGGGGGGAGTCCTAAAAAATGATGATGATGGGTACTGTTTGTTTCGTTCGGGGTTCCCGAAGGGTGATTGTTTTTTATACGTTTTGTGTGTTTTAGAGGGTAGTGATTACAGAATTTGAGGGTAGTGATTACAGAATTAGAGGGTAGTGATTACAGAATTTGAACGTAAACTTAGACTAATAGAAACTCTAAATAATAACGAAAACAAAACAGATGATTCATTAGTGAGAAACAAATCAACATATTTCCCTAACAAACACAACAATACAAAAGAACTAAAAACCTTCTTCGAAAACCTTTCGAACATCAACACCCAGAGAAAAACTAAACCTACCAGTAACCTAACATCTAAACAAAACCAGACACTAGATAACCTCCTTAATAACAATAACATAATCATAAAACAAGCAGACAAAGGCAGCGCTGTAGTCATCATGGACAAAAACTACTATAAATCGAAAATTATAGAAGCACTAGGGAACAAAGATTACCACTAACAAATTAGCACCAACATTGACAACAACACCATTTCAAAAATCACAAAACTTTGCACAACATACAATAACATTCTTACAAAGAAAGAAAGAGATTTCCTAACCAACTTCATGACAAAAACAAACTACTTCTACGGACTACCCAAAATACATAAATCAAATGAGATTAAAAATGCCATCAACACACAAAAATCAGAATACATTAGTATCCCAAATCCAAGTGACCTTACATTCAGACCCATAGTAGCAGGACCAACATGCCCAACAAGTAGACTTAGCAACCTAATCGACATTTTACTACAACCTTTCACCGGACAAGTAAGAAACTACATAAGAGACAACATACACTTTCTAAGCTCCTTACCACAAACAGTAAACCCAGGAACTGAACTAGTTACATTTGACGTTAGCAGCCTGTATAGCAACATACCCCATGACATAGGTAAAGAAGCAATCTCATACTGGATTAACAAACATCCACAAATTTTACACCCAATGTTTACTAAACAATTTATTATCGACGGTATAAACATTATTCTCAACAATAACTCCTTCGAATTCAACAACGAGAACTTCATCCAGACCTTAGGCACGGCAATGGGAACCAAAATGGCACCGACATATGCTACCCTGACACTAGCTTACCTAGAAGAAATATTATACACAAAGATAGAATCAATTTATGGAACAAATACAAAATCCCGATTTATAAAATCTTGGAAAAGATATCTGGATGACTGTTTCATTCTTTGGGATGCCACATGGGGGGGGGGGGGACATCAACGAATTACACAACACACTACAAAATCTACACCCCAAAATCAAATTCACACTAGAAAACAATCACACAGAGCTACCCTTCCTAGATATACTAGTTAAAATTAAGAACAATCATATTATCACAGACATCTACCACAAACCCACGGACACCCAACAATACCTCCACTTTAAAAGCCATCACCCCAAAAGCTGTCTAAAATCTATACCCTATTCTCTAGCACGCAGAATATGCACTATAGTCAGTGACAAAGACCTCCGGATTGTCCGACTGGAGGAACTACGTAATACATTAGCAAAAAGAGGATACCCCGCACAAATAATACACAAAGGTATAGAATTAGCAGAGAAAATACCATTAGAACAACTACGAATTCCAAAAAAAACGGAACAAAGAACACATATTAGCATACGTATCTACACATAACAAAAACAACCCAGAATTATTCACAGAGATAACAAGAAACCTAACCTTACTCAATCAAAATAGCAAACTAAGCAACATACTTAAAACAATGAAGATAATCAAAAGCAAACGCCAACCGAAAAACCTCAAACAAATTCTAACCGCATCAAAATTCAACCAACACGTATCACAAGGGGTCACAAGATGCAACAAAGAAAGATGTGGAGTTTGCGACATAATAATAGAGGGTAACACATACACATCCAAAAATCCAACACAAACCTTCAAAATAAAGAAGGATCTAAACTGCACCTCTAAAAATGTCATATATGTACTTGAATGCATAACATGTAAAAAATACTATATAGGTGCCACAAAAAACATTCAATAATAGAGTGGCCCTCTATAAGAGCAATATTAAAATTCAAGAAAATAGAAAATTGCCTGTCTCCAAACATGTACACTCATGCAGCAGTGGAAAATTCCAGATAATGCCCATCTTCCAAACTAAAGACTATTCATACCTCTTAACACAAGAAAAAATCTTCATATCCAAATTCAATCCACCATTAAATAAATCATAAGACAAATCACACCACAGACATATAAAAACAAGTACGAACACATGTATAAACAGGAACCCATCTGCACTCGGACACGTGTGCATTTGCACACCCTCACACATGGAACGAATAATACCCCATGTGAGTGTATTCATGCATACATGCAAAAAATAATATGAATGCATGTGTACATACACCTCTCTCCCTACCAATCTTTCCACCCACCTATCTCTCTACCCACCCGCACATTTCACCTATTATTGCATGTATTTACATCCCTCTTTCTACCCTTATATGCACAAAACACCTATTCCCATCTTCCGATCGATCGTTCCAAATACCAAACTTTTTATTTTACATATTTCCATCTTTCGATCGATCCATATTCTAAACTTTTATTTTATTTTTCTTATTTTATTCTATCTATCTATCTATCAATCTTTCTATCTATCTATCTATCTATCTATCTATCTATCTATCTATCTATCTATCTATCTATCTATCTATCTACTCTCAATCTTCCTTCCCACCTTTCTTCCTTTTTCTCCCTCCCTACCTATCTATCTACTCACCCATCCTCTTTTCTACTCATCTCTCTCTCTCTCTCTATATATATATATCTCCAAACCCAAGCAAACATCCTCACCCCCAACCACTCACACATCCACATTCATGTGTGAACCCACGAGGGACACCGTCATGGATGACCGGGAATGACCACACACACACATACCATACAGATTCGACGGGCACCATAAAAGCAATTAAAGTAATAAAACCTTATTAGGTTTTATTACTTTAATTGCTTTTTATGTACTCAAATGACCAAACACTTTTCAAACGGAATATATTTTTATCTCAACAAGACAATCCCCATAACATTTTTTCTGTCAAATGGAACAGACACTTTTAAATGAAAGAAAAATGAAATGTTTTTTCCTAAATGAAACACTTTTATCAAATGGAATATACATCTGAAGAGAGCATAATGGATAAACGATAAATGCTCGAAACGCGATATGAAATTATATTAAAAAAAAACTTAAAATGTTAAAATGATAAGATAAATAATTATTGAAAAAGTTTTTTTACTAGCGTTGGTAACCACAATTCTTTAAATATACTTTTTTCTCTCGTTGGAACTGCACTGATGCTACACAACCCCCTTCTCTCTCTCTCTCTCTCTCTCTCTCTCTCTCTCTCTCTCTCTCTCTATATATATATATATATATATATATATATATATATAGAGAGAGAGAGAGAGAG